>VZQC01002643.1:2947307-3025526 GCA_009823505.1 Rhizomys pruinosus
ATCCCCAGCACCCACATGGCGGCCGAGAGCCGTCTGAAACTCCAATTCCAGGAGAACTCCAGCTCCAGGGGAATCCGAGACCCTCTTCTGACCTCCGCGGCGTTGCACGACACGGGTGCACAGACTTGCATGCAGGCAGTACATTCATACACATACAGAAATAAATAAAATTAATAAAAAAAATTTTTTTTAAAAAGAAATGCATTTCTTCATGGCCCTCTGGATATCCATGGGTGGGTGAGAGAGAGCGAGAGAGAGAGCACATTTCCTGGAATAAATGCCTATCTTTATTTACTTTTAAATTCAGACTGATTCGGCCTTTTCTTAGTGTCAGTTATACTTCTCAGTTATAACACCAGGTAGGTTGACTAGGCTCTGGGGGATAGATTTATACCCAAGAGCATATGGAGATCATAAATTAGACTTCATAGACCTTAAAAAAGTGTTAGAGGACAAAAAGTGATAGGGTAGGGGTTGCCAAAGTTAGTCCTGAGAATAGATCGAGGAATGGGGTCTGAATATGATTAAATTATATGACATTGTTAAGGAATCGATAAAAAAATTTAAGCCAATCTCACAGAAGTTGAAGATAGAGTAGTGTCTACCCGAGGCTGGGAAGAGAATGTAAAGCAGAAAAGACAGGAGAGATTGATTGGTGATGACTGGGTTATGGTTATGCAGTTTCACAATGGGTGACTATCGATGATGATAAAAACACTGCAAATTTCAAAAAGTTAGAAGACAGGGTTCAAAAATTTTCTCACCATAAAGAAATGGTCAATGTTCAAAGAGAGAGGTCTCAAAGACAACACTATATATACATGCCATCTCACGACTATGTGTAATTTTATCCATTAGTCAAAATAAACTTAACTTACATTAAAGAGTGCTTTTAGGCTGGGCATGGTAGTATATACCTTTAATCCCAGCACTCAGGAGGCAAAGGCAGGCAGATCTCTGTAAGAGTGAGGCCATTCTACATAGAGAGTTCCAGGACAGCTGGGGCTACAGGAGATGCTGTCTCAAAAAGGAAAAAAAAAAAAAAAATGTACTGTTCCTAATGATAAAAAATGGGGCTAGAGAGATGCACCCAGCGGTTAAGAGCACAAACTACTCTTGCAGAGGACCCGGATTTGATTCCCAGAAACTACATGCTGACTAACAATCATCTTTAACTCCTGTTCTAGTGAGAGAATTATAGAGAGGGAAGACAAAGGTCCCCTGAACTTGCCTCTACTCTCTATTACACAGAATCAGTGCTGGCGGGGAAAAGAATCTCCAAAGTGAGTTTATACACATGCACGCTTGCACAAGAATGCACACACACTCACACACACACACACACAAACATGTATGCATATATGTGCACATTGCAGGAGAAAGAAATTTGCCACATTGGACTAACCTTCAACATCCTAAAAGCCTGAAAATATTCTTCCCTTCTAGAGGCTGAAGATGTGGGATGTGGAGACTGGCAGGATGGCACTTGGGAAAACTGCATTTATTTGTAAGGGCAGAAGACATTTATTTAAGAAAGGATACAACTGGAATAATATCCAGAGATATTTACCTTTTATATGTGTGTGTGCATGCGTGCGTATGTGTGTGTGTGTGTGTGTGTGTGGTGTGTACGCATGCTTAACACTGTACTACTTCCTGTACAATCCCTTCATTTTGTTGAAAAGGCCAACAAAATTTTCATTTCTTCCCCCTAAGATGATGGCCTATTTTGGAGCCACCTGTCAAGGCTAGACTATGTTGATGGGTATGGGGGGGGGGAACAAAAGAGGAACTACTCTTCAGCAAACAACCCTTCACAGCCAAAAGTGAAGTAAGAACTTCCCGTCCCCATTTTAGGAGGGAGTCGAAAGCTCTGCATATTTCTCAACTGAATCAGATTTCACAACTCCCGTGACCCCGTTTGATCTTTCCCCATGACTAGAGTTTGGACTTTCCTTGTAGAGTTAAGCCTAGCCAGTTTCCTTTAGACCATTTTAAAATTAAACCATTTAAAATTCAGGAATACCGAATACTCTTCAAGTAGATATCAAGAATATCTACTAAAGAATAGACCACTAAACAAGAAATCAAGATAATTCAATTTTGAAGACCAGCTTTCCTTGTTACTATCTAATTCAGAAACCAATGCTCACATTTCCTGAATACTGCTATCCCTAGAGGGGAGAAGGAATTTTTGAAGTGATGATTTTCTTGCCATTTAATGTATTCTCCAAGACATGTGAAAACCATTTAAGACTCCTGTGGAATTTTCATATAAGATCGGCCTTGATGATGCTTAAATAACCCCTCCAAACCCTGAAACATAAATAATTCTCAGCTTTGGCTCCAGGAAGAGAAGGAAGACAGGGAGTGAAGGAGAGAGAGACCTTAAATACTTACTCAGCTTGGGAACCTTGCAAATTTCTTTAAGCTTTGTAAGTTTAGACTTCTGCTCCTCTAGACTGATACCATACCTGGATACCTCCTTCTGACCTAGCATACTCAATTAAGTAGCAGATGCAAGTGTCTTCACACCAGTAGCTTCAGGGCAATCCAGGCAATGCAAACGCAGATCATTCTGAATTCTTATTCTTCACTGTACAAATCTCAGTCAATTTACTATTATGTCAAAATATACCCATTTTAATTTAAAATATTTTGTTATCAATTACCAGGGAAGACTTTACTCAATCTGCAGAGGTGTTTGTTTGTTTGTAAATGCACCCCACATTAAGAACTTTTGGTCCACTTTTGGACAGTGCATAAGATTCGAGTTTACTATCTGGTTTTCTTAGCCCTAGGACCAAGTTACCATCCAAGGGCCTACCTCCTCCAATATGCCAAGTTCTATCCCAAAGAAAGAGAGGGATCTAACAATAGAAAGGGTTCATGGCGTTAAAGACTCCCCTTTCCTTCAGCTCGTTTATGCTTCTCTCTTTCATTTGAGTATTAACTATAATGACACATTTCAGCAGAATTATTTCTGAGACCCATCTTAATTCAATATGGATGCACCATGCTGAGCTAATAGGATTGTTGCCCCCTGCAAAAGGCTGTATTATGTCCTGCATTTTGCTACAACTCATGATGTGTCTTTGGAGAAGAATTGCACATTTTATAAAATTTGTCAAGGACAGTTTCAAAATGCGTACCATCATCAATCTTGCTGACAACATCTCTAATGGCCTCACTCTAATAGAGTTTTGCCAAATGCAAGTCAACACTCAGACTATCACACACCTGCTCCCCACCTATTGTTTAGGTAGTGTCATCTGTTAAAAAGACAATGGAGTTTAGGGAAAGAATTCATCCTTGAAGCATTTCCTAATACAGTCAACAGATGTTATTTGAAGTCTGTATACGTGAGGAATTTATGCTTCAGATTTTAGAAGGAAGAGGCAGTTACAGATCTGCTTTCTTAATAATTATTTCCCCCTGTTCCTACCCCTTCTTTTTTTAATCAAAGTAACCAGCTTAGAATGAATGGTAATAGTTAAGAATTTGTGACGGCTGTAATTTTCAACAATTTGAATGGCCTCTGCTTTCAGTGCTTTCACTTGAGTTATCAACTGAATATCATTTCTCCCTGGTTGGGTGTCTGATCTGATGGGAGGCTGGACAGAGCTGGCTTGACTCAAATGGACTAGAAAGAATGGCTCAGCAGCTGGAAGGAAGCCCTCTATAACTGCAGGAGGCAGAGAGTAAACAATTAAGTTCAAGGTCAAAGTTAGAAGTATATAGCTAAACAGGTCACCAGGGCAAGAAAATCCTGAGGCAAGCTGCAGGTCAAAGAGGCAGTGAAATTGAAAACAAGACCAAGGACCATCTACCGCTAAGAGGCAAGCAAGATGGTGTCCTGGGAGACAGCCAAGAAGACGAGCTCTTTTGTTTCCTAAAATGAAGTTAGGCACCAGGGCGAAAGCACCAGCCAGTGACTTACCCAGGCTGCAGCGGCTTTGTTTCCTCTCGCTTAGGAGAAAGATCAAATTTCACGTTATAAGTGATCTCTAATGCATCATTATCATTTTAATTATTGACATTTGACATAGCAGAGAAAATGTAGAAAGATAGATAGCATAAAAGAACTAAAATAAATAAATCAATGCAGCTGCTGGTGAGACTATCCTCCTCTGTGGCAGAACAAGGACAAAGCAGTTTTGGTGCCAATGACTGGTTAGTTTACAGCCAAAGTATTTAATTAGTACATATGATTTCCAACACTTGTGAGAGTGGTAATTTGAGAACAAATTGTCTATTTATTGTTACTATAACAAATTCCAGTAAATTCTCCAGTCAAAATTTATGTATAAGGGGGACAAATCCCAACAGGAAAGAACTGGATTTCTTAAAACTCTATGACTCAAATTGCTCATCTACTTTGACAGTTTTAGTGTCTTGATTAAATATTTTATGATGATACTACTTAAGATAAAAATGTAAAAGCTAATTTATAGTGACACTTCTTTGTGTAAAAGGTTCCTAAGCTGATTTATTGTCAAGTTGAAGCATGTCAGTGAATGCAACCATTTGTAAAGCAAGGAGACTTCCCAATTCTCTCACATACTTATAGTTAAACAGCTTCTGCTTAAACAATTTATATGAAAAACAGGGTCTTTAATTTTACAAGACTCTACTTTATTTTCCTATGATATCTCTTTTAGTTTCTATCTTCAACTCAATTTAGTACCTGCTATGTTCTGCACTAAGTAATAAATTTGGAACTCTGTGCCCGATTATAGTTCATTTTAATACCTGCACATTTGAGGGAAGCTGATGCCAAAGATTCAGACTCAGTTCTCAGACTTGATTCCTTACCTCCATCCCCTACTCAAGGGAAAAATGGTGAATTAGTTGCCCAATTGATGCTATATCTTTCCAGGTTTCAAATGCCTTCCACCATCCTGATACTGTCTTTGGCTAAATTTATTATATTACGTCATCCTGAAAAATACACATATGTCTAACTAATCATACTTATGGTTTAGGTAGAAGAACTTAAGGGATTTACTTACATAAAACTATTCAGCAATACCATTAATAAAACAATGCACTATAATTACAATAATTTATGAATTCAGAAACACTGCTTGATACAGATATCATTGCAGAAGCATAAAAGGATTGTTTTATAAGTAAATAGATCTTAAGGGATGTTAGAAGATAAATAAACACCATGGGATTTTACTTTGTTAGTAGTTTACAGTACAGAAGCATTAGAGATACTATAAAATAAGAAAGAAAAGATGAAGCCAACAAGAGAGTCTAACTAAAATGGGGAAAGAAAGGAAAAATAGGGACAGGGAGGGAAGCACCGGCTTTGGCACAGGACAAGATCTTATGGGATACTGTGTTGTGATGTTACTATGCCAACATTTCAGTGATACTTGAATAACTAGTCTGACTCTTAGTTTTAATTTGAAGAGTGGACTCAAACTCTGAGGGCAATTGTTCCTCCAGATGTCTCCTACCAAGCCCAGTCTCACCTACTTTTCAAAATCATTCAAAATGATTCAAAGTCATTTCTCCAGCAGAATCCACAGAGGTGTGGATTCATTCCTATTTTACAGACAATCTTGCCCTCTGATCCCTAAAACATCTCCTACACACAATAACCAGTATTCTTCTCAATTTTCACTGCTTTCCATGATGGTGCAAAAATGAATGTGCTGTGTTTCATGCTTTGAGTTACTAATTGAAGCACACTCACATTCATTCATTCTCTAAGGGCAAAGTGGGATTCCAGGGATCAAGGTCAAGTGCCCAGGACACAGCAGCATGTGGCTCAGTGAGTTTCTTTGCATTATAAACAGTAGCTTTCTGCTTGCAAAGTTAAGGAAAGCCATTCGGTTTGCAACAGACATTCCTACAGTAAGTGAGACCAGAAGCACACAAAGGAAAGAAAGATGTATTTAGTGACAGCATTTTGGTGGGAGGGAACAGCAGGAAACAGGGAGTGGATTAAGGGCAGAACAGACCGGATGGAAACTGGATTGAGCCAAAAATCATGTCATGGTCTCAAATCTTAGTTGTAGAAAGCTAGGGAAATGGAAAAACAATAACACAAATAAGAAAAAAATATTTCATTTAACCTATTTTTATTATTTTTATGTTATGTTTATGAGTGTATTGCCTGCATATATGTAAGTGCATCTGTGTTGTGCAATGTCTTCAGAAGTCAGAAGAGGACATAGGATCCCCTAGAACACAGTCGTTAGCCACCATATGGGTGCTAGGAACCAAACCTAGGTCCTCTGCAAAAAGCAACCAGCGCTCTTAACTGCTGAGCCATCTCTCCAGCCCCCTTAATCTATTTATATTATACCTAATCACAGGTATTTGAGATGTATTATTTCAAAAGAGAGGGAGAAAGTTTTATGGTACGGTTAATAGAATCAAGTGAAGGAGAAGAAACTAAAAGCCAACGTCTGTGGTGATCAGAGGCGCTAAGCCTCACTGACTGAAGCAATTCCTCCTACCCCTAAAAAGCTATCGTTAGGAATCAGGCATTTTAACTTTCTCCTAGGAAATGTTAGAGTTAAAAGTTGAAAGAGTCCCTGGTGGAAAAGAAAAGCAACCAACCTCAACAATCCAAGCTGATCTTTATTAGTGGGGGGGGGGTGACTACTGACCACTGGGAGTCTGCAGTAGCCACACCAGCCAAACAGCAGGGAGATTAAATACCTTTGTGTATGTAAACAGAGTCATGGGAGTTGGGTAAGGGATTTAGGGCCTGCACCCTGCCCATAAAGGTCACTGAAGGACATGTTTGCAAAATGGGACCTAGCTGTAGAGCTGTATGATTTGGGGGTTATGCGACTCCCAGTTGCAGAGCAAGAATTGCTTTGTTGGTTGGGGTTTATAGATGTCTCCCTTCACAATACAGATTCCAGTGCTCTTCCTAAGCCTCATAAAGAGGGGAAAATTTGAAACTGCAAACATTGATTATATATCTGAAATCAAAATACTTACTAAATATTTATCAGAATAAATTTTTCCTGGTAGAAGCATAGTTCCTATATGGCAGGAGGAGGAATGCGATAGGATCAGGACTATTCTCCATTTGATTTCCCAACAAATGATAATTTTGCATGGCTAAATTTTGAGGGCAACCTAAGATAATCATCCATGGCTGACAGTTGAGAGACAATTCTAAAAGGAATGACAAAAAATATCATTTTCCAGATCTATAGCAATGCTGTGATCTGGCTTGATCCACGGACATTGAGGCAGGTGTAAACAAAATAGCTACAGTTCACAATAGATTTTGGTATGGTCGGAAAGTAAGTAAAAAGGTTATCAAAATAATAATTACAACTTACAGTCAATGCTAAGAATATTTACTGTCCTTCTTACTGGGTCTCAATGGAGAGACACTCACTTGACCACCTGGAGTTTAAAGTAGGGTTTATTTACAGTTACCAGTCAAGGGAAAGTGAAGCAAACAAGCCAATTACAAGAGTCAGCAGTTAAAGAAAGCCAATCAAGTGGTAAAGCAAAGCAAGCAAACCAATCAAGACTACCTGGGTACATCCTAGTACCCTGGGTACTAGGATGACTCAGGGAAAATGGAACTTAATACCATCTGAGAGCACTTCCCTGAGTTTTATAATCCTCTGTCTCAGTCCTCATGGGCTAAAGGAATGAGCTTATCCCTAGCTAAGATTTGGTATCAGGGAAAGCTTTGAGAAGATGGCTTTAGGCAGGTGATGTAGAATATATAAAATAGTGGCTGGAGAGATGGCTCAGCAGTTAAGAGCTCCAACTGCTCTTGCAGAGGACCCAGGTTTGATTCCCAGCACCCACATGGAGGCTAAGAACCGTCTTTAACTCCAGTTCCAGGGGAATCCGATGCCCTCTTCTGACCTCTGCGGCATTGCACAACAGGGGTGCCTCCACCTACATGCAGACAGTACACTCATACACAAAAATAATTAAAAAATTAAAGAAAAAAACAATATATCTTGGAGATCAAGCATTACATTCTAAGAATCTTAATTGACTGAACCTCTTTCCTACCAATGCTTCTATTTTTATCAATTATGGTGTATGGGCTGAATCTAAATCTCAGCCATCTCACTTAAAGCCAAGGATGTTGGCCAAGTTATTTATCTCAGGTCTACAGTTCATTTATATGTAAAAGAAGACAAATGTATTTTGTGTGAAAGTATTAATGTGGGAAGAAAATGAGATAATGTAAAGAAAAATCTCATGGGGGGGGCAGCACTGAGTTCTCCTCCTCCCTGTTGAGAAATAATGAATCACAAGGAAGAGTCAATTATTTTGCTGGCAAGTTCTTTCCAATGGCCTGGAAATTAAAGAAGCAACTGTGACCCATTTTCATGCTAATTCTAAAGCAATCCCACTTCCCGCCCAGGGTGTCTTCCCCTTTCCTCTCTCTTCTATGGAGTCTTTGAACTGAACGGGCTTATTTTTTTGTCCTGATTCTTTCCATAGTGTTATGCAATATTACCAGTTCCCGGGAAACTGAATGGCCAGGAGTCAGCTTGAACTGCCTGGAACTGGCTTCCTTCCTTAGTCATCCATTCAGGAGATTTGTCAAAGTTCTGTTTCCATTATCAAGTGTTTGGCTGATGATAAACTGCAAGCAGGTGCAAATCTGTGAAGAGGAATTAAAGGGAACATTCAGCTATGGGGTATGTTGTGACTTACAGAGCTCAGTGACTCAGAGAACACACTGCACTGCTGACTGAGGCCTGAACATCAAAATATTTTCATATCCCTGTTGCTAAATCTTCTCTCCTTTAATGTGATAAAGCAGTTGGGTCAGTAGTTATTAAACAGCAGTTCTCTGGGGAGCGAGTCTTAGAGAGCAGCAGTCTACAGGGGCATTCTTGCTTCCCCTAGAGCCAGTTAGACTATTGCTAGAGGTGCAAGGCCTGGAATAGGCATATAGCCCAGGCTAAGGCTGCATGATGTGACCAGAGTCATTCTGTCTGTCTGTCTGGTTCCCTAATGCTCAGCCATAGTGCCTTGTTTAAGAACTTGGATGGGATACAGACTGAGAGGCTTTATATGCTGGAAGCAGTAACCATCTATCCTAACACAGCCTTGCGTAGGTCTTCTCTTTAGGGTCTACAATCCAGGGAGATAGCAGAACCCCACCATAGAACTATCTAAATAGGCAAGTGTTAAGTTATAAAAAAAGGCCGTGTATTCCCAGCCCCAGCCCCCAGATAAAAAGGCACATGAGGCTTAAGTCACGCCAGGAACAAGATTTACTTCCATGTGGAATTACCAGCAAGGGCCGCCTGCAAGGGCATGACACATGGTAGAACCGGGCAGCATGGCAGGGAGAGAGAGAGAGAGAGAGAGAGAGAGAGAGAGAGAGAGAGAGAGAGAGAGAGAGAACCTGGGGCCCACCCACTTATAGCCAGGGGTCGGGGCCTCAGGTACAGAGGAAGTGGTCAGAAGATTGACAGCCTCTGTAGGTAGTGGGGACCTGTGTGTCCCTTGGTATTCTGGGAAGCCCAGACCTAACAGCAAGAATCCCCAATCTTAGTTGAAGAATTATTGGCAGCTGATTACTTCTGCGTGAGGAAAAGCATCAGCTCTTTTTTTTTTCCACTGTGGGATTTAGGGATTGAACTCAAGTCATCAACACTGTTCTACAAGCCCTTTTACCTACTGGTTCATCTTTCCAGGCCCTAGTGGAACTTATTTTAACCCCCAAATTGATCTTAGTTTAGGCAACAAGTTATACAGTCACCCAAGAGTTCAAGAGAATTCGTACTATCAACAGAATGATTAGAAAGAATCATAAGGAAATACTGTTTGAAGAGGGCTGTGAGTTTTCCAAACTAGGGAAATTGGAAGTCAACTATATAAAACAAAAAAGATAGTAAAAATATATTCATACTTAGTCTCACCATAGTGAAACTGGAATGCAGGAATTAAGGGACAGTCTTAACAGCTGTTCCAAGGGAAGACAGATGAAAGTAGTAATTAAATTGAACTTAAAATCAGGTGGGATTCTTATCAGAAACTCCCTCTAATAGGTAAGTCTGAAGAGATAAGGAGTCTCCAGTTTGAGAAGATGTAGAACCCTGGAGCATTTGTGTATCTGACACGGAAAAATAAACTGGTACAGTGATGTTGAGTTTTTATCAGCTTGACACAAACTAGAGTCATGGGGAGAGGGAGCCTCAACTTGGAAATTTCCTCTGTAAGACTGGCCTGTGGGCATATCTGTAGGGCAATTTCTTGATTGCTAATTGATGTGGTAGGGCACAGCCTACTGTGGGTGGTGCCATCCCCAGGCAGGTGGGCCTGAGCTGTATAAGAAAGGTAGCTTAGGGGGCTGGAGAGAGGGCCTAGCGGTTAAGAGCACTGACTGCTCTTGCAGAGGACCTGGGTTCAATCCCCAGCATCCACATGGCGGCTGAGAACCATCTGTAACTCCCAATTCCAGAAGAACTCCAGTTCCAGGGAGTCTGACGCCCTCTTCTGACCTCCGGGGCATTGCACCACACGTGTGCACAGACCTACACGCAGACAGTACATTCATACACATACAAAAATAAATAAAATTAAAAAAAAAGAAAGGTAGCTTAGTAGAGGGCAGTGAGAAATTCAGTAAGCAGAGTTCCTCCATTGTGTATGCTTCATTTTCTACTCCTGATTCCTGCCTTGAGTTCCTGCCTTGGCTTCCCCAGATAATAAACTATAACTTATAAACTAAAATAAAACCTTTCTTCTCTGCACTGGATAGCTTTAGTTGACAACTTGATGCACCTGGGTTGAGGGAGCATCCACTGGGAAGCTTCCTCCATTGGACTGGCCTGTGGCCATGTCTGTGGGACATTTTCTTGATTGTTGAGTGACTGGGAGGACCCAGCCCACTTTGGGTGGTGCTACCCCTAGGCAGGAGGTCCTGTATTCTATAAGAAAGCAGGTTAAGCATGGGCCAAGGGAACAGGTAAGCAGCATTCCTCCATGGTCTGTGCTCGAGGTTCCTGCCCTGGGCTCCTCCCTTGGCTTCCCTTGATGAAGGAATGTTCACAAAAGCCAAATAAACCTTTTCCTCCCCAAGTTGGTTTTGGTCTGAACTTTTGTCACAGCAATGGAGAAGAAAACCAGAATATTCCCCAAGTCACTTTTGGTCAGTGTTTTATCACAGCAACAAAAAGAAAACTAAAACAGGTAAATTTACCTCAGAATATTTGCAGAATTAACTATTGATCATATGGCCTATAATCCACTAAGACTAACATTTAACACCCAGTCATCCACCCAACATAAATGTAAATTAATAATGAGTGAGAGTTAGGTTCAAAGAAAGAAATGAAAGTATGTTCTAAGTAGAAGTATTCATAATTACCAAATACCAGAAACAACATAAACATGAAGCAGGAGCAGAATGAATAAACTGTGGTACGTACACATACTCTAAGCAACTGAGTCACCAGTACAATCAATGAACACATGAGTCTAACAACAAATGTTGGGCAAGAGGAACCAGACACAAAGAGTTCATGTTGAATTATTATTCCATGCATATAAAGTTCAAAATAGGCAAAACTACCCTCAATGGTAAAGATATAATGTGATATCAGCCTTCCACCCCAGTGCTGAAATTAAAGGTTTGGGCTACCAGGCCCACATGACTTCTGTTCCTCTCCTGCCTTTTTTTTTTTTTTATTTTTATTTTTTTGTCTTTTCGAAACTGGGTTTCCCTGTAGCCCCAGCTGTCCTGGAACTCACTCTGTAGACCAGGCTAGCCTTGAACCCTTGAATTCACAAAGATCCACCTGCCACTGCCTCCTGGATTAAAGGCATGGGCCACCACGCCTGGCTTCTGCTGGCTGTTCTTAGTCTCATCTGATATTGTGCTTTTTGCCTGAGAAAAAGAAGGCAAGAAAGAACTTTCATACTTTTGTCTTTTGTCAGTTCAGGCCACTTTAACAAAATTCCCCGAAATGGAGTGCTGTAACAACAGCAGAAATCAATTGCTCACAGTTCTGGAGATTGAAAAGCCCAAGATCAAAGCACTGGCAAGATCGTGTAGTTCCCGAGGGCATAGTGCAAGGGCTGCTGGCTCTCTAGGACCTCTTCTATCTGGGTACTAATGCCATTCCCTATGGCAGAACTTTCAGGACCTGGCAGCTCCAGCTTCTTTTTTTTTTTATTTTATTTTATTTATTTATTTATTTATTTTTGTATGTGTATGAATGTACTGTCTGCATGCAGGTCTGTGCACCCGTGTCGTGAAATGCCGCGGAGGTCAGAAGAGGGTCTCGGATTCCCCTGGAACTGGAGTTCTCCTGGAATTGGAGTTACAGACGGTTCTTAGCCGCCATGTGGGTGCTGGGGATCGAACCCGGGTCCTCTGCAAGAGCGTCGGTGCTCTTAACCGCTAGGCTATCTCTCCAGCCCCCAGCTTCTAATACCACTGTGTGGAAGGTTAGGGTGTTAACATAAGAAGGGTAACTCTCACCATGTCTGGGCCCACTAGGAACTTCACAGACCAAGCATGGTGGTGCAAACCTTTAATCCCAGCACTTGGGAAGCAGAGGTTGGTGGGTGGGTCTCTGTGAATTCAAGGCCAGCCTGGTCTACATAAGTGAGTTCCAGGCCAGCTGGGGCTACAGGGAGACCCTGTCTCAAACACACAGACACATACACAGACACACACCAGAATTGTTGGAGGGCACAAATATGGAGGCTCTGACTTCTGTCCATCACTAAATCTGTGCCTCTAAGTTTCACTTTCTGCCCATTAGTGTGGATAGCTAATTGTTTCTGCTCCGACTTAGGGTCAGTCTCTTTACTTGTAAAGGCATGTTATTTTGTCTTACTTAAGGGTGTGACTTTAAAGCCGGGCGTGGTGGCGCACGCCTTTAATCCTAGCACTTGGGAGGCAGAGGCAGGCGGATCTTTGTGAGTTCAAGGCCAGCCTGGTCTACAGAGTGAGTTCCAGGACAGCTGGGACTANTGGTGGCAGTTGCCTTTAACCCCAGGGAGGGCAGACGGAGAGGACAGACGGGCTGCTTGTGAGGTTAGGCCGGCTCTGATCTTATACATAGACAGTTTTTTTTTTTTCCTTTTTCCCCCTAGCTGAGGCTTTATCTTATAGGGAGCCCTTGTCTCACAAGAAAAGAAAAACGAAAAGAAAGAAAGCTCAAAGAAAAGAAAGAGATCAAAAGAAAGAAGAAAGAAAAGAAAGAAAGAAAGATAAGAAGGAACGAGAACGAAGAAAGAAAGAAAGAACAAGAAGAACGGAAAAGGAAAGAGGAGGAGAGAGAGGGAGGGAGGGGAGGGAGAAGGAAGGAAGGAAGGACAGGAAGGAAGGAAGGAACGGCAGGACGACAATGGAAGGAAGGAAGGAAGGAGGAGGGACAGGAAAGGAAGGACGGAAGAAAAGAAGGAAGGAACAGATGGAGGGACAGCTGAAGGAAGGAGGACGGAAGGAAGGAAAGAAGGAAAGAAGGAAGAAGAAGAAGGAACGAAGGAAAGAACGCCGAAAGAAAGTAAGAAGGAAAGAAGGAAAGAAAGCTGGCTGGAGAAGAGGCCAAACAGGAGAGTTTGCTCTGGAAGCCAAGAAGAAAAGCTACCTTTTCCCCCCCAAGCAGAAAGCAGTCACTGAGGGATGAGATTGCAACCATTAGATCTGTTAGAAGATTGGTGAGCCTGACTGATAGAGGCTTGGGGAGCAATAGGGCAAAAAACGATCAGACCAGTTTACAATGGGAGCGGAGCACGAGGAACGTATGAAAAGAACTACAGACAGTGATTTCCAGGAGCAGAAAATAAGGCAATTACTAGAAAACCCACACAGGATACAGAGGTGAGAGAGCAGTGATTCATAAGAAAGATGAAGACTGTCAGACGGAGAGATAGAAAAAAGTAGAATGTTACAGTGGAAAGACAATGGAAAGGACGGGTAGGATCTAAAAGTCACACCCTTTTTTTTTCTTTTTTTTTTTTTTTTTTTTGTGTCACTTTTCAAGACAGGGTCTCCCTTGATTCACTATGTAGACCAGGCTGGCCTTGATCTCACAGAGATCCACCTGCCTCTGCCTGCTGACTGCCGAGAACATGTAGTGATTTCTGCTTCTTGATAGTTAGTTATAGGAATATCCATATAACTGGTCTTTTTCAGTCAGGGTGTCCCTGTATCCCAGCTGGCCTAGAACTCATTATGTAGACCAGGCTGGCCTTGAACTCACAGAAATCTGCCTGCCTCTGCCTTTTGAGTGCTGGGATCAAAGGCATGTGCCTCCACACCTGGCTTTTATGGGTATATTTACTTTATCAAAAGTCATTAAAATGCACATTTGTTTGTATAAATATAATCATTTATATTATTTGCTGTGGATAAGATAAAGTATATATTTAATTTATCAACATCATATAAACCACCAAATGAATCAAAGCAAGACAGAAGAAGAAAAGAGGTTTTGGAGGAGAAAGAAGAAGAAGAGAAGAAAGGAAAATCATCCAAAACCTTAATCAATTTCATAGAAGGCAGGAAAAGGAAGGCAAAGAAAATAGCTGATAAGCAGAAAACTCAATTGCATTTGGTTCAAATAAGGCCAAATGTATAAGTATGAAAGACCAACTATAGATAAAACCTAGCTATTGGAAGTCAGAGATTATTAGGTAAGAATACAGTAAGAGAACTTCAGCTATATCTTGGATATGAAAGGTGATATAAGGGGCTTGGCTTCTCTTGCAGAGGACCCAGATTCAATTCCCAGCATCCACATGATAGCTAACAACCATCTGTAACTCCAGGGAAATTTGATGCCCTCTTCTGATCTCCATGGACATTTACATAACACAGGTGCACTTACAAACATGTAGGCAACACACTCAGACATACAAAAAATTAAAATAATAAAATATTTTTTAAGTGACAACCAAAAAGAAAATTTGAACATAAGGCCTTGGAAACTTAATTGGATATATTAAAGTACCAAGGAATAATTCTCAAGGCAGTGAAATAACCTTCAGAATGTGAAGCTGAACACTGTGGTAGACACACATTGCCAGACTTTGACGGTAACAAAGACAAGAACTTAACAGAAGATGCTAACACTCCAGTAAGAAACAGACCAAATATAAAAAGTGAGAATAATATAGAAGATTTGAACTTCTGGGTATTTAACATTCCCCTGCTCTTGCCTAGCTGTCAACATTTATATCCTCCCCCTGCTAAGAGGTGAGGAGACATCAGTAGCAAACTCTCACACCATGTAGTGTAGAGGAGAATCCTCGGACTCAGAGAATATGAGAAAGGATTTAAGGGGAATTCACCCAGTCTACACCAGAATGTAAAATATGAACAAAATAAAAATTTAACGGCATGAGAACTGTGTCAACAGAACAAATATTTTTTTCTAGAAAAAGAGACAATAGTAACCAAGGCTTAAAGAATACAGATAAACTTCCCACTAATGTTTTGTACCATAGAAATGCTTATTTAAAGCATGAATTTAATAAAATATGAACTCAAATGTAAGATGACAACAACACGGAATGAGACAAAGATGAAAATTGAAAATATAAGGAAACAAATTGAAACCATAACAACACCATTATGGAACTAATACATAAATTACATGCAGAAGGGAATTCAATGGACACAGTTCAAAAACAAATTGCTCATGCATAGGAAAGGCTTGAGATAAGCACAGTGAAATCGAAGGAAAAAGATTAACAGTTCGAGAGAGATGGAAGACAATGAGTATGGAGGAGTGACAGAGATGTTATTACAAAGATTTAATGAATATTGGAGTCATTGAGTTGAAAAACTAATAAATCAATGAGAAAAGGTATTACACTAGAAACCAGAAAATACTCCTGAAATGCAGGAATACCATACTACAACTTAAAAGTACATATCATAGTACAAGACAAAGATATATTCATCACTGTTAATCTAAATAATACTCCTTTTTTCCTCCAAATTTCAAGAATAAGGAAAAATGCTTCTGTTGTACAAGGACAAATAGTCCCTTCCATTTGAGAACAAAAGTAAATTGGCTCAGTCTTTTCTGGAATAATATTCCAGGCTGTAGGACAACTAAACCATGTCTACAAAATTCTAAAGAAGAAATATAATCTAAATATATAGTAAACATTCAGGTCTAGGCTTTTCTCTGAGCATATTTTCAGTTCTCTAGGATAAATATCTAGGAGGGTTTTAATCTTTTCTTCTCTTTGTTTTTCACATTGTTTAATTACTATTGGCTGATAATCAAATTTCCCGATGCTTTCTTACACGAATGAGGAGACCATGAACGACATTCTTTGTCTCTATGGGAATTGCATAGCATGAGTGAACATGCAGGCAATACACTCACACTCATAAAATAAAATAAATAATAAAATAAAAATATTTCAAATATGTGTCAAGCCAAAGTTCCACTCAAGCATAAAAAAGATACTATGGAAGAATGTCAAGATTTTATCATACTTTAGCTTGTTGTAGGCAAATCAAGTATTCAGTGAAGAATCTAATTAATCTAGAGCTATAATGCATGACAAATGGTTGTTCTAATTATATTCAATGCTGGACAGTAATATCACAGCCCTTACAAAAAGAGGAAGTACACCTCAGGTGTCCTAAAATCTGCCAATTTCTTCAGCTTGAAAAGCAATAGATACCTAGTCACCTCTGGCATGAAATAACTTGGGAGAATATGATATTTTTCAAAGTATTTATCACTATGTGTATTTTCCATATTGCGTTTTCAAAGATTTTTCCTTTAATTAAAATATATAAGGCAAGAGCAAAATTAAAATTTGGACCTTAAGAATTAAGATCTGGTTAAAAAAAATTGGTGATGACCATTAAATCTGTAATAAAGGATTCAAAACATTAGTGAGAATTATGCTTACAAAACATAATAAAGCTGCTTTAAACTTTAAAATGTCTTTTCTTAATGTCAAGTAAAATTCAGTTTATTACCTTTTATTGCAAACAGAATGTAGTTTCTGGTGATGGTTCAAGTTGACAGACTGCACATATGCTGATCACTGCTTCCTTCCTCACTTTGGAATCAAGCAACAGTAGAAGTACAAAACAACCAAAAAGAACAAAACAAAGGACAGTAGTTGGCAAAATTAAGTCCAGAAAGTTCTGGAAAACCAAAGAATGAATAGTGAAGAACCTGGAAAAATGTTCCCTGTGTTTGGAAAAGCCAAATGTATTGAGTGGAATAAAAACCTAGACTCAGCTCAAAGTAATAAGTTTCATTAAAAATATGAAGATGGTATGAAGGTGCCGTGGTGAAACCCATCACTTTGTATGATCACCTGAAAACTTAATTTTGAAAAAGTGTGATGATATTGAAATGTGGTGGTGCAGCTCCGTGATAGTAGTTACTTGATATGCCTGGGTTTGCTGAGTCCAACCCATGGTACAAAACGTAATTTAGTTTGAAGATAAAGCACTCTTCTCGTACCCCTTACCTGTCCATCACAAAGAGCAGACAGACCAAAACTGAAAACAAAACAGCCGTCTTCAAAGGAAAGGGTCTAAGGAGACCCAAAGTAGAGATATTGACACCTTCAACAAAAGCAACTTAGAATTTGAGGAGAAATAAAGGTGAAAATAAGCAATATAATGCCCCAGGGAAGCAAAGATATATAATATAAAAGCTTTTTCAATTATCATTGCAATGACAAGCAAGGAGATGCCATACATATATAGCAAGATGGCAATACAAGTCTACACAAAAATAAACCATGAAATAGGAAAAAAAAATCTACAAGCTATAGAGAAAATTGAAATCATGAAATTTTTAGTTAAATGGATAGAAGTGGAAAAATCATACTAAACTAGGTAACCCAGGACCAGAAAAACAATGCTGCATGTTCTTTTTTATATTCTTGTATGTGGATCTGAGTTTTGGATATTTTGTTTTGTGTTTTTAACTTGGAGAGCATATGGAAGCCAAGAAACTAGAAAGGAGCCATGGGGGATGCACTCAAGGAAGGGGGCAGTAGAGTTAAACAAATGTTTATGGAAACATATGGAAACCTACCGTCTTGCCACTGAATTAAATACCTAATTGAAGAGAGAATAGAACACATATGATATGGAAGAAGAGGGGTTCGGAATACTGGGGATTAAAGGTTTATGTTTGGGAGTGGGAAGAGATGACGGAGAGTGGTGTAGGAGGTAAGATACCCAAACTAAGGATGTAAGAAAAAGCCTCAAAAAGACCAAAAAAAAAAAAAAAAAAAAAGAAAAGAAAACCCACTCTTTAGTAAGCTAATTTCAAAATATAACTTTTAAAGTATGAACACAATTACCGTTCATGGGTAGAAACTGTCATTCCCAGAAGATATGGGCCACTAAGTGTAAATCTAAGTGCCAGGCAAGGCTACCTCTCTATGAGTTATTAGTCAAGGAGGCCTTGGAGCCCTGTAAAACAACACAAGCTATTATCATTGTTCTTGTTTAGCCACCATAACTAGATGGTGAGACTCTATTGCTGAAGACACAACACACTTTGGTTGCAGGACCCAGAGAAATGGATCTCAAATTGACCTGGAAAACTTCTTCACTGCTAGCTAGCTTTTGTAGTGAAAGAATGCTATGTAGACCACTGGGGGAGAAAATGACTTCTTACCTAGCTATACCCTGTATGTTACAGTGCCAACCAGCCAAGTAAGATGTGCCCACAGTGCCATAGTGACACGAATGCTATGAAGTAACCAACTGATGAATTTATGCTTGATACTGTAAAACCGGTCAAAAAACCCATGGCTATAGAGGTCATAGCCCTTGACAGGTGACCTATTGTTATTTTGCTCAGTGGCCATGCTGTCATACATCTGGGTCTCTCTCAACTTTGGTCAGATAAGCTTCTTTTGGCAGTGGGCAGTGGTTAATGTAAAGACTCATAACTGCTGAGAACATTTGACTATGAGTGCTCATCTTTAAATAGGGCATCTATATCAATTCCCTCCTACACCACCCAAAGATCAGTGAACATCGTGGAAGAGGAGGTGGAAAAATATAAGATCCAGAGTATGGGGAAGAATGCCCTGCAACACTGTCTTCTGACATTGTCATGAACTCTCAGCAGCTGGGTTTACCTGCACAAGACCTGTAAAAGATCAAGCCAGCCAACATTCCCGCATGGAGTTGGGTGAGGAATTACTGGTAGTGGATGACTTCAGGGGAAAGGAGACTCATTTTTCTTTGGGGATATGACCACTGGTAAGTATCCCATCACCAGTGGACATATGAGATGTCCCCATGGACATACGAGATACACTAACTGGATTCAGTGAGATACAAATAATTAAAAAAATATAAGGAGGACATGAAGTTGGGAAAGGGGAATGTTGGGTGGTGTCCACGAGTAGTGGGGGAGGGAAAAGGGGGGAGTAGATGTGACCAAAACACATTGCATATATGTATGGAATTTTTTAAAAAAATTTGAAGAATTGGGGACTGGAGAGATGGCTCAGTGGTTAAGAGCACTGACTGCTCTTCCAGAGGACCTGGGTTCGATTCCCAGCACCCACATGGCGGCTAAGAACCGTCTTTAACTCTAGTTCCAGGGGAATCTGACTCCCTCTTCTGACCTCTGTGGCATTGCACGACATGGGTGCACCAACCTACATGCAGACAGTACACTCATACACATAAAAATAATAAATAAATTTTAAAAAACCAGATAATACACCCAACACAGATAATCTAGTTAGACTCATAAACCTAAAATCAGAGGCTATTAAAAGTTTAAAATGGGAGACTATGATATAGGATGTGAAAACATTTGTTGCTTTTTTTCTACTTGTTCTTTATATAATCTTTGTCATATTTGGACAAAAAGTTAAATGCTATAAACACATAAGCATATATATACATTTAACGTAATTGCTTTTAGAGAAAAGCACAATATTAAATTGTATCTCTTTATTAGATAATTTCTGCTGTCGATTCATTTACATAAAAATAATAAGTTGGACATGGTGGCGCTCAGGAGGTTGAGGCGGCAGGAGGATTGCTACGAGTTCACGACCAGCGTGGGCTACATTGCTGCACCCGGTCTCAACCGTTACCCAACTTCCTTAAATATGTAGAAAGAAATATTTATCTAATATTACCAAGTGAAGGAATTTGAGGAGAGTTTAGTATTATTTATACTTTTCTACATTGCTTGAATAATTTATATCAATTTTTAGTTTTTAACAATATTATTTTATACTCTAAATACTAGGGGGGTTCGTTAGATAGTAATAGGGAAAAGTAGAGGCAGGAAATTCATTAAAATATTACAAAAACTCAAGTACAAAAAGATACCATGGAAAATATAGCAAGATGCTTTCCATGGAAGCAGAGAAGCAACAGCCTGCCCCACCACGTGACTCGAAGGGCGAAGCGGCAGGACTGCTTGGCTTGGGGGTCAGTGTTCAACAGCTCTGGGATGACGCTGAGCCCCTGGGCACAGATGCAGATAGAGCACAGTGTTGTTTCCAAGTTGAGAAAGGTTAGAGGCAGTATGGAGAGTTTGGCTTCATAGCATTTATATATGAAAAACATCAGTAATATAGGTAATTAGTTACATGAGTTGGAGATCAGATACGTCTATGCTGAACATGTAAATTTGGTATTTGTCAACACATAGATGGGATGCTAAGCTGTGTGGATACATGCAGCTTTTTCAGGAGGAAATGCCATTGAACTGAAGGGAAGAGGGAGGGCCTACAAGCCAAGTGGACAGACTTGCCCTTGTTCCTGGAGGAGGGACATTGGCACAGTGGGAAAGGACGTTAAGTATTGCTAGTCCAAGTAACTTTTGTAGCTTCTGGGGTTAGAAGAGGGAGTCTAATAGCCTTTCATTTTCTCAATCTAGTAGAAGATAAAATCCTCTGTCTAAGAGAGGAGAGAAAAGAAGTGGAAAATCGTGGCTAACAGAGAGATGACAAAAGCCTAAAATAATCTTACAGCTCATTAATCTTGTCAGATAGCTGTAAGTCATGTGATAAGTAATCTTAATTTATTTTGTTCCACTACTTTAGTTTTCAGTAGCCTAGGTTTTATTTAATCCATTCCAGGAGTAAATGAATCTCTTAACACTCAATCAGATATATAAAGAGACATATAGTCTTGGAACTTATAAAAATTAGATATTAAACCAGATGCCAGGGTACACACCTCTAATCTCAGCACTAGGGTCGTAGAGACAGATGAATCTCTATGAATTTGAGTCTAGCCTGGTCTATATAGTTAGTTCCAGGTCAGCCAGGGCTGTATTGTGTGACCCTGTCTCAAACAAATTTAGAAATTACAACCATGATACAAATGATAACATTGAGGATGAATTTAAGTAGTTGTCTTAAAATTAAAGAGTTGGCAACAGAAGTAGAAACTAAACATGAACTTTCAGATTTTTAAATTATTTTTCTGGGTATAAATGTTTTGCCTGCATGTATGTAAATGCATCACATGTGTGCAGTGTTGCAGAGGCCATAAGATGGGAGCTGGAGCCCTTGGAACTGCAGTTAGGGACAGTTATTAGCTGCCATGTGGGTGCTGGGAATAAGGCCTGGGTCCTCTGGAAGAACAGCAAGCATTCTTAACCCCTGCACCACCCCTCCAGCCCCTGGTTTCAGATTCTCTTGCTTTGAACACACACACACACACACACACACACACACACACACACCTCTTTAGGCTATTAGGATAGACAGCAAGGTGATATGCTTCTGAATACTTGTGTGTGAATCTTTTCTTTCCAATCCTTGGGATTGAACCCAGGGCCTCATGCATACTAGTGAAGAGCTTTCCCACTCAGCCATTGTGTGTAACTCATTTTTAAATACACAGGTAAGGGCTGGAGAGATGGCCTAGAGGTTAAGAGCGCTGACCACTCTTACAGAGGACCTGGGTTCGAACCCCAGCACCCACATGGTGGCTGAGAACCGTCTGAAACTCCAATTCCAGGAGAACTCCAGTTCCAGGGGAATCTGACACCCTCTTCTGACCTCCGTGGCATTGCATGACACGGGTGCACAGACTTGCATGCAGACAGTACATTCATACACATACAGAAATAAATAAAATTAATAAAAAATTTAAATACACATGTAATTAATTGCAAAAGAAGGAATCTATTGAACATGAAACCTTTTCATTGTTTACGTAATAAGATATGGTAATTTATCTCTTCCTGTGTTAGCCATTCTTATTTATTAAAGACATATTTTATCAGCTCTGGCTATTCGAACATTTTCCTAGATTTCTGCCCAAAATGACTTCCAAGAGGTAGAGAAATTGATTCTTCACTTTACTTTTGTCATTTGATTAATTTTTTTCAGAATTACATCCAAATGACTGTACCTGTTTTTCACACTCTGAAAGGCGGCCACCTGCCACCTCCTTCATAAAGGAAATATTCCTTCAGAGTTTTTACTTTATGCAAAAAATCCTTCCCTGTTAGGAAGGAGAAAGCTACAAAATGATATTGACCCTTATTTTCCATAAATATTTCTGTTGAATTTTTTAAAGTTAAATTGATAGAGTTTTGCCTTTGTAGCTATTACACTGAATTATTCTCAGTTTCCTTTAATGTCATAATTAATACCTTCCAGATAACAAGCTTTTGGTTGATATTGAACTCTTAAGCCTTTTGAAAATGTTCTTTGAAATATTTTCCTGTAAGGGTATAAGGTGCCCCAGTGATTTTATAAGTTTCACAACTTTTAGGTCATATAACCTCTACTATAGCACACCCCAAAGTTTAGAATCTTGACTAATCCTTAGCATTTCATGTAAGCAAACTCTAATAAAAACACTTTTCAAAGGTTAAAATAGTGGCTAGGGAGTTGGCCCAGAGGATGAAAGCACTGGCTGCTCTTCTAGAGGACCCACACAGTGGCTAAAAACTGTCCATAACTCCACTTCCCTGGGGATCTCACGGACTCTTCTGTCCTCCATGGGCATTGCACAAACAAGGTTCACTTACATCCAGGGAGGCAAAACACTGATACACATTAAATTATAAATTAAAAAAAAAAAACTTGTTCGAAGAACAGACCAAAAGAGTAAACTTCTGCATTGAAAAAGTTAAAAAAAAAAAGACTGAGAAAAAGATGCAAGACAGGACGTAATATTTATTGCAGAATGCATGAGTTCTGGCAGGGGTGGGCATGGGTGGGGAAGGGGTCTAATTTGTATTAAGAAATGTTGTATGAAACGTACAAAAACTCAAAAAAAATCAAGAATGAAAAACCAAAAATTAGTAAAAAAAATACATAAAATTTCAAAGTGAAAAGATATTTCTTTTTATTCTTTAATGTTTATGACATTGGAAGAATAAAGAGGGCCGCTAATTTTGAAGACTTCAGGAAGGGCTGCTGTGTCGCAATGACAGCCAGAGACGGACTCATCATAAAACTAGTCGTGATCGCTCTCCAGTGAAACATCTTCAAGCTCACATCCATTTTCAAAAGTAAGATCATTTTATTAAAATTAACTAACATTACTGCCATTTCTACTGTGATTTTGCTATCATTTTCCCTCTGGGAATAAAGGTCCTAGTGCAGCCGTGGTAAGCACTAGTGTCAGTAGAAGATGCTTAGGCAGTTCATAGTCAACCTTACATATGAAAACCTACCACTAGCTATCTTGAATTGGACTTGTTCCTAAAAATCTCCCCCCATTTCCTATGGCAATTCACTGTGGATGCTACACAAAAATAACAATACCCAGGTCCAGACCCCTGCGGGAGGTCAAGGGAGAAATGAGATTTGACATGCTTGGAAACATAATTTAGTGTATACAACACTATTCTACTCATCGGGTGTGTAAAATTGTGAAGGTTTTGTTTAGCTTTCACTGATTCTCAAAGTTCTCTACTTTCCAAAATGTACATAATGATGACCTGAAACCTTGGCACGTGAGTATGAAGGAGATTTGGCAGAACTTTTTTTTCCAAATTTGGACCCAATTCTTAAAATTTCACAAAATTACTAAAACAGAGAAAATTTATAACTTATTGGATTTTATAAATTCCTATTTGCCACCCAGGCTGGAGGAATTTATTTTCAAGAGATCAGTAAAGGAGAATTTTGAAGTCTGGTCTATCTCCTGGCCGTTCACTAATTACAAAGGGATGGCTCACTTCTCTTTTGCACACACAAATTCAGCACTGGTCATAAATTACATGGGCCTAGGTAGAGGTTTGATGCTGCAAGTCACATATTTGGCATTTGAACAAGTAATGAGTAAATTTAAGAAAAATGCCTGAGGAAAACAAGTCAGGGAGACAAGCCCCTGAGAGAGTGTGAATTCCCAGGGAGCAGCTCATGATTTCCTGTGGTGCAAACTGCTAATCCAGTCACCTTTAACTGCAAATAATGGATAAGAAATAATGAATCAAAGACGAAGATGCTTAAATTAATGGCTGCCTTACAAGCAGAAGAGTCTTCAAATACAGGTATTTTGTTACAAGGCACACTGAGAGTAGCTTGAGCCATTCAAAAATATTTTCCCAGTCTGAGTCCTATTCTTGCCTTTTCTTCTTTCTTTTCTTTTGTTTTCTTTCCTTTTCCTTTCCTTTCCTTTCTTTTTTTTAAATATTTTTTAAATTTTATTTATTTATTTTCTATGTGTATGAATGTACTGTCTGCATGTAGGTTTGTCCACCCGTGTCGTGCAATGCTGCCGAGGTCAGAAGAGGGTGTCAGATTCCCCTGGAACTGGAGTTCTCCTGGAACTGGAGTTACAGATGGCTCTCAGCTGCCATGTGGGTGCTGGGGATCGAACCCGGGTCCTCTGCAAGAGCAGTCGGCGCTCTTAACCACTAGGCTATCTCTCCAGACCCCTTTCCTTTCCTTTCTTTCTTTATCCTTCTTTCTTATCTATCTTCTATCTATCTAATTTGTCATGTATCTATCATGCCTCTATCTATCATCTCTATCTAATCTATCATCTATCTTTCTTTTTATCTGTCTTTGTTCTTCCTGTCTGTATATCTGTTTATCTGCCCGTCTTTATCTCTTTCAATGATATATAAAACTCGTCAGGAAGCAAGGCAGGAAGCACCTTGTAACGTTAAGAAGTTCTATCACAGTTTTCCTACTTAGCTAGCTAAAGGTGTGTAAGGTTGAAGAGGGTATCTCTGTGAACAAAGCAGAAAAAATACGATCATTTGTTTCTACTTTAATTGGGCCAATGTGATTGCTGTATCTAAGAGAAAGTTGCTCTCGGCCACATGAGTGTAAATGGTGTAAAATTGTCTTAAGATGTTATGGAAAGTAGAACCACCTCTGGAGGGGGAGGGTTTGCAGTAGTTTATTTCTTTCTAAGCTTAAAAAAATTACCTATTATTTGTATTTTATTTGTACAAGTGTAATTGCCTGCATGTAGATAGGTGCACTATGTCGTGCAATGCTGGTGGAGGTCAGAAGGGAGTCTTGGATCCCCTGGAACTAGAGTTATGGACAGTTATTAGCTGTCATGTGGGTGCTGGGAACCAAACCAGGGTCCTCTGCAAGAGCAGTCGGTTCTCTTAATGAGCCACCTCTCCTGCCCGTTTTTCCTAAAATTTTAATAAAAAAACCTTGAGCCAATAAAAATGTTGAAACCACAGTGCAATCGATAAATGTGCATTGTTTACTTAGATTCACCAATCACTGGCTGTTAAGTGTGTGGGTTCCCATCACTTCACCATGACCTGAGACACCATTGGGAAAGCAGTTACAGGATCACTATGCTTGTGCACCGAGCATTTTGCCATGTGTCACCTAAATCAAAATCAGTTTTCTTCATACCCTAAGGATCTCCCTAGTCATAGTATCATGTGATTATCAGAAATTGCCAGGAGATAAATAGCAACAAACTTATTTATATCCACTTCATGTGTTTAAATATCATCAATATTTCTTTAGACAGGGTCTCTCATAGCCCCACCTGGCCTGGAAATAACTATGTAGACGAGGGTGGCCTTGATCTCACACAGATCTGTCTGCCTTCACCATGTGTTCATGAGTATACATGTGGCTAGAGGACGCTATCACCTGCCTTCCTTGGTTTTTGTCTACCTTATTGAGATGGGATCTCTCACTGGATCTGTAGCTCATCAGTTCAGCCAGCTGGCTAGCCATGGACTCCTAGGATCCTCCTTTTTCTTCCTCTCCACTGCTGGAGTTACAGATATGGCCCCTGCGCTTGACTCTCATATGGGGGTTGGGAATCCAAACAGGTTCTGCTTGTGTGGCAAGCACTTTCACCACTGAACCATCTCACCAGCCCCGAATTCCTTTTATTCTATATGATTATCACCAATTTTATATATAATTAGGCTCATCTGTTTCCCTCTACATCAAATTTTAGGGTTTTATTTTAATTTCTTCATGCACAAAGAACTTCTATTGTTTAAACACAAAAACAAAAAGGTCTATTATGAGGTTGCTTATTCCTTATACTTTCCCTTCGCCTTATTTCTTCCTACATGTGTTGCTTGGTTTTTTTCATTACTATGACAAAGTACTTGACAAAAGCAATTTAAGGAAGATTTTTTTAGTCCACAGTTTGAGAGCATAGTGGTGAGAGTCACCCACATTCAGTGTAGCTCTCCCTCCTCTGTTAAACTTCCTGAAAACACCCTCACAGACACATTTAGAGGTGTGTCTCCTAGATTATTCTAAGTTCTGCCAAGTTTAAATGAAGATTACTGTGCTGGATAGCTATAGTGTCAACTTGACACACCTGGGTTGAGGGAGCCTCAGTTGAGGAATTGGCTCCATTGGACTGGACTGTGGGCACCTCTGTGGAGTATTGTCTTGATTGGTGAGGGCCCAGCCCACTATGGGTGGTGCCATCCTGGGCAGGTTGTTATGTATCGTATAAGAGGGCAAGCTGGGCATGGGCCAGGGGAGCAAGCCAGTAAGCAGCATTCCTCCATGGCCTGTGCTTCAGCTCCTGCCTCCAGGTTCCTGTCCTGAGTTCCTATCTTGGGCTCCCTGAGTGATGAACTAGGACTTAGGAGATGTGAGCTGAATAAACCCTTTCCTCCCTAAGTTGGTGTTGTTCAGAGTGTTTGGTCACAGCAATCGAAGAGAAACTAGAACAATTACCCATCACAGTAGGTTTATGGATACAAAAACAGCTTTAGTTTCTCTTTCTGTATTTACATTTGTAATACATATACAAAGTCCTGCATACGTAGCTATCATTTACCAGAAACCTTTCTCTGGGGTGTGTATAAAATCATTTTCTTTTCTTAGAAGATAAAATCTGAGGGCAGTGCAAAGATGACTCAGTGGACAAGAGTGCCTGACACTCTTCCAGAGAAACCAAGTTCAGTGCCTAGAACCCATGTCCGGCAGCTCACAACCATCTGTACTCCAGCTGCGAAGGATCTGAGGTTCTCTTCTGCTTTTCCTTGTGCACCTGGACTCACATCAGATTCACTCACACAGACAAGCACAAACATACAAATAAATGGAAATAATAAAAATACATCTTGACGAAGTGTAGTATACACATATACATGTTTTTACAAAATTACAACGCATCCTAGAATCTACTTCATATCAATTCATAGAGCTTTTACTCAATCTATTTTTTTTACAATAAAAAAGCATTCCATGTGTGTGTGACTGTTCCATAATTTATTCTGCCAGTTTCAGGTGGTTGAGTATTTGGGCAGTTTCCAGTAATTTGCTATTATAAATAATCCTTCAGTGTATAACCTTCTGCATATGTTGTTGGCTCTTTTCCTCACATTTTGGGAAATGTCTTCAAGTTAAATTCCCACAGGTGGGAACTGCTGCCATGTTGAAGGTAAATGCATATGTAATGTTCCTACAGAATGCCAAGTTTTCTCCCTAGAGGTTGGAGCATTTGGCATTCCCATCAACAATATTTGAAAATTCATTTCTTGTGGCGCTACATACAAATGCCTTTGAATTCTTGTCACTACTATCATCAAGAAATGGTTTCTCAATGAAGTTTTGATTTGCATATTTTTGTATTAGAATAGAAGCTATAGGGGCTGGAGAGATGGCCTAGTGGTTAAGAGCGCCATCCGCTCTTACAGAGGACCCAGGTTCGATCCCCAGCACCCACATGGTGGCCGAAAACAGTCTGAAACTCCAATTCCAGGAGAGCTCCAGTTCCAGGGGAATCCGACACCCTCTTCTGACCTCCGCGGCATTGCACGACACGGGTGCACAAACCTGCATGCAGACAGCACATTCATACACATACAGAAATAAATAAAATTAAATAATAAAAAAGACATAAAAAAAGAATAGAAGCTATAAAATTACATATATCAGAGCCTTCTCTCTATATATTTTCTGTGAACTTATATATTCTAATTTTGTTTTGGCTGTTAATCTTTTTTTTTTATTAATTTTTATTTATTTCTGTATGTGTACGAATGTATTGTCTGCATGCAAGTTTGTGCACCCGTGTCGTGCAATGCCACGGAGGTCAGAAGTGGGCGTCGGATTCCAGGTTGTTAATCTTTTTAAAAGTCTATTTAAAGAGCTTTTTTAGATTAGAAGTATCAGTCTTATATTTGTTTATCATAAATTAAAAATGAAAGAGATAGTGGTTATGTATTTTGGGAAATATTTGAGATAAATAACTATAGTAGGTGTTTTCTTTGCATATGTCATTTGTCATTTGATTTTGCTCTGAGTGATTGTGGTCATTCAAGAAATTTTTAATGTCCTTGAATGTGTCAATCTTTCACTGGGTCTCAGATTTGAACCAGAACTAATTCATAGGTTATCTAAAGACCTCAGAAGCTCTCTTCTTGTTCTTTCATGTTTTAATAATCAGTATTACACCTCTGCCCCACTTAGATTACTCTTTGTGTAGTATGTGAAGTATACTTGGAGTCCTAATTGTTCCAGCATTGTTTATTTAAAAGTCCATGATTTTCCAGGTAATTTGGGGTGCCCATTTTCATATACCAAACTTTTATGTGTAGTCGATTTTATTTTTGAAGTTCCTGTGCTATTCCTTTTGCTGATATATCTTTTCTTGCACAAGGGCCACTTTATTTTATTTTAAATAATATTTTAGTTTATTCTTTAATAATTTTGGAGTTGGAGAGATGGCTCAGTGGTTAAGTTTTCTGGTTGCTCTTACAGAGGACCCAGTTTCAGTTCCTAGCATCCATATGACAGTAAACAACTATCTGTAACTCCAGTTCTAGGGGATACAATGCCATCTTCTGGCCTCCACAGGCATTTCATGAGATCGTACACACATGCAGGTAATATACTCATACACATAAAATAAAACTAATAAATAAAATATTTTTTAAACCCATGCATTTCAAAGATGTATTTCTATCTTATCCATCCACCATTACCTTGCTCAACTCTTCCTAGTACTTCCCATCCAGTATTCCTCCCAGTTTCATGTCCTATTTTTTATTATTAACAACTGTGAGTCCAGTTCATGCTCTCTATATGTTCAGGGGTATGAGTCCACCCAACAAGGTGGACTCATACCCCTGAACTCACAGCTACATCTCCAAAGAGAGTTGCTTTCCCTCCCAGGGCAGCCATCAACTACCAATAGCTCCTTTCCTAGTCTTGCTGGACTTGTGAGTGCCTTGATCTTGCGCAGGTCTTGTGCAAGTAAGCATGGCTGCTGTGAGTTGACATGTGCAATGCTGTCCTTTCACATCAGCACTTCCCAGTCCTTCCATCTTTTATGTCTTACATTCTTTCTGGTCCCTCATCCATATTGTTCCCGAGCCTTGGATGGGTGGAGGTTGATCTAGATGACTCCCCCACAGCTGAGCCATAAGGGCCATTTTAATTACAGAAATTTTTATGTTTAGTAATTGGTAAAACTAATTACTTTCCTGTTTTCTTGTACAATAATTTTTCATTCTGAGTTTTAGAATCAATTTATACAGCTCTTAAACTTCATTGATTTGGGTTGTTTTATTTAATTGTTATATTAATTGGAAGAGAATTAAACTTTTAAACTGAATGGTTTTCAAGGCTTGAATAATTTCTTTCCATTAACTAAAATCTACTTTTGTATATTCAGATATATTTTAGGTATTTCCTTAAGTATATTTTGTGCAACCTTGATGATTATAAATATCTAATAATTTTTGCGGAGGTTTGTATTGAGTTTTTCTTTTTCAAAGTTTGGCAGTTGTTGTTTTTTTTTTTTCTCATTTTAATTTTTCCTGAGAATTTCATGCAGCTATACAATATATCCTGATCATATCTACCCCTCATCCCAGTCCTCCCGCTTCCCCGAGGAGCCTCCCATACAACTCCCTCCCAAATTCATGTCCCCTTTATTTATTTATCTGTTTAACTTTTAATCCGCTGGGCACAATTAATGCTACCCATATGCATATGAGTTTGAGGTCACTCGCTGGGGCATAGACAGCTCTCCATTGTCCACACTCCTAAGGAAACTGATTCTTCCATTGAAGTCATCGAATCCCATTAGCTCCTCAGACAGGAGCGGAGCCTTGGGAGTCCCTCCTACTTCCAAGCTACAATTTTTTTTTTTTTGGTCTTTTTGAGACAGGGTCTCCCTGTAGCCCCAGCTTTCCTGGAACTTGCTCTGTAGACCAGGCTGGCCTTGAACTCACAAAGATCCACCTGCCTCTGCGTCCCAAGTACATGTGCCACCACACCCGCTCCAAGCTGCAATTTTTAACTGCTTGATCTTGTGCCTATCTTGAATAGGGGTAACCACTGCTATTCTGAGTTTGTGAGTTCAAGGGCCAGTTCATACCCAGAGAACAGCATTTCAAGGCATCCTTTCCATCTTCTGGCTCTTACATTTGTTATGTTCTCTCTTCTGTGATGTTCACTGAGCCTTGGCAGGGAGGGTCTTAATATAGATGCCCCATCTATAGTGGGCACTCAGAGGTCACTTTGAACAGTATTGCATCTTGTCATTAATCACTGCACGCTGCAATAAGAACTTGTCTGATGGGTTGAGAGCAGCACAATTTTATGTAAATAAATATTTAGAAGCCAATTTTACAACATGACCATTCAGAAAAGCATCAACAGATTCTCCCTTAAGGTGTACGGCTTCCTTAGCCATGGGTTTTGATCTGTTTACAGTATGAGGCATGTTCCTGTGCAGCAGTCCTCAAATCCAATCAAGAGAGCAATTGGTTACCACATAAATAGTCTTGCTGCTACTGCATCAGTGGGCACATGTTGTCTGGCAAGTCAGTACTGTAGCATACAGGGTCTAGTCCTGGTTAAGATCACTGATGTCTTTCTTCCCCTAGAAACCTACATAACAATTTCCAGTACTACGAAAGATAGCCACCAGTCAGAGTCCCCAGGTCACTTCAAGATGGATTTCTCTCTATCTTGAAAACAAAATATGTGGTATTATTTTCAGTAAGGTCAGACCCTCTAGTTAAGGTTGTCAACCAGGAGCGGTAGGAATAGCTGGTATTCAAAGGGGGCAAGGGCATCTTGGGGCCTCTCTGACCAATAATTCATAGAAAAATAATCTGTGCTGTCACTGAGATTCTCATTTAAAAATTTTTTTATTTATTTTTTATGTGTATGAGTGTACTGTCTGAATGTAGATCTGTGTGCCCGTGTTGTGCAATGCCGCGGAGGTCAGAAGAGGGCATTGGATTCCCCTGGAACTGGAGTCAAAGACGGTTCTCAGCCGCCATGTGGGTTCTGGGGGTCGAACCAGGGTCCTCTGCAAGAGCAGTTGGTGCTCTTAACTGCTAGGCCATCTCTCCAGCCCGAGATTCTCATTTAATAACCCATTTCTTCTCAGAGAAACATTATTCATTATTGTGGGGTACATCTGTTCAAACTCCTTTGAAAATATTTTAATTCAGCTGGGTGTGGTGGCATACATCTTTAATCCCAGGATCCAGGAGGCAGAGGCAGGCAGATCTCTGTGAGTTGAAGGCCAGGCTGGCCTCTATAGTGAGTGCCAGGACAGCTGGGGCTACAGGGAGACCCTGTCTCAAAAAGACCAAAAGTATTTTAATTAACTTACAAACTGGTAGGGTTACATAAAGCTTCTTCATGCATCCTTAGTTTTGGTTAATACATATCCCACCCATCCTTTCGCCACCCCCCTTGTCCCCATACTCACTTAATGTTTAGCTCCTAATATCCTCCCCTTGTTCTTTCATGTGATATGTTCTACTATTGTATTTTATTATCTTTAACTTGAATTCCAAGATCATAGGTTCTAAGTCACTTCTTCATGCACACTTCGTTTGGTTAAGCTTTCCCCTGGCTCGTCACTGACCTGTCCCCATCACTTCCCTACCCATTGGAACCATCACTCCTTCTCTCTACTTTCATTTCAACTATATTCAACTATCTCCCCTCTCCAGTTTCCCATTTCTAGATTCCTAGCCTCCACATGTATTGAATGTTAAATGTACAAAACAAAATATTTTCTGGGTATGGTGATGCATGCCTTTAATCCCAGCACTCGGGAGGCAGAGGCAGGTGGATCTCTGTGAGTTCAAGGCCAGCCTGGTCTACATAGTGAGCTCCAGGCCAGCTGGGACTAAAGGGAGACCCTGTCTCAAAAAATATTTGAAGCTAGGACCCTCGTGAGAGAGAACATGCAGTGTTTGTCTTTGGGGGCCTGGTGACCTCACCCAGTATAATTTTTTCCAGTTCCATCCATTTACTTGTAAATTTCATTTCATTTTTCTTCAGTCTAATATTCCATTGTTTATGTGCCACATTTTCATTATCCAGTTATCATTTTATGGACATCTACATTGATTCCATTTCTTATCCATTGTGCAAGCATTCCTGTAGTAAGATAGGTCCTTTGAGCCTATGTCCCAGAGTTGTACAAGTGGATCATATGGTAGATCTACTTCAAGCTTTGTAGGCAACATCCAGACTGATTTCCAAGTGGCTACCTGAATTTACACTTTCACCAACAATGTATATGGGTTCTGTTTCCCACATTCATGCCAGCATTTGTTGTCATTTATATTTCTGACAAAGGCTATTCTGAATGATGTGAGATGGTATCTTAATATAACTTTAATCTGCATTTCCGTGATGGCTAAAGATGTTGAAAACTTTTTAAGTGTTTACTAGCCATTTATATTTCTTTTTTTTTGGGGGGGGGACTTTCTGTTCAGTTCTATAGCTCATTTTTCCCCATTGGGTTGCTTATTTTCTTTGTGTTTATGGTTTTTTTTGTTTTTTTTTTTTTTTTTAGTTATTTCTATATCCTAGATGGTAATCATCTGTCAGATGTATACCTGGCAAAGATTTCAACCCATTCTGTGGGTTGCCTCTTCACTTGGTTCAAAGTTTCCTTTGGAGTGCAGATGCATTTTAATTCATGAGATTCTATTGCTCAATTTTGGGCTCATTTCCTGAACTACTGGCGTCTCATTTATAATGTCCTTACTGTGCCTGTTAGTTGCAGTACATTCTCTATTTTGTCCTTTAGCAGTTTCAAGGTGTCAAGTATTGTGTTGAGGTTCTTGATCCACTTGGAGTTGAGTCTGTCTAAGCTGAGAGACAAATATTCAGTTTCATTTTCCTACACATTGAAATCCAGGTTTCCCAGCACCATTTGAATATATCTTTTCTCTGATGTCTATTTTTGACATCTTATAAAAAATCAGGTAGCTGTAGTTACATGGAGTTATACTTAAATCCTCTTTTCTGCTCCATTCACCTCTGTGTCTGCTTTTGTGCCAGTACCATATTGTTTCTATTATTATGGCTCCATAGTATAGAGCCATAATAATAGTATATAGTACTCTATAGTATAGAATATATAACTTGGAAGCAGGTATGGTAATACTGTGGCATTCTTTTATTCAGGATTGCTTTGGCTATCCATGGGTTTTTGTGCTTGGATATTGAGATTGCTAAATTGTCCCTGTGTCTCTGGAATAAAGCCAGCTTGGTCATGAGGAATGTTCTTTTTGATATGATCTTGGATTTTATTCATTACTGTTTTATTAAGAATTTTTGCATCTATGTTCACCAGGGAGATTGGTCTATTATTTTCTTCTTTGTTGTGTCTTTATCTGGTTTTGGTATTAGGAAAATACTGGCTCCATAAAAAGAATTTATAAGGCTTTCTTCTCTTTTATTTTACAGAATAATTTAAGCAATATCAACATTAGCTCTTTGATGTTCTGAGCTCAGAGAATCAAGATTGCAGAGGAGACCGATAGCCCACAGTGTGGGGAGGAGCAGAGCTTTTGTAATGGGTAGGGAAAGGCCATCCTAGTGGGAGAGGAGAGCTATGGAAGGGGAAGGGGCAGGACCGACCTGGTGATGCAGGGAAGGGAGGTCCCAGGAGAGCCTTTCCATTACATCTTCTGATTATTGTTTGTATTCATGGGATTATTTTGTGACATCACAATCGTATCCTTCATCTGACATAGTCTATGCATGTTCATTACTGATTGGACTTCTTGAGAATATTATTTCATCAAAGCACATAGAAAAGGTTCCATTTCTTTATTTTTCCCTCTTCTTAAGGTCCTGCTTCTTTTGTCTGTCTGAAAGGATTGTCCAGCACTCCCGACTCAACATGAAATAATGGTGCAGATAGTGGGTATCCTTCTTGGGGCACTTTTTGAGACAGATAGATAGAGGAGCATTTCATTTTTCCATAGTGTAGTGAGTGCAATCTGCTAGAACAATAGGCGAGAGTCCTCGGGCAGGAAGCCGTTTTTATTTGTGATTCTCTAAAAGATGTGTTTCTGTGGAGTAAATTTAAGATCCAATTTTCTTTTAAGGTATAAATCAAAAGAACTTTCTTATATTACTCCAAAGAAGTCTTGAAGAAATTCTTTTAAATTACATGTACCAAACTGCAGGTTTACCTCTCTGTGCTGAGGTGGTCTAATAAACACCATAGAGGTCCTGAAAATAACACTAGAATATGCCTTATGAGAGCAAGACTAGTGCAAAAGCTAGATTGTAGTTACAAGTAGGGTAATGGACAATTACATTTATGATTTTAGGGTATCTGATTCTCTCCTTAAATGTGTATTCAATTGGACACTATTTAGTATAATAAATCTTGAAAATATTTAGTCACAGAGCAACAGAGAACTCAATTTTTATAATATGTTCCAGCCAAACACATATAAGAGCAAAGCTATCATCTCAAATGCAAGTTGCTTTTGCAATTTCAATATACAGTTTTATTCCTTTGCACAAAGGAATAAAACTGTATATTGAGATTTTTAATATCACAGATAACTCAGGATACAGTTAGTAAATGCTACTTAGTATGTCTTAATTCTGGATAGTAGTTCTGTAAAACAGGATACATTAAAGTAATGGATTATTGTGAATAGTAACCAAATTTATAGTTACACAATTAATACTATAAAAAGATGCCAATCCTTACACATATGAAGCAACTCAAACATAAGTTATGATGCATCAACTTGAGGAGGAAAATACTAACTTATAAAATGCTAATGTTTTTCTTAGTGACACACTAATAAAAGGAAGCTAGTTTCTCCAGATAACTTGGTCTGTAAGGAACAAATCTCCAAAACAGGAGAAAAGGTCCTTGGATAGGAATATTTCCCTCAAAATTCTCTCAATTCTTCATTAACTTTACATCTTTTAAAGACATATAAACAGAGTTCCATGCATAGGAAATAGTTGGTATTTCAACTACAAAAGTTTCAAAGACAAAAGCCTAAAATAAGCAAATTAGTATGGGCTATTAAATAAAACAACTCTTAGGGACTATAATTGTATTTATATTTCCAATGTTAAAAAATTTTGCTCTTAGCTAGGTGTGGTGGTGCATGCCTTTAATCCCAGCACTCGGAAGGCAGAGGCAGGCGGATCTCTGTGAGTTCAAGTCCAGCCTGGTCTACAGAGTGAGCTCCAGGCCAGCTGGGACTAAAGGGAGACCCTGTCTCAAAAATACCAAAAAAAAAATTTTGCTCAACAATATTTTAGGTATTTTGAGGCAAAGGTCTTTTATGCTTTGCTATCCTTTGAACCCACATTAACTGTCTAATGCCTCAGCACTTCGCTTCTCCTATGTTGACACGTGTGTGTTTGCGTGTGTGTGTGTGTGTGTAAACCCCTGCATACACACGTGGAGACCAGAGGTTGATGTCCGGTGTCTTCCTCTCTTACTCTCTACCATTTCGGTTTGACATAAATCATTTCACTGAACCTGGAACTAGTCAGCTGGGGATAGACTGGCCGGCCATTGAGCCCCCGGGTCCTCCTGTCCACACGTCAGTGCTTGGACGACAGATCCCAGCCCCAACACCCAGATTTTGATATGTATGCTGGGGATCAAACTCAGATCTTCATGTTTGCACAGCAAGTGCTCTACCCATTGAGCTAACTCCCTGAACCCAGCACAGCATTTCTTGAACCGCATATGCATACTAAATTTAAACACAGAATGAATATGGGGATAGACTCGAATTCTGGGCTCTCAAGGAAGACTTTTTCCCTCCAGAAACCAAGAGCTAAGGTTTTTAATTTTCTATTGACTCCTTTCATCAGGCGATAGATTTTCTTTTCTATCTCAGCCTTTCACCCCAGTCTAGCCCTGTAGGCATCCTAACTTCATGCCCAAGTCTTCCTTCCTTCCCAGCTTGCTAAACTATAGGGCTTATCTCCTATTCTTTTATTTTATTTTATTTTATTTGGGTGGCACATGTTTTTATTTATTTATTTTTTAATATATATTTTGTACAAGATTATCAAATCTAGACCCATGTCCCCCACCCTATCCCCCCACCCCACCAGAGCTCATGCATTCTGCCAAACATGCTTTTCTTCTCTTTCTTAGTCTTTCTCAAAATTCTCCATGTGGAAGTTGACTGTTTTGAGCAGAAGTTCACTGTTTCAGTCAGTTCTTTGATGTAGTCCTTTCTGTTTTTGTTGTTGTTGTTGATGTTTCCAATATGCATTATGCCCAACTGCTTTGGACAAAAGCTCAGGAGGCCCTACACAAGAAATACAACTAGGTAATTGGCACTAGCATCCACAGATGAGGGATACCATTCGTCATTTGTTTTTTCTGGGACTGTGTTACTTCACTCAGCATGATGTCCTCTAGCTCCAGCCATTTTCCTGCAAAGCTCATGATGTCATTTTTCTTTACTGCTGCATAGAACTCCATTATGTAGATGTACCACATTTTCTCTATCCACTCGTCAGTTGAGGGGCATTTGGGTTGGTTCCAGCTCCTTGCTATTGTGAAGAGAGCTGAAATAAACATGGCCGTGCATGTATCTCTGCTGTGGGGTGAGTCTTGAGGGTACGTGCCTAGGAGTGGTATGTCTGGGTCGGGTGGCAAGTTCATTCCAAGTCTTCCAAGGGTTCTCCACACTGCTTTCCATAGTGGCTGCACGAGTTTACATTCCCACCGGCAGTGATCTCCTATTCTTTTATGAAGCTGTCAAAATTATGGCCTCTCTCTCTGCTGTCAGACACCATCAGGAAGTTGGGGCTCAGGGCTGCTCACCCCTCCAGTTTCCATTTCCTGTCGTAATTTCTTCATGCTTTGCTTTTCTGTCTTTAAATGGAAAAAAAAAATCCCACCTCCATTCTAGCTAGATGATTTCAGTAAATGCTCTAACTGTGGAAGTTTAAATTGAAATCATTTGTTTAAAAACTGAAAATAGCCTTTTAGATAAAATTTAGATTAGTGTGGAAGTACGAACAAGAAAAGTGGGGCTGGAGAGATGGCTCAGCAGCTAAGAACACTAGCTGTTCTTCCAGAGGACCTGGGTTTGCTTCTCAGCACCTACATGGCAGCTAACAACCATCTGTAACTCCGGCACCAGGGGATCTGACACCCTCTTTCGGACTCTGCGGGCATTAGATGACACAGATGCATTCATATACATTCACTTTAGACACTCATAACCAGAAATAAAATTTAAAAAAGAAGCAAAATTGGGGCAGGAGGGATGGCTTCATGGTTAAGGGAACTGGCCGTTCTCCCAGAGGACTCAGGCTCAGTTCCCAGCACTCACATGGTGGCTAACAACCATCTGTAACTCCAGTTTCAGGGGATCCAACACGATCGTCTTGCCTCTGCCAGCCTTTCATGACATGTGTGCATTTATATATGTGTTGACAAAACACTCACACCCATAAAATAAAATACATAAATCAAAAAATTTAAATACAAGCAAAGTAACACTATTAATACTACTCTCATTGGACAGCCAATATTTTCCCAATGGTGGACAAGTCATGCCAATGCAGTGCAAATTTTGAATCTTCCTGCAGAGTGTATAAGACAAACAGCTGACATTGATCAAAGAGAACTCATTCACTGAAAGAAAAATGTTAACATACTTTTGTTTGTTTGTATTATTTTACCTTTTCCATTTACTTATTGTTTAAGACAGGGTTTCCTTATGTAGCCCAGATTGGCTTTGAACTGGCTACCCCCCTCCCTCAGCCTCCTAAGTCCTGGGATGACAGGGGTGTCCAATAGAATATCACCTTTCTCTAACAACTTGATTTAACATTGATTTCTTCACTTAACTTCAGTATATTTAATGATCTGAAAGTTGAAGTGCTTACTAACAGCTGCTATAGTTATACATGCAAGTGTATATTTAAATAAAGTCTTTTCAATTAACATAGAACGTGAATCTAGATATAAATAATCAGCAAATTGTCTGCAATGGTTAGTTTCTATCCTCAAAGCAACACAACCTAGAATTACCTGGGAAGAGAATCTCAATGAGGGATTAGGTACTTGGGTTGGCCCATGGGTGTGTCTGTGGAGGACTGCCTTAACTTACCGGATGTGAGAAGGTGCAGTCCTATTTCTATGGGTGGGTGGTACTATTTCTTTAGCAGCATGTTCTGAACTTCATCATAGTGGAGAAACCAAGCCGAGCACAGCAGGCAAAATGACCATCTCTGCATTTGATTCTCCTGCTCTTGACTATAGACATTATGTGTTAGCTGTTTGAAGTTCCTGCCTTGAATTCTCAGCAATCATGGACCTGGAATTGTAAGCTAAAATAAATCTTTTATTCCCTAAGTTGCTTTTTATATCAGGGTATTTTATCATTGCAACAGAAAAGTGATTTGAACCATGTCCTCCAATAAAATTAGCCCCAATTTCTATAATATCTCTTAAAATTTTGAAAATGGTCTAACAGTTTACAGTTTTAATAAAATCTTTTTTGTTAATTAGGTTAGTTATTTGACAGTTTCACACATGTGTACAATGCATTGTGTTACTCTCTCACACATCCTGTCCTATCTACCTCTCACCCTAGCTTCCCTACCCCAGTCCCTTTCCCAGATTCATGACTTTTGCTGTATTTTGTAGCTCTTTTAATTTAATCAGGGACATCTGTGACCATTAGATTGGAACTATCCATTGGAGGTTGGTGCAGTCAACAGGAGGTACACAACTGAAGGCAATGATTCCCCCAACCACTGAAATTAATAGGAGCTAATAGTTCAGCAAGGAGTGGTAGGGCTCCATCTATGCCTGTCTCCCTTCAATGATGTTCTTCACACCTTAGAGAGGAAAGTATAAATGTATTGATTAGGGCTCGACACTTAAATGTCACTTATTCTTAGCACCTTGTACAACCACATATCTGCACTCACTGCTGTTCCATGGAAAGAGAGGCCCATCTGATAAAGAGTTGCATTTGTCTGTGGGTTTACACATATTTAGAAGATAGTTCCATGCTCTGTCAATTGAGCTAAAGAACAGCATCATTTCTCTCAAGGTCCTGTGATGTCCTCCACCATAGAATTTTGAACAGGTTTACAACACCAGCCATAGGTTCCCATCTGTCAGGGGGCCTCAACTCCAAACAGAAAGCAGTTGGTTACCCCTATATTTGTTGTGCCACTGTTACACATGTGGACATTTATTGCCTGGCAGGTTGGTATCATGGTTGAAAGGATTCAGAGATGGTAAAACCACTGACATCTCCACCACAGTCTGTATAGCAGCTTCTGATATTATGAAAGCTAGCCAGCAGGGGGAAACCATCCAATTCAGTTTCATCTTCATTTCTCTATATGATTCCACCAAGGTATGTGGTATCCTGAGCAATAGGGTCATATCATGTAGCTCTGTTGGACAACCAGGAGGAATGGCAATAAACTCTATTGTTTGGGGGGCTTTGGGAGACTCACTGACTTACACTAAGGATGCATTCCACACTTGACACTCAGGGCTTTGTTTAATAACTTGTGGCTTTTGCAAGCATTTTTTGCCAGCCACCATGCAGAGAATCTCCTTTCAAAGTTTATTTTAAATTTTCTTGTATTAATTATTTTATGTGTATGAGTATTTTGCCTGCACATATGTAAGAGCACTCATGTTGTGCAATGCTCATGGAGGCTAAGAGAGAGTGTTTGTATCCCCTGGAGCTAGGGTTAGGGATCATTTTTAGCCTCCATGTGGTCTGCAGGAAACATCCCCAGTCCTTTGCAAGAGTAATCAGTGCCCTTAACCACTGAGAGATCCCTTATCTGTCCAGGCCCCCTTCAAACGTTTTTATGTAACATACATTTTAAAAATTTGGCTATAAGATAGTTACATTTCCAAATGACATTTCGAACTTTAATGGAGCCTGCAAAGCTTATTTTCTTGCTTGTCTATTTAGTGTTCTGTGTGCTTCTTATGCCTTAATGGGCATCTCTTTCTCTAGATTTGGGAATTTTTCCATAGATTTTATTGCAGATGTGTTCTTTGGCTTTGACCTGGAATTCTTTTTTGTATTTGTATATTTAGTCTTTATGTGGTATTCCAAAGTTCCTGGATATCCGATCTGTAAGTTTTTTTTTTTAATTTGACATTTTAATTGAATGATCTTCTACTTTGTCTTCAAGCCTTGACAGTCTGTCTTCTAGGCTATTGAGGTTTTGTTTGTTACAAGGATTATTGAATTTCTCATTTCTATCTTCATCTAAGTTTGGGTTTTGTAGAAATATCTCATTATTGAATTGCATTTTCAAATCCTGAATAGTTCCCATTATTTTATTCAGATCTTTGTGTTTTCTTGTACTTCATTTGGGAGTTTCTTCTTGTCTTTAAGTTCATTCAGGGGTTTATTTGCTTCTTCTTTGCATTCCTTGTACTGTTTGAGTATATTTGTAATTGTTCTTTTGAATTCTGTGTATTGAATTTCATCTAAGTTTTGGTTATTGGGGACTACTATTATGGGAAGGGTGACTTTTGGGGGTTACCCATTGTCTTTTATTGTCTTTTTTATATTGCTTCTGTTTGGGTATGTGACATGGGGACATGGGAACATGGAGTTAATGGGTTTTGTTGTGCTTTTTAATCTATATTTTATATATTTTGCCTGCACATGTGCAAGTACATCATGAGCATGCAGTGCCCAAAGAGAACAGAAGACAGAGCTGGATCCTCTAGAACTGGAGTTACAGACAGTTGTCAGCTGCCACAGAGGTGCTGGGAATTGAACCTGGGTCCTTTGGAAGAGCAAGAAGTGTGTTTAGCTATTGAACCATTTCTCCAGACTTTGTTGTGTTTTTTACATGAGCTTTAACTCGGTGGACCAGAGTCCTGAGGCAGGTTGGTAAGCTGGATGGTTTGGGGGAGTGCTAAGAGTGTAGAGCCAAGGAAGCCTTGGCAGTTGTAGGCAATCCTTTGAGCACCACTTCAAATAAGATATGAACTCTCTTGGGCTGGAGAGATGGCCTAGTGTTTAAGAGCACCGACTGCTCTTGCAGAGGACCCAGGTTCGATCCCCAGAACCCACATGGCGGCTGAGAACCGTATTTAACTCCAGTTCCAGGGGAATCTGACACCTTCTTCTGAATGCCTCCACGGCATTGCACGACACGGGTGCAGAAACCTACATGCAGACAGTACATTCATACACATAAAAAATAATAAATAAATAAATAAATAAATAAATAAATAAAAAAGATATGAACTCTCTTTAGTACTCAAAAAGTGCCCATTTAAATCAGAAATGACTCTAATATAGCACTCATGTGCATATGACCCCCGAGTTTTTCTTGCCTCTAAAGTGATTTTAATGTGCTATTCTGACATCACTCAATATCTAGATTTTAGCAAATATACATATCTGTTGGCTGCAGACACAGAACAGTATATGGAGGCAATTGATCTGTATTCTTCATTTCTTTTCATATATTCACTTTTATGTGTATCTAGTTCATAGTTTGAATATTTAATAAAAAGTTCTTTTAACCAAATTTTAACTTTTTTTTGTCTTTTTTGAGACAGGGTCTCCCTGTAACCCCAGCTGTCCTGGAGCTCACTCTGTAGACCAGGCTGGCCTTGAACTCACAGAGATCTACCTGCCTCTGCTTCCCGAGTTCTAGGATTAAAGGCATGTGCCACCACACTGGCCTAACTTCTTCTTAATCATTCTTTTCTCTTTTACTTTGTTTTTTTTTTTTCTATTTTATTTGTCTTTGTATGTGTATGAGTGTACTGTCTGCATGTAGGTCTGTGCACCCATGTTGTGCAATGCTGTGGAGGTCAGAAGATTTCCCTGGAACTGGAGTCAAAGATGGTTCTAGACTGCCATGTGGATGCTGGAGATTGAACCCGGGTCCTCTGCAAGAGCAATTGGCGCTCTTAACCGCTAGGCCATATCTCCAGCCCCTTTTACTTTGTTTTTTAATACAATGTTATTTTTTATTGACAAGTAACAAGATATACCGCATTATGATATATTCTGACACATGTATACATTGTACAGTAATCAAATCAATCTATCACTTTAGTCACCCCAAATGTTTATCATTTCTTTGTGATGAGAAAATTTTACATCTACTCTTTTAGCAATTTTGATACACACAGTACATGGTTATTGGCTAGTTATCACATTATAGATCACCAGAATATATCCATCCTAATTCAAACTTGGAGCTATTGACCAAAGTCTCCCTTTTAATCATCTATATATCATCCCATTAATCACTGTGTTAATCACTTTTCTATTTTCTACATCTCTGAATAATTAGCATTTCTGTAAAGTATTAACTGCCTGAAAAATATAAAATCATCACATTAGTTAAGAAAGCCATAAAAATACTTAGCAAATTTAATAAAAGATCTACATATAGAAAACTATAGAACATTAATGAAGATATGGAAGATGATACAAATAAATGGAACAATACTTATGCTGTCATCAGAATTACTTTTGCTAAAATGTTTGTAGCACCCAAAATAATTTATATGGTCAACAAAATTTCTACTAAAATTGAAATATGCTATGCAGAAATAGGAAAAATTGAAAACTTATATTTCTTATAACTCCAAAGAGCCAGAATATGTTGACTAAAAGGGACAAAGCTGGCAGCATCACTCTGGCAAAATATATTACAAATTTCTACTAATCAGGATAGCATACTAGTAAAATAAAAACACATCAATTAATGTAATACAATGGAAAGCTCCAAAATAACCATATACACATGTGGCTAATTGGCTTTTGACAAAGACAAGAATACACAATGGATAAAATAGAATCTCTTCCATAAATGGTGTTAGAAAAACTAAAATAAGCACACAGAAGAAAGGAAATAGATGCCGTCTCACCTTCTATACAACAGTCAGCTCAAAAATGGATTGAACATCGAAACATAAGATCCAAATATATAAAGCAATAGAAGAAATAGAAGAAAGCATAGGGGGACACTCAGTCACATTGGCTCATGAAGTAAATTCCTGAATTTAACCCTAGAAGTACAGGCCACAAAAGCAAAAGCAGGAAAATAGGATTGCAACAAGCTAATGACTTCCGCAAAGCAAATAATCACAGAATGAAAACCAACCAACAGGTTGATGTAAAAACACTACAAATAATGTATCAGGTAAGAGGGTATATAAAATTAATTAAAAAAAATTAAAAAAAGAGGGTATATAAAATAACTCAGACTATCAAAACATGAAAAAAACAACACTATTTGAAGATAGAAAAAGGGCATGAATGGATAGTTCCCAAAGAATTCATAAAAATGGGGCTGTTGAGATGGTTCAGCATGCTGCCTGCCAAATCTGAAAGTTGAAAGAAAATGAACTACAAATATTCCTCTAGTCTCCCCATGAGCACTGTCACACACACACACACACACACACACACACACACACACACACACACACATGCACACACACAATGTAATAAAAATTGAAAGAATTCATACAATGATCAAAAAGTGTATTAAAAGTGGCCAACAACTCTGATATCACAGAAATATGAGCTGAAACCACAATAAGATATTACCATATACCAGTTAGATTGACTAATACCAAATAGGTAACAAGTGAAAATAACAAGTATAGACAACAACATGAAGATAAGACCCCTAGCATACTTTGCATAAATCGTGCATTAGTGTAGACATTTTAGAAAACTGTTAGGAAAACCCTTTACACAGTTTGATCCTGACTTCCCTGCTAGGTACTTTCCCAAAGGAATTGAATTCAGTGTTTTGAAAATAACTGCTTTTCAAGATTCACAGAAGTATTATTCACAATAGTGTAGGTATGGAAACAGGATAAATGTGGGTTTATAGATGAAATACATACATACATACATACATACATATGTACATACATACATATGTACATACATACATACGTATGTACATACATAGGTAGGAGTATTTGCCAGCCTTTTATTTAAAAAGGAAGCTCTGCCATTTGCAGAAATGAGAATGAACCTTGAGAACATCCTGTTAAGTGAAATATTCTAGGTACAAATAGCTACCTACTGTGTGATGGAAGTAGAAGACAGGATGTATTCTTTAGGATAAAGATGTGTTCCTTGATCTTTTTATTTCATTTCATATACCTCAAATGAAGCAGGTAATAATCACCAGGGGAATGTAGTTTCTAAGAACTGTGGAGATTTCTTGAGTTTTTCCTGTTGGCAATAGTGTAGTGTTTGCCTTGGCAATAAGTGACAAAGGAAATTAGGCCAGAAGACAACACGAAGCACCAGGTAGAAGAATTTTTAATAGAAATCACCTAGTAGAATCTTTAATATCCCTGGAAAAAATTTCTGGCAGGAACAGCATATAAACTAGCATGGACAAAAGTAGTACACAGCCTGGTTTTATACAGTCTCCTAGAGAAGGTGAAGGAGGTTACAGGATGGGCCAAAATGTTCCCTCACCGAGTACACAATAAAACTAAACCAAGCTTAGTTTACAATACATTATATAGTCAGCAGTGACCTTCATCAAAGTGATTTTACTGAATTGTTTTAAATACATAAACCCATCTTTATCTTTCAAAAATGTAAATCAGATCATATAATGATCCTGCTTAAAACCCTTGAAGCAGTAAGTCATCTTAGGACGAAATGTGAATTTCTTTTCAAGGTTATGGGACCTTTCCAAATTCGCACCCTAACTTTTTCTTTGCCAGCAGCATTCAACACTGTCTCAGTATATGAAGGCCACACTGACTTCCTCTCTATTCCTGAAATAAATCAATTCTGATCTGAGTCACAAGAAATGTAAAGGGGAAAAATAGTATTTAAATTGGGCTGAAGCAACCTAATATGTGTATTAAAAAACTCAGATATTCATCACATCATATATGAAACTAACTTGAAATGGACTATAGACCTAAATTTAAGAACTAACATATAACACTTCTAGAAGAACATACAGAAGAAAATCTTTATTACCTGAGGTAAGGCAGAGATTTCTTAAATATACAGTGAACAAGATGTAGAAAATAAACTATTAAAATGTGTTTCATCAAAATTAAAAACTATTATTCTTAGAAATACATGCTTAAGGGACTAGAGAGATGCTCAGAGGTTAAGAACACTGGCTGCTCTTGAAGAGGACCCGGGTTCAGTTCTCAGCACCCACATGGTATCTAACAACCATCCCTAGCTTTATTGCCAAGAGATCCAACGCCGTCTTCTGGCATGAGTCTAGTGGTTGCACCTGTGTCATGAAATACCCATGGAGGTCAGAAGTGGGTATCGGATTCCCCTGGAACTGGAGTTACATACAGCTGTTAGCTGCCACGTGGGTGGTGGTAATTGAACCAAGTCCTCTGTAAGAGCAGCCAGTGCTCCTAACCACTGAGCCAACTTGCCAACCCTACCCCAATTTTTTTTATTTAAGAAAGGAAGAAAGAAAGAAGAAAGAAAGAAAGAAAGAAAGAAAGAAAGAAAGAAAGAAAGAAAGAAAGAAAGAAAGAAGGAAAGAAAGAAAGAAGGAAAGAAAGAAAGAAGGAAAGAAAGAAAAAGAAAGACTTGATCAAAGCAAAAAGGGCAAGTCACCCATTAGGAGAAAATATTAGCAACATCTGGCAAAAGGGTTTATAACTAAAATATACAAGGAGCTATTACAACTCAATGATAAAATAACAAATAAGTAAGAATACACAAAATATTAGAATAGAAACTTCCCCCAAAATAGATTTTCAAATGTCAAGTAGGCACATGAAGAGGTTTTAATTACATACTCAATTCCTTTCATCAAGGAAATGAACTTTAAATCACAATGAGATGACAGGATGTACCACTAGCATCTAAGAGAGGCCAGCTCCATGCTTGCCTGGGATTGGAAGCTGAGACATGAGATCAAATGCAAAGGGACACAAGACGTCTTTTTAGGGTGATAGAATTGCTCAATATATTTTTATTAAATAAATGCATTCTTGGGCTGGAGAGATGGCCTAGCGGTTAAGAGCGTCGACCGCTCTTACAGAGGACCCGGGTTCGATCCCCAGCACCCACATGGCGGCCAAAAACCGTCTGAAACTCCAATTCCAGGAGGACTCCAGTTCCAGGGGAATCCAAGACCCTCTTCTGACCTCCGCGGCGTTGCACGACACGGGTGCACAAACCTGCATGCAGACAGTACATTCATACACATACAGAAATAAATAAAATTAAATTTAAATAAATGCATTCTTTTACAATCCTGCACATTTATATTTTTTTTATTAATTTTATTTATTTCTGTATGTGTATGAATGTACTGTCTGCATGCAAGTCTGCGCACCCGTGTCGTGCAATGCCGCGGAGGTCAGAAGAGGGTGTCGGACTCCCCTGGAAGTGGAGTTCTCCTGGAATTGGAGTTTCAGACGGTTCTCGGCCGCCATGTGGGCGCTGGGGATCGAACCCGGGTCCTCTGAAAGAGCGGCCGGCGCTCCCAACCGCTAGGCCATCTCTCCAGCCCAATCCTGCACATTTATAATGAGCTCTCCTTGCTCTCGTTCCCCCTCCCTTATCTCCCTCCTGTCCACCCTACCCTTCCCACTAAGCTTCTTCATACATTCATGTCTTTTTGTTTTGTGTGTGTCTTTCTGGCTTTAACCAGGGATATCTGTGTAGCCTCCGGATTGGGATTACCCACTGGCGTTCAGTGGGTACACCAGTAGGTACACAGCTGAAAGCAGACCCCTGACCCCTGAGTCAACCAGTGGTCAACCTTTAACAACAGGAGTACAGTTCTGTGATCCTGTCCCCAAGATAGGATGGTGAAAGTCCTGTCTTGTGTAGAACCAGTGCAGCTGCTGTAAATCTGTCACCCTGCTGGCTGTGTTCTTTGTATGGAATGGATCCTACTGAACTTCTCTCTATTTTCTGCCTCTTACATTCTTTTTGTCTCCTCTTCTGTGATGTTCCCTTAGAGGGGTAATATAAATGTTTTGTTGATGCCTGAGCCCTCACCTATCACTTCTCAGCATCTCTGTATTCACTGATTAGGGTTGAGAGTAGCTTTTGTCTAAGAGTACAAGCATGCATGATTTAGAAGACAGTTTGAAGTTATATCTATTTAGCTAAACATCATCAATGATTTACCCCATAGAGCCTATGTCCTCCCATGGCATGATTTTTGGACCAGGCATAGCACCAGGTATGAAATCCTTTCTGTGCAGGGGACTCAAATCCAAGCAGAGTGTGGCTGGTTACCCCTGTAGCTATCATGCCACTATTGGACATGTGGGAACACCTTGCCTGACACATTGGTGATATAGTTTGTAGAGTTCATTTCTGTGTAAAAACCATTGATACCCCCTCCCCCGAGCAGACTCTATAACATTTTCTGGTACTTTGGGAGCTGGACCTCCCAAACCAATAATTATTTTGGAGGAACCCTACATCTAGCCCTCGGATTCTTATTTAGTATTTTGAGGAATAGCATTATCTAGCAATAAAGAGTATCTCCATTTAAACTACCATTTAAATATTTTTAATTGGGTTAGAAGATAGTAAATTTCCACATGGCTTTTTGATACCCCTCTTTTCCTTCTTGTTAAATCTCCTCCTCTCACCACTCAGCTCCATTATGCCCTTAACCGTTAACGTTTTCCCTGTTTAGCCCTTTACACCCCCAGTTCCCCCACATGCTCCCCCTTAAAGCCACTCCCCACACACACTGACCCCTTTCTAATCACATGGCTTCCACAAGTTGACACACAAAACTAAAAAGTCACACTTAAGAGAGAATATGTGGTGTTTTTCCAGTTTCATCGCTTTATCTGCAAACTTCATTACTTTATTTTTCTTTACAACTAAATAAAATGCCATTATGTGCATGCACCACATTTTCATTATCTAGTCTCAGTCGATGGACATCTAGCTTGATTCTATTTTCTAGCTATTATAAATAGAGCAGTGTTCTAGTTTGCATCAATTCCTATGAGAAAACACTCTGAAGCCAGGCATGGTAGTGCATGCCTTTAATCCTAGCACTCAGGAGGCAGAGGCAGGAAAATCTCTGTGAGTTCAAGGCCAGTCTGGTCTACGTAGTGAGCTCCAGGCCAGCCTGAACTAAAGGGAGACCCTGTCTCAAAAATACAACCCCCCCCCCAAAAAATCAAAAAACACTGACCAATACCATCTTGGAGGAGAAAGGGTTTATTTGGCTCACATCTCCTGGGTCACAGTTCATCACTGATTAAGGGAACCCAAGGTAGGAACTCAGAGCAGGAACCTGTAGGCAGGAGATGAAGCACAGGTCATGGAGGAGCGCTGCTTACTGGCTTGGCCCCTGGACATTACTCAACCTGTTCTCTTATACAAACAGGACTGCCTGCCCAGGGGTGCACTGCCCACTGTCAGCTAGGCCCTCCCACATCACTCAACAATCAAGAAAATGTCCCACAGACGTGACCACAGGCCAATCCACTGGAGGCAATTGCTCAATTGAGTTTCCCTCAACCCAGATGTTTCAAGTTGACAACTAAAGCTATCCAGCACAAGCAGCAATGAATATAGATGAACTTCTGTAGGATGTAGATTCCTTTGATTATGTTCCAGGACTAGTATATCTAGGTCATATGGCCATTTTATTTCATTTTTTTAGAACCTTGCAGATTGATTTCCCAAACTAGTACTAGTGTACTAGTTTACACTTCACCTGCAGTGTAAAATCCCTTCCCCCACAATCATAACAGCATTTTCTGTTATTTGTATTCTTGATGATATTCATTTTGTCTGTCTGGAGTGAGATAGAATCGTTTTTTAAATTTCTGTAAAAAAATTATTTATTTGTATTTTATAGATAATGAATGTTTCATGTGTGTGTGTGTGTGTGTGTGTGTGTATGTGTAAGTGCACCATATGCATGCATGAACATGGATGTCAGAGGAGGGTGTTTGACCCCCTAGAACTAGAGTTATGGATGATTGTTAGGCACCGTGTGGTGCTGGGAACCAAACTCAGGTCCTCTACAAGAGCATCCAGTGCTCTTAACCCCGGAAGCATCTCTCTAGCCATGGGATGGAATTTTAAGGTAATTCTAATCTGTATTTTCATGACAATGGGTATTCATGTCAACCCTAATACAGTTTCCCTGATATCTAAAGATGTTTTGAATGCTCTTTTTAACTTTCTTGGCCATTTGTATTTCTTCTTTTAAGAACTCTCTTAGTTTCATAGCTCATTTTTTTTTAATTTTATTTATTTATTTATTTTTATGTGTATGAATGTATTGTCTGCATGCAGGTCTGCGCACCCGTGTTGTGCGATGCCACGGAGGTCAGAAGAGGGTCTCAGATTCCCCTGGAACTGGAGTTCTCCTGGGACTGGAGTCACAGACGGTTCTCAGCCGCCATGTGGGTGCTGGGGATCGAACCTGGCTCCTCTGCAAGAGCGGTCGGCGCTCTTAACCGTTAGGCCATCCCTCCAGCCCCTTCATAGCTCATTTTTAATTGTAATGTTGATTTTCTTAATGTTTAGTTTTGTTAGTTCCTTGTATATTCTAGTTACTAATCCTGTGTCATAAGTATAGTTCACAGCCCCATCCTGTGGGCTGTCTCTTCACCTAATTGACAACAGTTTCTTTTTCTGTAGAGAAGCTTTTTATTCTCATGAGATCATGTCGATTGTCGGCCTTATTTCCTTATCCACGGCTACATGCTAGCAAGAACTTCCCTCTTTTCCTACAGTAGCTTCAGAGTGTTATTTCCATTTTTTTATTTTTTTATTTTTTTATTTTTGTGTATGAGTGTATTGCCTGCATGTATGTAAGTGCATCCATGTCATGCAATGCCAGTGGAGGTCAGAAGGTATTGGATTTCCCTGTAACTGGAGTTATGGATGGTTATTAGCTGCCATGTGGTTGTTAGGAATCAAACCCAGATCCTGTGCAAGAGCAACCAGTGCTCTTAACCACTGAGCCATCTCTCCAGCCCCGAAAGTGTTCTTATGCTGAGGCCCTTGATCCATTTAGAGTTAAGCCTTGTGCAGGGTGGGAGATGAGGACCTAGTTTTGTTCTAGTTACAGATACCAGGTTTTCCCAGTAGCAGTTATGGGAGAGACTGTCACTTTTCTAGTGTCTATTTTTGGTATTGCTGACAAAAATCAGCTAGCTGTAGTCGTGTGGGTTCTGTCTGGGTCTTCCAGTATGTTCCATCAATCTATATGTCTGTCCTGTGCCAGTACACTGCTGTTCCTAGTCCTATGGCTCTATAGTATAACTTAACATCAGGAAGTACACTTCTGTTCCTATTGCTGTGGCTCTAAAGTATAACTTAACACCAGGAAGTACACTGCTGTTCCTATTGCTGTGGCTCTATAGTATAACTTAACATCAGGAAATACACTTCTGTTCCTATTGCTGTGGCTCTATAGTATAACTTAACATCAGGAAGTACACTTCTGTTCCTAGTCCTATGGCTCTATAGTATAACTTAACATCAGGAAGTACACTGCTGTTCCTATTGCTGTGGCTCTATAGTATAACTTAACATCAGGAAGTACACTGCTGTTCCTATTGCTGTGGCTCTATAGTATAACTTAACATAAGGAAGTACACTGCTGTTCCTATTGCTGTGGCTCTATAGTATAACTTAACATCAGGAAGTACACTGCTGTTCCTATTGCTGTGGCTCTATAGTATAACTTAACATCAGGAAGTACACTGCTGTTCCTATTGCTGTGGCTCTATAGTATAACTTAACATCAGGAAGTACACTGCTGTTCCTATTGCTGTGGCTCTATAGTATAACTTAACATCAGGAAGTACACTGCTGTTCCTATTGCTGTGGCTCTATAGTATAACTTAACATCAGGAAGTACACTGCTGTTCCTATTGCTGTGGCTCTATAGTATAACTTAACATCAGGAAGTACACTGCTGTTCCTATTGCTGTGGCTCTATAGTATAACTTAACATCAGGAAGTACACTGCTGTTCCTATTGCTGTGGCTCTATAGTATAACTTAACATCAGGAAGTACACTGCTGTTCCTATTGCTGTGGCTCTATAGTATAACTTAACATCAGGAAGTACACTGCTGTTCCTATTGCTGTGGCTCTATAGTATAACTTAACATCAGGAAGTACACTGCTGTTCCTATTGCTGTGGCTCTATAGTATAACTTAACATCAGGAAGTACACTGCTGTTCCTATTGCTGTGGCTCTATAGTATAACTTAACATCAGGAAGTACACTGCTGTTCCTATTGCTGTGGCTCTATAGTATAACTTAACATCAGGAAGTACACTGCTGTTCCTATTGCTGTGGCTCTATAGTATAACTTAACATCAGGAAGTACACTGCTGTTCCTATTGCTGTGGCTCTATAGTATAACTTAACATCAGGAAGAACACTGCTGTTCCTATTGCTGTGGCTCTATAGTATAACAACATCAGGAAGTACACTGCTGTTCCTATTGCTGTGGCTCTATAGTATAACTTAACATCAGGAAGTACACTGCTCTTCCTATTGCTATGGCTCTATAGTATAACAACATCAGGAATAGTGTAGCCTCCAGCAGGTTCTTTTCATTCAGGATTATTTTGGCTATCTTTGGTCTTTTGTTTCTCCATATAAATTTCAAGGAAGTTTTATCTATGCCACAAAAATGGCCTTGGAATTTTTATTGGGAATACATCGAATCTGTAGATAACTTTTGGTAGGATGGCCATTTCCAAAACACTAACTCTTGTAATCTATGGGCATGGGAGATCTTTCCATCTTCTAGTGTCTTTCTCCATTTCTGTCTTCAATGTCTTAATGTTTTCAATCTTTCATCACCTAAATTAGATTTACTGTCTTTTTTGTGGCTACTGTAAAAAGAATTGTTCTCTGATTTCTTTTTCAGTATGTTTGTCATTGTTTTTTAGGAAGGCTAATGATTTCTGTATATTAATTTGTATCCTACCACTTGGCTGAGAGTATTCATCAGTCTAAGAGCTTTGTTTTGTTTTGTTTTGTTTTGATTTTTTTGGTGGGGTGTTTATTGTCTCTTATGTGTAGAATCATCTGCAAACAGGATTACTTTGACTTCTCCTTTTCCTATTTATATCGATTTTATTTTTTCTCTTGTCTTATTGCTCTAGTTTATTTTTCTCTGTCCATATGACCTATCTATTGATATTGGAATTTTTCCTCTGTGGCCTCTTGGTTGTGCTTAGTCTATTCTTCAATCAAAATTATTCCTTCCAGTATCCCCTATAAAGCTGGCCTAAGTGGTCATAAATTCTTCAGTCAGTTCTTGCCATGGAAAACTTTTCTTTTTCCTTCACTTATGAAAGAAAATTTTATAGGCATAATAATCTAGATTGACGGTTGGAATCATTCAGAACTTGTGATAAATCTTTCAAAGTCCTACAACTTGAAAGGTTTCTACTATTTTGCTGTTTTCAATATCCTTTCTTTATTCTGTGTTTTTGTGTGTGTGTGTGTGTGTGTGTGTGTGTGTGTGTTTTAATAATAATAATAATCAGTAGTGGAGAGTTCTTTTCTAGTTCTATTTGGTGTTTGGTACATCTTGTACTTAGATGAGCCTCTTTGGGGCGGGGGGAGTTTCCTCCTATGATTTTATTGAAGATGTGTTCTAATGCCTCTTACCTGGAATTCTTCACAGATTTGCCCTTTTCATAGAGTCTCAAATGTCCTACATGTTCCATTCATGCACCCTTTAAATTATCATTTTCTTTGAATGACCAATCCTTACTTTGTCTTCAAGCACAAATATTCTGTCTTATACCTACCTGATCCATTCTGTTCTTATGGCCTTTTACTGAACCTTTTTCAGCTTGGGTTTTCTTCAGTTCTTTATTGAATCTTTGTAGTTTTAATTTTCTTCATTATTTCATTCAGTTGTTTCTGTTTTATTGGATTTCCATCCATCTAGTCTTCTCTAAATTCATTCAGGTGTTTGTGTCCTCTTTAAACTATTTGAACTTTCTGAGCATGTTTATTATAACTGTTCTTTTGGATTCTATGTCTTGAATATTATCCAAATTGTTCTCCTTGGGGTCTACTTCTGATCTGAGGGCCAGACAAACTGCCTTAGGCTGCATATTGCTGGTGGAGTTTTTGTTGTTGTTGTTGTTGTTGTTGTTTTGTCTCTTTGAGACAGGGTTTCCCTATAGACCCAGCTGGCCTGGAACTCACTCTGTAGACCATGGTGGCCTTGAACTCACAGAGATCTGCCTGCCTCTGCCTCCGGAGTGCTAGGATGAAAGGTGTGTGCCATAACGCCTGGCTTAAAGGCAGTTCTTAGCCACCATTTGGGTGTTGGGAATTGAACCCGGGTCCTCTGCAGGAGTAGTTGATGATCTTAACAACTGAGCCCTCTCTCCAGCCCCTATTGCTGGTGTTTTTTAACTGGTCGTGATTTTTTAATGTTTTTTCACTTACTAAGCTTGAGTCCCAACATAGGCTAGAAGCCCGTATGGAGAACAGGAGAGCACCAGGCACGCTCTTAGGCAGCAGGGTCAGGGTCAGAGTGTTAGGTTTTCTTACCCTATTAGCACACCCATGGAAGCTACAGGAGAGGTTTTCAAGGTCAGAGTGTAGGGGTGATTCTCAAGGCTGTAGTGGTAGGGCAGGGTGTTTCCGGCCTGGCCTTACTCCTACCCTTCTGGCTGTCTAGAATGCAATAGTAAGGTATGTTCCCGAGGCAGTAGGGAGCAGGACCAGGGTGTTTGGGGTCTCTTACCTAGCTGGATTTTTAGAACTAGGCAAAGGAGGAGGTTCTCACGGTAGCAGGGACCTATTATTCATCTTGAATATGATGACCGGGCTGGAGAGATGGCTCAGTGGTTAAGAGTGTAATGCCCACTGCTCTTGCAGAGGACCCAGATTTGATTCCCAGCACCCACATGGTGGCTAAGAACCATCTTTAAGCCAGGCGTGGTGGCACACGCCATTAATCCCAGCACTCGGGAGGCAGAGGCAGGCGGATCTCTGTGAGTTCAAGGCCAGCCTGGTCTACATAGTGAGTTCCAGGCCAGCTGGGACTATAGGGAGACCGTGACTCACACACACACAAAAAGACTATAATGACCAAGATTCATAAGAGTGTGTACCTTATCAACATGCATTATGTCCATACTTAAACTAGATGACCTCTATGGTATAGAAATTACAATACTATAGAGCCCAAATAAGCAGTAATAGCCACAGTTACTTAAAACTAGAGCAATTTATGATTTAAGAGAGATATTTGATCACTGGTGACATATAAAAGAGTTTGACTTTTAGTCATCCTCAAAGGAGAAGGGGAATGAGGCACAAATAAAACTGGAATTAGTGAAAGCGTGAGTGATGAATGGCCCGGCCCCACAACTCCCTCTTGCAAGCTGCTTTCAAAATGCTTGGCAGTCCCTGTCTCCCCGAGGCATCTGAAGGATTAATTTCCTAGAAATATAAAATAAGCTCAGAGAAAAGTTCTTAAAATACAGAAAGTAGAGATGGCTCAGTCAATAGCTGGTTCACAGCATACTTCCCCTAGAGAAAATTCCTACAAACAACCCCACCATCTAATTACACAGTCCTATAGCACCTCAATCACAGTACTTATAACCCTAGTGCTAAGTGCAGGGAAGACACAGAAAATACCTAGCCAGTTCTTGAGTCAGTATGCAACTTCAAGCATTATGATTAATATCTAAATAAAAAAGACACCATACCTGTCAATGCATAAATATTCATGAACAAGATAGATTACCACATGGCAGGAATAATTTCATTGATTCAATGGAAAAAAAAAAACATTTGGAGAGCTATTTCTATAGTTTCACTGTTTGGGGTTTTAATTTGTACTGTTAGGTTAAATGGGATTAAATTTACTTCATTTAGTAAATTAGCAATTTATTAATGAGAAAATTATTAAAGTAGGCTTCACAAGACCATCCTTTCATGTTCTCACTAATAATTAGCTCTTGAGTGAATCATTCTGCATGGAATTTTATCCATCATGAAGTTCAGTTTATTCACCATCAAGTTGGCATGTAAATATTTGACCTTAAGAGGCTGGAGTAGGCTGAAAAGGGCCCAAGAGAGCTTCTAAGATTCTACGAGATGTCCTTTATCTTAACCCATGGGTGTTTTTGATTGGAAAGCTATCATGAGGTTGGACTTGTGGACTTTTTAGTATGTATGTTATAATTCAATGAAAAGGTTACCAAAAAAAGTTAGGTGAATTTTCAGACCTTTTCCCAACCTGAAAGAATTTACAGTTCTGTTTTAAATAAAGCATTATGGTAAAAAAGAGGAAATATACACAGGATATTTTAATGCATAATCTTAGATTCAGCTTTTTACCAGCGAGCTGCAACTATTCTTTTTTGTGACTTTTATATTTTGTTCATACCTAGATCCCCTCCTGTATATGAACTCCCCCTTCCTTGACCCCCCCATCAAATTTCTGCACACACACATATATACATATACATATATATATATATATTTCAGCACTCAGGCCCTGGAGGCTCACCAAGAGCAATGGCAATGGGCAGTGTTGTTTCAGGGTCTGTGGGATTCATCTGAGAGCAGAATCCAAGAGAGCGAAACTATTATTGGATCTGGAGNTCATGAGCATGGGAGATTCTTTCCATCTTCTAGTGTCTTCTTCAGTTTCTGTCTTCAATGTCTTAATGTTTTCAATCTTTCATCACCTAAATTAGATTTACTGTCTTTTTTGTGGCTACTGTAAAAAGAATTGTTCTCTGATTTCTTTTTCAGTATGTTTGTCATTGTGAAAGGCTAATGATTTCTGTATATTAATTTGTATCCTACCACTTGGCTGAGAGTATTCATCAGTCTAAGAGGTTTGTTTTGTTTTGTTTTGTTTTGATTTTTTTGGTGGGGTGTTTATTGTCTCTTATGTGTAGAATCATCTGCAAACAGGATTACTTTGACTTCTCCTTTTCCTATTTATATCGGATTTTATTTTTTCTCTTGTCTTATTGCTCTAGTTTATTTTTCTCGTCCATATGACCTATCTATTGATATTGGAATTTTTCCTCTGTGGCCTCTTGGTTGTGCTTAGTCTATTCTTCAATCAAAATTATTCCTTCCAGTATCCCCTATAAAGCTGGCCTAAGTGGTCATAAATTCTTCAGTCAGTTCTTGCCATGGAAAACTTTTCTTTTTCCTTCACTTATGAAAGAAAATTTTATAGGCATAATAATCTAGATTGAAGTTGGAATCATTCAGAACTTGTGATAAATCTTTCAAAGTCCTACAACTTGAAAGGTTTCTACTATTTTGCTGTTTTCAATATCCTTTCTTTATTCTGTGTTGTATGTGTGTGTGTGTGTGTGTGGTGGGTTGTGTTTTAATAATAATAATCTCCGTAGTGGGAGAGTTCTTTTTCTAGTTCTATTTGGATGTTTGGTACATCTTGTACTTAGATGAGCCTCTTTGGGGCGGGGGGAGTTTCCTCCTATGATTTTATTGAAGATGTGTTCTAATGCCTCTTACCTGGAATTCTTCACAGATTTGCCCTTTTCATAGAGTCTCAAATGTCCTACATGTTCCATTCATGCACCCTTTAATTATTCATTTTCTTTGAATGACCAATCCTTACTTTGTCTTCAAGCACAAATATTCTGTCTTATACCTACCTGATCCATTCTGTTCTTATGGCCTGTTTACTGAACCTTTTTCAGCTTGGGTTTTCTTCAGTTCTTTATTGAATCTTTGTAGTTTTAATTTCTTCATTATTTCATTCAGTTGTTTCTGTTTTATTGATTTCCATCAATCTATTCTTCTCTAAATTCAATTCAGGTGTTTGTGTCCTCTTTAAACTATTTGAACTTTCTGAGCATGCTTATTATAACTGTTCTTTTGGATTCTATGTCTTGAATATTATCCAAATTGTTCTCCTTGGGGTCTACTTCTGATCTGAGGGCCAGACAAACTGCCTTAGGCGCATATTGCTGGTGGAGTTTTTTGTTGTTGTTGTTGTTGTTGTTTGTTTTGTCTCTTTGAGACAGGGTTTCCCTATAGACCCAGCTGGCCCTGGAACTCACTCTGTAGACCATGGTGGCCTTGAACTCAAAGAGATCGGTTCCCTGCCTCTGCCTCCCGAGTACTGAGGATGAGGTGTGTGCCATCACGCCTGGCTTAAAGGCAGTTGTTTTAGCACCCATTTGGGTGTGGGAATTGAAACCCGGGTCCTCTGCAGGAGTAGTGTGATCGTAAACAACTGGCCCTCTCTCCAGCCCCTATTGTGTGTGTTTTTTAACTGGTCGTGATTTTTTAATGTTTTTTCACTTACTAAGCTTGAGTCCCAACATAGGCTAGAAGCCCGTATGGAGAACAGGAGAGCACCAGGCACGCTCTTAGGCAGCAGGGTCAGGGTCAGAGTGTTAGGTTTTCTTACCCTATTAGCACACCCATGGAAGCTACAGGAGAGGTTTTCAAGGTCAGAGTGTAGGGGTGATTCTCAAGGCTGTAGTGGTAGGGCAGGGTGTTTCCGGCCTGGCCTTACTCCTACCCTTCTGGCTGTCTAGAATGCAATAGTAAGGTATGTTCCCGAGGCAGTAGGGAGCAGGACCAGGGTGTTTGGGGTCTCTTACCTAGCTGGATTTTTAGAACTAGGCAAAGGAGGAGGTTCTCACGGTAGCAGGGACCTATTATTCATCTTGAATATGATGACCGGGCTGGAGAGATGGCTCAGTGGTTAAGAGTGTAATGCCCACTGCTCTTGCAGAGGACCCAGATTTGATTCCCAGCACCCACATGGCGGCTAAGACCATCTTTAAGCCAGGCGTGGTGGCCACACGCCATTAATCCCAGCACTCGGGAGGCAGAGGCAGGCGGGATCTCTGTGAGTTCAAGGCCAGCCTGGTCTACATAGTGAGTTCAGGCCAGCTGGACAAAAGATAGAACATCACACACACAAAAAGACTATAAATGACCAAGATTCATAAGAGTGTGTACCTTATCAACATGCATTATGTCCATACTTAAACTAGATGACCTCTATGGTATAGAAATTACAATACTATAGAGCCCAAATAAGCAGTAATAGCCACAGTTACTTAAAACTAGAGCAATTTATGATTTAAGAGAGATATTTGATCACTGGTGACATATAAAAGAGTTTGACTTTTAGTCATCCTCAAAGGAGAAGGGGAATGAGGCACAAATAAAACTGGAATTAGTGAAAGCGTGAGTGATGAATGGCCCGGCCCCACAACTCCCTCTTGCAAGCTGCTTTCAAAATGCTTGGCAGTCCCTGTCTCCCCGAGGCATCTGAAGGATTAATTTCCTAGAAATATAAAATAAGCTCGGATAAAGTTCTTAAAATACAGAAAGTAGAGATGGCTCAGTCAATAGCTGGTTCACAGCATACTTCCCCTAGAGAAAATTCCTACAAACAACCCCACCATCTAATTACACAGTCCTATAGCACCTCAATCACAGTACTTATAACCCTAGTGCTAAGTGCAGGGAAGACACAGAAAATACCTAGCCAGTTCTTGAGTCAGTATGCAACTTCAAGCATTATGATTAATATCTAAATAAAAAAGACACCATACCTGTCAATGCATAAATATTCATGAACAAGAAAAGGAGTATTACACCTTTCGTTCTTTTCATTTTTCAAAAAAAAAAAAACATTTGGAGAGCTATTTCTATTATGTTTCACTGTTTTGTTGGGGTTTTCAATGTGTACTGTTAGGTTAAATGGGATTTTTTTACATTACTTCATTTAGTAATATTAGCAATTTATTAATGAGAAAATTATTAAAGTAGGCTTCACAAGACCATCCTTTCATGTTCTCACTAATAATTAGCTCTTGAGTGAATCATTCTGCATGGAATTTTATCCATCATGAAGTTCAGTTTATTCACCATCAAGTTGGCATGTAAATATTTGACCTTAAGAGGCTGGAGTAGGCTGAAAAGGGCCCAAGAGAGCTTCTAAGATTCTACGAGATGTCCTTTATCTTAACCCATGGGTGTTTTTGATTGGAAAGCTATCATGAGGTTGGACTTGTGGACTTTTTAGTATGTATGTTATAATTCAATGAAAAGGTTACCAAAAAAAGTTAGGTGAATTTTCAGACCTTTTCCCAACCTGAAAGAATTTACAGTTCTGTTTTAAATAAAGCATTATGGTAAAAAAGAGGAAATATACACAGGATATTTTAATGCATAATCTTAGATTCAGCTTTTTACCAGCGAGCTGCAACTATTCTTTTTTGTGACTTTTATATTTTGTTCATACCTAGATCCCCTCCTTATATGAACTCCCCCTCCTTGACCCCCCCATCAAATTTCTGCACACACACTTGATCAATTACATATACTATATATATATATATATATATATATATATAGACATATACATGTACTATATGGTCTATAGAGCCAGGTGTGTTTCCCCAAATGCTTTTCATTGTGGGTTCATCCATTCAGAGTCTGGTCAACCTACTAAAAGTCTGACTTTTAAATGAGACTGGATCTCCCCTTCCCAGCATTCTTCACTTGCCAGTAGTTCCTCAGGTGAGGTTGGAATTCCTTATCCATGTCCCCTACGTCTATGCTGGGATTTTGTCTGGCTTGAGCTTCTGTGGGACTTGTGTCGCCATTGCTGTGAGTTTGTATGAGTAACTGACCAACTGTCTGGGAAACTCTGTTTTCTTGCCATCCACCTCCCCCCGGTTTGCACAATCTTCCCACCTCCTCTTCCTCATGCTCCGTGAGCCATGGGAAGCAGAAGGTTGACATAGGTGTCCTATTCAGGGAGAAGCACTCTGCAGCCTCTTCTTCTTTCTGTTATCTACGGCCATACCACCATGAATGCACTGGATCTCCAAACACCTTTCTTATGTACATATTGAAAGATAGAATTATTTTTTTTTAATTTCTCTAATATTCCTCACACTCTAAAAGTCTTTCTTTTTATAAAGATTTGACCTGAAGTGATTGTTCAAGTTTCACCTTGTTGCTGTGATACAGCACTCCAGCCAAAACAACATAGGGGAGAAAAGGGTTTATTTGGCTTACGCTCCTAAGTAACAGTGCGTCACTGAGGAAATCGGGACAGGAACTTAAACAGGAACTTGAAGCAGAAATCAGGGAGGAACACTGCCTGCTGGCTTGCTCACTGTTTCATGCATCCTGGCTCATACTTAGCTAGCTTTCTAATATAAGCCGGTACTACCTGCCCAGGGATGGCACTGCCCACAGTGAGTTGTGCCCTCCAAATCAGTTATCAGTGAAGACAATCCCTACAGACACACCCGCAGGCCAATCTGGTCTAGGAAATTCCTCAAATGAGGCTTTCTACTTAGATGACTCCAGGCTGTGTCAAGTCGGTAATTAAAGCTAACTAGGATACTGATGTTTACAACAGCATGTCAGTGAGACTTGTTCAGAGTGTGTGTGGTTTTGTGTGTGTGTGTGTGTGTGTGTGCGCGCGCGTGTGTGTGTGTGTGTGTGTGTGTGTGTGAGAGAGAGAGAGAGAGAGAGAGAGAGAGAGAGAGAGAGAGAGAGAGAGACCGAACGCTTCAGGAATACTTATGGGATACTTACAGGAGCATGGATGAAAGGTTGTTTACAGGAGGATGTGCAACTCATCAGTGGGTATTCTGCTGAAAAAAAAGTCTCTACCTCCTCCAGCCACCATGTGATCATGTCTACTGAAACTATTTGGTTTCAAGCTGCCTTATTCCCATAATTGAATCCTAGATCCTTCCTGAATTCTGTCTAATTTGCTTGGGGAGCCATTCTCTTACTAATGAAGAGATAGGATTAAATAGCTTTACTGTATCTGTAAATATCTTTTTGGTACACTGTGCTCAAAGCATTAGTTGGCTTTCAGAGTCCTCCTCTAGAATAGCCTGCTTCCTTAGAGACAATGCCTGACCTCTCTTACTTTATTCCTCTATTTGAAAAGCACATAAAACTTTTTAATTTGAAAATCATTACTCTCTGAATCCACCTATGAATCTTTATTTGAAACAGAGAAATAATGGAAGTTATTTTGAGGTTTTGACAAAGACTGTAAATTCTTTAATTCTTTTATCCATAAACCATTTCTTTTACAGGCCTGGTTCAGGGATTAATGGATCATCTAGCATAAACTGTTTCTTGCCTCTGGACAAGTGTTTTTCTCTTAAGATGTTATAGATGGAAGATATTTCTTTTTAAAATATTTTATTTATTATTTTTATTTTATGTGTATGAGTGTATAGCCTGCATGGATGTGAGGAGAGCCATGTCGTGGAGGACAGAAGAAGGTGTCAGATCTCATGGAACTGTAATTATAGACAGTTGTTAGCCACCAAGTGGGTGCTAGGAAGAAAACCTGGGTCCTCTGCAAGACCAGTCAGCTCTCTTTCCAGCCCCTGGAAAGTATTTCTTGAAGCCTTGATGTTAGGAAAAAGAGTTTTTGTGGAAAAGTTTTCTGAAAAAACATCTCTATGCATCTTTGGTGACCCTGTAAGACTACTTTAGTTTTTGTTTGCTTGTTTAATTTTTATTTTCTTTTTATTATCATGTGTGTTTACAGTGTGTGTATATGGTGTGGGCTCACACACGTGAAGTTCAGATGACAACTTTGTGGAGTCAGTCTGTCCTTCCACATTTACAGGGGTTCCAGAGATTGAACTCAAATAGCCAGGTTTGTGCAGCACTGGCCTTTTTTATTTTGTATATTTAAAGCAAATAACATATAGGATGGGTGGATATACAGGCAAATAGATGGAAGAATAATGTTTTCTTTAACGAAGTAAATTAATATATACATGTTACGTAGTTGTTATTTATTTATTTATTCATTTATTTATTTATTTACCTTTTTGAGACAGGGTCTCCATACAGCCCCAGCTGGCCTGGAACTCCCTTTGTAGGACAGGCTAACCTTGGACTCACAGAGATCAGCCTGCTTCTACTGGGATTAAAGGCCTGTGCCAAAGGGCCCGGTGTTTTATTTATTTATTTATTTATTTATTTATTTATTTATTTTTATTTTATGTATAGGAATGTTTTTCCTGCCTGCACCCTGCATGCAATACCCATAGAGATCACTAGAGGGCATCAGATCCCCAGAACTAGAGTTAATGGATCGTTGTTAGCCACTCTGTTAGTGTTTGGACCTAAACCCTTATCCTTTGCAAGAGCAGCCAGTGTTCTGAACCCCAAGCCATCTCTCCAGCCCCTAATCACCCCCACTTTGATTATTTGTTTTGGTGACAAGAGTAGCTAAAATCAATTCATTTGGAAAGAATCCCCAATATAATATAGTACATTTTGGAGCTAACCTATGGTTGAAACTATTTTAAAATATACCAAAAACTTTTACCTTAGCTCAGTTCTTTCCCTACACTGTTCACCATGGCTGTGTAGTTATTCTTAGGAAGAAAGCTGGACAATCGTATGCTGGTGGTTTCTGAGTATCTGGAAACTTGGACAATGGATCACTTCAGCTTTGAAATTATCTACATTTGGCTCTTGGTTTTTTCACTACTCCCCATTTAGAGATATCATTTGGAGATTTTATTCTTTTTTTTTTTTATTCTTAAGAGTTAATACTTGAGGAGACTAACCAATGGAAGGCTACATTGCATACTTAATAGGTCAGTTACGAATGAACTTTCATGTCAACTTGCTTTCAGTTTTTTTTTATCATTTCTTAGAATCCTCTGTACTAAAAGGTACAAAACCTTAAAAAGCAAGTATTCACTGTAAAAGATAACATGTCACATTGTGCTCTTAAAATGTACGTTTCTATTTTCTTTCACAAAGTTTATAGAGTGAACAAAGAAATTGAAGAGGTCATGAAGAGAAATGCCCGTAAGTCACCCCAGAAAGGTAATCAACTCTCTTTTCCTCAAAAATATTCAGGGAAGGGACTGTGTTGCCTCCAGCCCTCAAGCACACATAAAGCTCTTCTGTTCCTACTGGTGTATTCTTCTTTCACTGAGAAATTCACCTCTCCCCTTGGCCAAACAATATCATTTTTTAATTTTTACACTCATTCCTTCTAGTCCTGTCTTTCTAAAGCCAGAACCATAGAAACCCAATTATCTCTTTCTTGGTCTGGAAGGAGGATAGGAAGGAAGGGGAGAGGGAGAAAAACAGAAGGGGAGAGGGAGGGAAGATTCGGTTTCCCTTGGACTCTTTCTCTAAGATCAGGAACAATGTTACATATGCTTATATCAGAATTTGAAAACCCAGCCCAAAGAACTCAGGGCTTGCTCCTGCCTCCTACAGATCAGCTGGTCTCTAACCAAACAACAGAAGCCACCAATAGAGTATACCCTGAACACCAGCACCTCCTCTATCAGGGTCACAGTGCTAGGTACTAAAAATAGCATCAGACACCAGGTATAGAGAAGACTGTGGTCAACAAAACCATGTTATCCACCTTACACTTATGTAACACTTTCAAGCTTATAGCATTCCTCACAAACATCATCATGTGTGATATCCATATCAATCTGAGGAATACAAGGAAAGAAAACAGAATGCGGTGTCTTAGCCTAGTTCCCTGTCCTCTAGGTCTCAAGTCGTCTTCATAGCCCGCACTTTCAGATCCTGGTTGTAATTCTGCAACACTCCATGACAACCCCGTGTGTATGAGTCTCCTCTCTTATTCTTTCTTTTCCTTTTCTGGTTTTGATGGTGTACATGTGTTTGGTGGTGTGTGTTTGTGTGTATGATGTGTGTGCCATGGGGATGGATGCATGTGCCTGTGAATGTGCATGTAAAGGTCAGAAGCTTATATCTGATGTCTTTATTGTTTTCTGCCTTTCTTGCTGAGCATGGATCTAACTGTCTGAGCTGCACTGGCTGGCCAACAATCTACTGGGCTCTGTCTGTCTCTGCTGCCCCTTCCTAGATGGATAAGAGATTATAATGAGACACTGCACAGGCATCCAGATGGCATTGGTTTGTGGGTCCAGCTGTAGGGAAGAAGAACAACTCAGTAATAGACACAACACAGGAAAGGAACCTTGAGATGCCAACACTGACAGTGGAGATGGCATCCTGAAGGCTTCTTATCAGCAGAGAGTGGCCCAGTATATTAGTCAGGGTTCTCTAAAGAAACAGAATCCATAGAACGAATATATAGCTTATACAGATTTATTGATTTGCTCACGTGACAGAGTTCAAGGAGTCCAACAATAGCCCCGCTGCACTGGAGAGGCTGAGAATCCAGGGAACTGCTCAGTCCGCAAGGCTGGTTGTCTCAGTAGTCCCAATCTGGTGCTGAAGGCCTGATGGATTCCAGGAGATCTGCTGGTCTCAGTACATGCTGGGATCCGAAGGGTTGATCACAGCAGCAAGACAAACTCACCAGTGAGAGAGAGGCAAACTGCAGGAAAAAAGGGACCAGATCCCTCTGCCATGGCCTTTAATACTGCCTGCCAGCAGAAGGTAATGCCCACATTTAGGGTGGGCCATCCAGCTTGAGGCAGTCCAATCTGAAGATCTTTTTCTCTTATTTGTTCATCCCTAGTCCAATCAAGTTGACACCCAGGATTAACCATCACACCCAGCAAGAAAAACATCTGTGAGTGTCTGTGTGTGTGTGTGTGTGTGTGTCTGTGTATGCGTGTGTGCATGTAGGTATGTGTGCATGTGGTGTGGCAGTCAGAAGAGAATCTTGGGATTCATTCCTCAGGCATCATCCATCTTTTGGGAGTTAGGGTCTCCCACTGGACTGGTCAGCAAGCCCCAGGTTTCCTTGTCTCCACCTCCTCTGTGCTGGGATTGTACACATGTGCCACCATTACTTGCTTTCTTTCAGTGAATTATTGTGGATAAACTCACATCCTCATGCTTGCAAAGCAAGCACTTTATCGACTGTGCTATCTTCCCAGCCTAAGACAAATATCTTGGTATATAAATACTGATGTGCCACAGTACAAAGAGTGTGACACCAATTGTGATGGTTAATTCTGGGTGTCAACTTGACTGGACTAAGGAATAAATAAGAGAAAAAGGATCTTTGGATTAGACCACCTCAACCCGGTTGGCCCACCCCAAATGTGGGCGTTACCTTCTGTCGGCAGGCAGTATAAAAGGCCATGACAGAGGGAGCTGGTCCCTTTTTTCCTGTGGCTTGCCTCTCTCTCACTGGTGAGTTTGTCTTGCTGCTGTGATCAACCTTTCGGATCCCAGTGTGTACTGAGACCAGAAGATCTCTTGGAATCCACTGGGCCTTCAGCACCAGATTGAGACTACTGAGACATCCAGCCTTGTGGACTGAGCAGTTCCCTGGATTCTCAGCCTCTCCAGTGTGGCATGGCTACTGTTGGAATCCTTGAACTCTGTCACGTGAACAAATCAATAAATTGTATATAGCTATATATTCATCCTATTGCTTCTGTTTCTTTAGAGAACCCAGACTAATACAGATTTTGGTACCAGAAGTGGTTCTAGAGAAACAGAATTGAAAGGATGAATTTCTTTAGAGGGCTTGGTAGTTTCTGGAGCCAGCTCTCCAACCCAATGAAGCCTAGAGTTACTGAAGGCTCTCCTGGTGGCATGAAGAGGAATGATAATCCTTGGTGCAGACTATTTGATCTAATTATGAAGATAGATCCATTTGACTCACCTAACTCACCTCTTGTGAGAAGCAAGGAATTTAGCGACTCTATATATAAAACGTTCGAGAAATTGCAGAAAAATCAGGAAAATAATGATGTTGCCTTGTTGCTCCTAGCATGTCTGGATAAACTGTTAGACGAAAATATGGAGCTCGGTGATAAAAATGACCAGCTCCGGATTCGAAACAACAGTTTAAAGGTTTCCAAGTGTGCTCTGGAAGAGAATCTTCTCTCCAGCAGCCAAAGAGCTAAAGCAGCAGAAAATCAAGCTGGAGCCCTTATTATACGGTTGGCTGATTTACAACGCAAATTTAATTCCCAGCCACGAAAAGTGTCAGCAGTTAAAGTGAGAGCACTGGTGGGGAAAGGGTGGAACCCTGAAACTTGGGATGGAGATGTGTGGGAGAACTATGATGATGAGGATTTTGAACCCTCGGATTCTGAGGGATTTTCTTTATCTGAGGAATTAACCTCCCCACCCTCAGCAGAGAATCCACACCCTGCAGATCCCTCCTCCCCACCCTTGCCTGAGGAAATTAATCCCCCCCTCCCAGTGGGAGCTGATGTCCCTCAGGGCCCAACAATTGTTGCCTCTAGACCTATAACCAGATTGAAGTCTAAGCAAGCCCCTCAAGGTGAGATAGAAAGTGTGGTCCACGAGGAGGTGCGATATACTACTAAAGAAATTAATGAGTTTGCTGATTCATTCCGGCAGAAGCCTAAGGAATATGTGTGGGAATGGATTTTAAGGGTGTGGGATAATGGTGGAAGGAATATAAAATTGGATCATACTGAGTTTATCGATATGAGCCCACTGAGTAGAGATTCTAGGTTTAACATGGAAGCTCGAGCAGTTAAAAAAGGTGTTAAAAGTTTATTTGAATGGTTGGCTGATGTATTTATTAAAACATGGCCTACTAACAGCGAGTTAGAGATGCCTGATATTCCTTGGCTTAGTATTGATGAAGGGATTGTGAGGGTCAGGCAGATGGGCATGCTCGAGTGGATTCGAAGTGTAAAACCACATTCTCCACAATATGAGGACCCAGAGGACATGCCACTCACTGAATTTATAAGATGGAAAGTACTGAGAGAGACACCAGAACATTTGAAGAGCTTTGTTTTTGCTCTATTTCTTATGCCAGATCTTACAGTTAGAGAAGTTGTGGCTCGTTTGCATAAATTAAATGTACACGTAGTAGGTCTAACAGGACCTCAGGGTAGGCGTCAGGTGGCAGCACTGAATCGCAGAAGGCCAGATGAGCGTAGTTACAGTAATTATCATAATGGGTGGCAAAGGCAAAACAATACCTATAATGGCATGACCCGAAATGATCTTTGGAACTGGCTAATTAATCATGGTGTTCCCAGGAACCAAATACATAAGAAGCCTACTAAGTTTTTATTTGATCTGTATAAGCAGAAAAGCTCTAGAACGAATGACAGGAAGTCAACATTTGATTTTAGGAGTAGCGAATCCCGCCCAGTTGACCGGTTTCCAGACTTGAGACAGTTCACAGACCCAGAACCCCTTGAATGAAGGGGTGGCCGGGTTCCAGTGAGGAAGGACCTTGTCACAATACCAAAGAGTTATGCTGTTTGCCTTCCTCCTGTCCTTCCCCAGAGGGACCTGAGGCCTTTTACTAGGGTAACTGTACACTGGGGAAAAGGAAATAATCAGACTTTTCGAGGCCTATTGGATACTGGTTCTGAGTTGACACTGATCCCAGGAGACCCTAAAAAGCATTGTGGCCCTCCGGTTAAAGTAGGGGCCTATGGAGGTCAGGTGATAAATGGAGTTTTGGCTGAAGTCCGACTCACGGTGGGCCCAGTGGGTCCCAGAACGCATCCCGTAGTTATTTCCCCAGTCCCAGAATGTATAATTGGGATAGATATAATTAGAAATTGGCAGAATCCCCACATTGGTTCCCTGATCTGTGGAGTGAGGGCTATTATGGTTGGAAAGGCCAAATGGAAACCATTGGTGTTGCCTCTACCAGGGAAAATAGTGAACCAAAAACAGTATCGTATCCCTGGAGGGATTGCGGAGATTAATGCCACTATCAAGGATTTGAAAGATGCAGGGGTGGTGATTCCTACCACATCTCCATTTAACTCTCCAATTTGGCCTGTGCAAAAGACAGATGGATCATGGAGAATGACAGTTGACTATCGAAAACTCAACCAAGTAGTGACACCAATTGCAGCCGCTGTACCAGATGTGGTGTCCTTACTCGAGCAGATTAATATGTCTCCTGGTACCTGGTATGCAGCTATTGATCTGGCCAATGCTTTTTTCTCAATACCGGTTCATAAGGACCACCAGAAGCAATTTGCTTTCAGCTGGCAAGGCCAACAGTATACCTTTACTGTCTTACCTCAGGGGTATGTTAACTCTCCAGCGTTGTGCCATAACTTAGTTAGAAGGGATCTTGATCGCCTGACTCTTCCACAAAATATCACACTGGTCCACTATATTGATGATGTTATGTTGATTGGACCCAGTGAACAGGAGGTAGCAGCTAGCCTAGACTTGTTGGTAAAGCATATGCGCATGAGAGGATGGGAAATAAATCCAACTAAAATTCAAGGGCCATCTACCTCGGTGAAGTTTCTAGGAGTTCAGTGGTGTGGAGCATGCAGAGACATTCCTTCTAAGGTAAAGAATAAGTTGTTGCACCTGGCCCCTCCCTCCACCAAGAAAGAAGCACAACGTCTGGTGGGTCTTTTTGGATTCTGGAGGCAGCACATTCCTCATCTGGGTGTGTTACTACGACCCATATATCAGGTGACTCGTAAGGCAGCAAACTTTGAGTGGGGCTTGGAACAGGAAAAGGCTCTTCAACAGGTCCAGGCTGCGGTGCAGGCTGCTCTGCCCCTAGGGCCATATGATCCAGCAGACCCAATGGTGCTTGAGGTATCAGTGGCAGATAGAGATGCTGTCTGGAGTCTGTGGCAGGCTCCCATAGGGGAATCACAGCGGAGGCCCTTGGGATTTTGGAGCAAGGCTCTACCTTCATCTGCAAACAACTATTCTCCTTTTGAGAGACAGCTCTTAGCCTGCTATTGGGCCTTAGTGGAAACTGAACGTTTGACAATGGGCCACCAAGTCACCATGCGACCTGAGCTGCCCATCATGAGCTGGGTGTTATCTGACCCACCAGACCATAAAGTAGGACGTGCACAGCAACAGTCCATTGTCAAATGGAAGTGGTACATACGGGACAGGGCCCGGGCAGGCCCTGAGGGCACAAGCAAGCTACATGAAGAAGTTGCCCAAATGCCTATGGTTCCCACTCCTGTTACAATGTCTCCTGGGCTTAAGCATGCACCTATGGCTTCATGGGGTTTGCCCTATGATCAGTTGACTGAGGAAGAGAAGACTAGGGCCTGGTTTACTGATGGTTCTGCACGCTATGCAGGCACCACCCAGAGGTGGACAGCTGCAGCATTACAGCCAATTTCTGAAACAACCCTAAAGGACACTGGTGAAGGAAAGTCTTCACAGTGGGCAGAACTTCGGGCAGTGCACATGGTTGTGCATTTTGCCTGGAAGGAGAAATGGCCAGAGGTTCGATTATATACTGATTCATGGGCTGTAGCCAATGGTTTGGCTGGATGGTCAGGGACTTGGAAGGAGCATGACTGGAAAATTGGTGAGAAAGACATTTGGGGAAGAAGTATGTGGATAGAGCTCTCTGAATGGTCAAAGGATGTGAAGATACTTGTGTCTCATGTAAATGCTCATCAAAAGGTGATCTCAGCAGAGGATGAGTTTAATAATCAAGTAGATCGGATGACTCGTTCTGTGGATAGTCAGCCTCTTTCTCCAGCTATCCCTGTTGTTGCTCAATGGGCCCATGAACAAAGTGGTCATGGTGGCAGAGATGGAGGTTATGCATGGGCTCAACAGCATGGACTCCCACTCACTAAGGCTGATCTGGCTACAGCTGCTGCCGAGTGCCAGATTTGCCAACAGCAGAGACCAACATTGAGCCCCCGATATGGTGCTATTCCCCGGGGTGACCAGCCAGCAACCTGGTGGCAGGTTGACTACATTGGACCACTTCCATCATGGAGGGGACAGCGTTTTGTTCTTACAGGAATAGATACTTATTCTGGTTATGGATTTGCCTTTCCTGCACGTAATGCTTCTGCCAAAACTACCATCCAGGGACTTACGGAATGCCTTATCCACCGTCATGGTATTCCTCACAGCATTGCTTCTGATCAAGGAACTCACTTCACAGCCAAAGAAGTGCGACTGTGGGCCCATGGTCATGGTATCCACTGGTCTTACCATGTTCCCCACCACCCAGAAGCAGCTGGCTTGATAGAACGATGGAATGGCCTCTTGAAGACACAGTTACAGCGCCAATTAGGTAGCAATACCCTGGAGGGCTGGGGCAAGGTTCTCCAGCAAGCAGTATATGCTTTGAATCAGCGTCCACTATATGGTACTGTTTCTCCTATAGCCAGAATTCATGGGTCCAGGAACCAAGGGGTGGAAGTGGGAATGATTCCACTCACTATCACCCCTAGTGACCCAGTAGGAAAATTTTTGCTTCCTGTACCCACGACCTTGCGTTCTGCTGGTCTAGACGTTTTGGCTCCAATGGGGGGAGTGCTTTTGCCAGGAGATACAGCAAACGTTCTATTGAACTGGAAGCTAAGACTTCCCCCTGGCCACTTCGGGCTTCTACTGCCTTTAAGCCAACAGGCTAAGGAAGGAATAACAGTAGTAGGAGGAGTGATTGATCCAGACTACCATGGGGAAATTGGACTTTTTCTCCACAATGGGGGCAAGGAAGATTATGTCTGGAAGGCAGGAGATGCTGTAGGGCGCCTTCTGGTGCTACCATGTCCTATGATTAAGGTCAATGGGAAACTCCAACAACCCAAACCAGACAGGACAATAAATGGCCCAGACCCTTCAGGGATGAAGGTATGGGTCACTCCTCCAGGGAAAGAGCCAAGACCTGCAGAGGTGCTTGCTGATGGCGGAGGAAATACAGAATGGGTAGTAGAAGAAGGTAGTCATAAATATCAGCTGAAGCCACGGGACCAGTTGCAGAAACGTGGATTATAATAGATATTAACCTTCGTCCTATTTGGTTAAGAATGTGCTTGTTTATATATGTATATATATATATGTATATATGTATGTATATTAAGTGGATACTTGTGTTCCCCTTTGAATGTGCAACTGAGATATGTGTTAAGTGTTGTCATATTTAGGTTATTAGATACTGAAGAAGGACTAAGTGTTCCTCAAGGACATTACCACCTACTCTAACATATAATGCTTTGCTATTGCACATGAGACACTTATAACATGTTAGGTGGAATTATGACCTTGCCATTGTTTGCAATTGACATTTAAGCATAACATAAGGAGAGGCTCTTTATTGGGTGTCAAGTTGACAAGGGGTGGACTTGTGATGATTAATCCTGGGTGTCAACTTGACTGGACTAAGGAACAAATAAGAGAAAAAGGATCTTCAGATTGGATGACCTCAACCCGGATGGCCCACCCCAAATGTGGGCATTACCTTCTGCCAGCAGGCAGTATTAAAGGCCATGGCAGAGGGAGCTGGTCTCTTTTTTTCTGCAGCTTGCCTCTCTCTCACTGGTGAGTTTGTCTTGCTGCTGTGATAACCCTTCGGATCCCAGCGTGTACTGAGACTGGCAGATCTCCTGGAATCCACCGGGCCTTCAGCACTAGATTGCGACTACTGAGACATCCAGCCTTGCGGACTGAGCAGTTCCCTGGATTCTCAGCCTCTCCAGTGTGGTGCGGCTACTGTTGGACTACTTGAGCTCTGTCACATGAGCAAATCAATAAATTGTATATAGCTATATATTCGTCCTGTTGCTTCTGTTTCTTTAGAGAACCCAGACTAATACACCAATAGAGGTGTCACCTGGATTATGACACAATTGACATATCCAGAACAAGATAGGGAGGTCTGGAGTAATTCCCCTCTGCTGTAGAGTAAGATACAGAAGGGAAGAGTCAGCAGCAACTGCTGAAAGGAAAGCCATTGCAGACCTCGACACCCAGAGGTCACAGCATGGAAAGGATGAGCCAAGTGCAGTCTGCTGGGGAATGGCACTGGACTCATCCTCAGTCCAAGTCACTAGAAATAACAAGGACAGGAACTGAAGTCTAGATCTAGGCTCAGAGACAGAGCCCAGTGTCATGCCAGACACTTCTTCTGTGGGGGTTGGAGCCCAAGGTGAGGTTGGCCCTCAAGTTGGGTCTAAGGACTGAACTGTGATTTGATATGGCTTCAGAAGTTGTGAGCAGAGCAGCTCTAGTATCATTTCAGCCCAGTGATTATCGAATGCTTAATACACACCAAGGATCCTCCAAGGAGCAGACTGCAGCAGTGATGGCTCTCTCCTCCCTTAGAACTAACATTCCAGAGGAAGCATGGTTAAATAAAGGAGCAGGAAAAGAGTATCCTAAGAAAATGTAGTATCTTTGTGAAGGCCAGGGGCAGAAAATATCATGGGCTCTTGAGAAGAAAAATGATCGGTCTGCTTGCAGCAAAACATTAATGGAATCTACAGAAATGAGTCATGTTCAGAGTCACCAAAATATCAGATTGCTGGGACTGCAAAAATCTGCAAAACCTTCTTTCCTGAGCCCTCCAGTCTGCAGAGGAAAACTCTAGACCTAGAGAGGCACTGTGAGTAGATGCAGAAACCACCCAGGTCTCATCAAGGATGGGCCCTGTCACCATTACCTTGACGAGAACATTCCAAATCATCTTCTCAATGGGCCTTGGTTGGTTTAAAAATATGCAAGTGGCTAGATTCCCATGAGCAAGGCCTAGGCCTTCCCCTGTCGTCTTTATCCATGACCTTGGGCAAGCTCATGAGCCTCACAGTGTTGAGTCAAGGCTTCCAGAAACCCCTTCCAATTCTGAAACCCTTTGATTCTTTGATACCCTAGCCAGGTCCCCATGGGGAACACTGCAGCGGCAGAGTGAATTGGAGAAGAAGGAAGGCAGCAGGACAGAGCGCAGCAGGATCCAGGTTCTTGTCCCTACTGTGATTCTGGGCCCTCTGTGGCCTGGAACAAGTCACAGCAGGCCCTGCATCCTTATCTACCAAGTGTGGGGTGTCACCACATCAGGACTGACCACTTGCTTCAATGTTCTTTAAGTCCAGGATCTCCATTTGTCTTAACATCAGGAAAACAGGACAAACACTCAGCTGATGTGCTGTTTATAAAAGAATACCAGCTCCGGAGGAAAACATCAGAAAACAAATGGCATTAATTGCCTGCTTGTTTCTTACACCTCTTCTTCCCACCATACCTTGTGACTTCACAGTCAGCAGTGTAAAACTTTAGTTACAATGCTTGTTTTGCATGCTCATGCAGAGTTTAAGAGAGTGCTGTTTTAAGAAAAATGCAAAGGAGAGTAGCAAGTCTAGAGAGAAGACAAAAGTCTACAAATTATTAAGTCTATCTTTCACAAATTAAACATATCGGTATTGTGTACACGCGACCTAATGCAACCAAGCCTCCTCGGGCAGGTCACCCACGTGGCTGTATAAATGCCATTAGCATGCTCGGCAAGCTTTCTAGCACATAATGAATGTGCTCGTTCTAACAATGCCATCCACTGTTTCTGAACCAAAGGCTGTCAAGAGTTTCATTTTCCTTTTTTCTAAGAGGAGAGGGAAAAAAAGAGTCTCTAAGGGAGACTGATAATCAGAGGGAAAAGTGACAGAATGTTGGCTTATTTGCTTTCAAAAGCCTCTTAGAAGTCTTCGCCTATGGTATCGCTGAGGTTCATTATTCCAGCTCTTCTAATCACAGCTAAAACCATGGTGAGAATCAACTGAAATCCTCCAGCAATAAAAATACTTCTTGTTTACCACAGGTGAAAAAAGACCCATGTACACAAGCAAGGTTAGGAAATATGATGTGCAAATCTCCATATTCATGCACGGCTGGCATGGGAACTGTGCTCTGGAATGTGTGGGAAGAATGCCCTCATACTCTGAGCACTGACTCTGTGCTGGTGGCCATGGTGAATGGGTTATGTGTGCCATCTCATCCCAGCCCATCTTCCCAACATGCTACCCTCTGCCCCTCAGGGCTGCTGTTTTGCTGTGAGATACCATCACCCCATGAGCTAGCCAAGCCTGAGATCCTGCCTCTTCTTCCAGGTTACGAAAATGATTCAGAGACATGGCCTCTATTTTTATTTTTATTTATTTATTTTGTGGTATTTTTGAGACAGGTTCTCCCTTTTAGTCTCAGCTGGCCTGGAGCTCACTCTGTAGACCAGGCTGGTCTTGAACTCACAGAGATCCGCCTGCCTCTGCCTCCCAAGTGCTAGGATTAAAGGTGTGCACCACCATGCCCAGCTTCTCTTACTATTTTTAGACAAGGTCTCACTATGGCAGGTTGTCTTCTGACTGACCAGGTCTTAGTAATCCCATCCACCAGGAGCACTCAACCCCACAACACACACAACTATTATCCTGGTTTTGCAGCTGATGTTTTCTTTTGCATGCTCTTCGTTGTCTCTTCATAGAGATGAGTTCAAATCTTGTTTTCTAACTAAATGCATTCCTCAAGAGTAGGATCANAGAGTAGAGCTCGATGGCAGAACAAGTGGTTGGCACAGCTGAGGTCCTGGGGTCAATATGCAGCACTGAGTCCATCCCCCTAAAATGCACACACAGTTATAATTTTGGGGTTTTTTTGAGACAGGGTCTCCCTTTAGTCCCAGCTGGTCTGGAGCTTGCTCTGTAGACCAGGCTGGCCTTGAACTCACAGAGATCCGTCTGCCTCTACCTCCTGAATGCTGGGATTAAAGGCCTGCACCACCACACCCGGCCTAAGATGGTTCTTAGCTGCCATGTGGGTGCTGAGAATCAAACCCCAGTCCTCTTCAAGAGCAGTCAGTGCTCTTAACCACTGAGCCATTACTCTAACTCCATGATTTTGGTTCTTAAATTTATTTACTATGTGTTTGAGTGTTTTGCCTGAATATATATAAAGCACTACATGTGGTACAGAGCCTGTGGAAGCCAGAAAGTGGCTGGCTGGTGGTGGGTTAGCACATATATATTTTCTCTTTTTTGAGACAGGGTGTCCCTGTAGCCCCAGCTGGCCTGGAACTCACTCTGTAGATCAGGCTGGCCTTGAACTCACAAATATCCGCCTGCCTCTGCCTCCCAAGTGCTAGGATTAAAGGCGTGCACCACCACGCCTAATTGGCTCTTATTTGGTTTGAACCCAAGAGAGTCTATGGACGCTTTCAGTGCACACCTCATATGGAGTCCAGCTAAAAGCAGCTCCAAGGTCAGACTGAAAGCTGGCTGGTATCCAAATTCCACTGCCAAAGCTTTACCCTTTGGACTAAGGTTCTGATACCTATTAAAATTGAAATTCCTGAAGGCAGAGAAGCCCTCCTCTTGTTCCAGGAGTCACATCAATAAAAAGCTGAGATTGTATTCCAGAAGTAGGAGGGACATTATTAAGTGCTTAATGTGTTCTGAGGGGACATATGGGACTGCAGGAAGGACATGTTAGGCTGTGGACCAGAATGACTCAATTCAATTTCTCATCTTATTACTCAATTTTCAAAACACTGGATAGTCATCCAGGCCTTGGGAATCATGGTATACATGTTCCAGGAGGGTTTACTTGCCCACAAACCCCAGCTAGAACATGTGTCTTTAAGACACAGACTGTGTCTATGTGCCTAGTACACAGCAGACTTGGACTAAAGATCATTCTTAATTGACAGCTAGAGTGATGGCCTCCCTCAGAGCCCCACGCCTTTAACCTCCATTCCTCCCTGGAACTTTAGCCAAAGTGTCCTTTATCCAAGTGAAGACCCAACCCATCATCTTCTTTCCAATACCAGCTCCTTCCTATGATATTCTTAAAAGAACCCTTGGCTTTGATCATAACATTCCTGAGAGGTTGAATTATGGCTTTAAACCCCCATGTGTCCTTTGCTTCTACCCTGAGACATGTCCTAAATTTTACTCATTTGTTGTTAGTCTTTCTCGGGTCTCTCTCTCTCCTTTGCTCTCCCCTGGCAACGTTCTGAACTCTTACTCTCTCTGAATGGCATGTTCCAAACCTCCTCATTTTCCTTCTTTTAAATGAATCATACACAGTTAACTTTATCAAACACAATGCTTTCAGAATATACTTCAAGATAAATGCAGCTTTGACGTGTCAGGTTACAATTAAATTTTTTAAATATTTTAAACAAACATCATTTTCTGCTAAAACCTTCAGGAGTTTCCTTCTGTATCTGTAAACTGGATTCTTTCCCATAGTCTCAGGTCCTCAGCCAAGGTCAAGTCCACAGCTGGAACTGTGGTATGCGCTCTTAATCCCAGCACTCAAGGGACAGATGTGGGAAGATCTCAAGATCAAGTCCACCATGGTCCTCATAGGGAGTTCCAGGTCTCAAAACAAAACAAAACAAAACAAAAAGTCAAGTAAGCAATGGAACAAAACCCAGTAATTTGAGCTTATAAAGAATTGTTAACTAGCCATTATGCTAAGTGAAGTTACACAGTCCCAAAGAAACAAACAGGGAATGGTTTCCCTCATTTGTGGATGCTAGTACCAAATCCTCCAACTGAAAGACAAGCTGAGCAATGTTATTGTTATATCTGTTTCTATCTGAAAGCAGCTGTGATGTTATAAGGCGAATCTCTTAGTGAGCCCTAGGATTAACTTACCACATACTTTCAGACATGGTAATTAATGTATATGGGTGGAAGGTATATGTTCGGCCTGCCTGAGGCATGGGCCCACAAGTAATCTCTTGAACCTGCCCTAAAGTTTGATGACTTGTCTATAAGTTTTGAAAGTAAGTCAAATTCCACATAGGAATGACTCAGCATAGCCATACCTGAAAAACCGGCTTTGCCTGAGCACGCTGAAAAGGCCGGTCACCTAGACACAGCCCAGACGCAGCCCAGACGTGCGCCTGGTTGCCTAAGATGCGGCCAAGAAGACTGGTTACCTGCATGAGGCTGCTGGTTGCCAGGACGCAGCTGCGAAGCCCAGTTACCATTGGCCCAGGGTCCCTGTCACTTTCACTTCTCCTGCCCGCTTGCCAAAGAGATATAAACCGCTAACTGGGTGTAGTAAAACAAGCTTTGCCTAGACGCATTCCCGGTCTCAGTGTGGTCTTTGTTCAGGATTGCCTGCACTCACTCCCTCGCTCAGCCCCATCCCAATCAGCGGCCAGTCTGCACTTCTCTCCCAAGCCCTCTCCACAGAGCTTCAGCGGTGGCCGGGGGATTTAGCCCCGGCAGGTATATATTCTTATTTTAGAGTAATATAAAATCAAAGGGAAATAATGTGAACTCCTAAACATATATGAGAGTTAACATACAGTTTATTCCTGGAGGATATATTTCTGGTACATATATGACATTTATATAGGCATATTTTGGAGCAATACAATTGGGAGGGAACCACAACAATATAAGGAGTGCTGGGTCAAAGAATGGACTGATATAGTTAAATTCTGCCCAAGACAATAAACCTTTACAGAGAAAAACTTTAAAAAGATGAGGGAAAGATGCAGGACATGTATGACAGAATGCATGAACTGGGGTGGGGTGGGGGGAAGGGAAAGGGGAATATGTCTAAACTGAACTGAAAAATGATGTCTGAAATACACAAAACATCAAAAAAGTATTATAAAAAAGAGAATTGTTGGCTGGGCATGGTGGCTCACGCTTTTAATCCTAGCACTTGGGAGGCAGAGGCAGGTGGATCTTTGTGAGTTCAAGGGCAGACTGGTCTACAGAGCAAGTTCCAGGACAGCTGGGGTACAGGAAGACTCTGTCTCAAAAAGACAAAAAAAAAAAAAAAAAAAAAGAGAGAAGAGAGAATTTTTTTTTTTCTATGTTAATATTTTTTTTTTTTTTTGTTTGTTTGTTTGTTTTTGTGATAAGACACTGACAAAAACTCTTGTGGAGGAAGGGTTTATTTCTCTCTCTTG
>VZQC01002643.1:3032145-3047203 GCA_009823505.1 Rhizomys pruinosus
AAACGGAACAGAGACTTCACAAGCGAGGAATTAGAATGTCTGAGAAACACATCAAGAACTGCTCAACATCACTAATCATTAAGGAAATGCAATAAAACCACTTTAAAATCATCTTACTCCAATAAGACTGGCTAGGATCAAGAAAACAAATGATACCAAGTGCTGGAGGGTTGTGGGAAAGGGGAACACTCATCCATGCTGGTGGGAATGGAAACTTGTACAGCCAATGAAAGCAGTGTGGAGAACCCTGGAAGACTGGAATGAACTTGCCACCCACCCAGCCATACCACTCGGCATGTACCCTCAAGACTTAGTCACCACAGAGATATCATGCACGGCCATTTTATTGCAGCTCTCTTCACAATAGCAAGGAGCTGGAACCAACCTAAATGCCCCTCAACTGACGAGTGGATAGAGAAAATGTGGTACATCTACACAATGGAATTCTATGCGGCAGGAAAGAAAGATAGACACATGAGCTTGCAGGAAAATGGCGGAGCTAGGGACATCATGCTGAGTGATAGTAACACCGTCCCAGAAAAACAAACGAGCATTGGATCACTCATCTGTGGATGCTTAGTGCCAATTACCCAGGGAAGAGGCGGTGGAGGGCCCCTGGAGCACCAAGCAGGGGGGCACTAAGGCATTGGAAACACAACAACAACAGAAAGAAAGACTAGTCAAAGAACTGACAGACATGAAACAGTGAACTTGCTAAAACAGTCAACTTCCCCATGGAAAATATTGAGAAAGACTAAGAGATGAAAGCATGGTTGGCAGAAGCACGAGCTCTGGTGGGTGGGGGACGAAGAGGAAATGGGTAGATTTGTTAAAAATAAATAAATAAATTTATGTGAAAAAACAAAAAAAAAGAGGAAGATAAAAAAAATTAAAAAAAATAGCTAAAACTTTAAAAAAACAAAAAAATTAAAAATTTTAAAATTTTTTTAATTTTATTTATTTATTTTTTTATGTATATGAATGTACTGTCTGCATGCAGGTTTGTGCACCCGTGTCATGCAATGTCGCGGAGGTCAGAAAAGGGTGTCGGATTCCCCTGGAACTGGAGCTAAAGACAGTTCTCAGCCGCCATGTGGGTGCTGGGGATCGAACCCAGGTCCTCTGCAAGAGCAGTCAGCACTCTTAACCACTAGGCCATCTCTCCAGCCCCTAAAAACTTTTTTAAAGAAAAACAAAACAAAAACAAAAACAATGGAAATGACATTTACTTCTGAACACCTATTTTACTTACTGTGGAGACTGTTCTTGTATTCCAAATTGTGTTTTAACGGATATCCTAAATGTAATTTTTATCTTCTATGTATTGTCAGACACTAATTTATATATTTGCTCATGCATTCTTTTAGCTAGTTTCTAAAGTCTAAGAGACTTTTGTCTCATGCATAATTCTTTTTCTTTTTTTTATTTTTATTTATTCTTGTATGTGTATAAATGTACTGTCTGCATGTAGGCTTGTGCACCCATGTTGTGCAATGCCGTGGAGGTCAGAAGAGGGCGTCAGATTCCCCTGGAACTGGAGTTAAAGACGGTTCTCAGCTGCCATGTGGGTGCTGTGGATCGAACCCGTGTCCTCTGCAAAAGCAGTCGGTGCTCTTAACCGCTAGGCCATCTCTCCAGCCCTCATGCATAATTTTTAATTCCTGCCTCTTAATCCCCACATTTTCCTCATTCTGATTTGTCTTTGATTTGCTTTGTCTCTCAGAGCAAATATTGGATTACACTTCTTTGCAGCTGTGAGAACATCTTTCTGGCACGCCTTCTTAATCTCTCAGAATCCCACCCCTTTCTTTCTATCCTGCCATACATTTGGATATGATATGAACTCCATGCTTTCCTGCTGCTCATTTTTACATAGAATTAGATTTTCTGAACCTTTATAAAAGGAGCTAGGTTTAGAACAGTTTGGGGTTCTTCATTTTTAAATTAATCACTGTCTCCAGACCGCCCTCTTCTGGTGGTTTTGTATAGCGTTATGTAACACAGACATTGCAGGAAGTCTGGTTCTATTTATTCATTGTCTCTTCCCACTCTCCATGGGACCTTACATTTCTCAGTCTCTATTATTTCTAGCCTGCTCAGTTTACTTTCCCTTCTCAACAGACTATTTTCAATTTGGATTAGATCTCTAGCTTTTTCCTAGAGGGACCATTATTTGGAAGATTTGAGAAAGAAGGGTGTCTGGAATACTCAAGCTCCTTCAGTTTTACCATGCCTCATCACACTCTTTGAACCATAAAAATCTTTTTTTTTTTTAATTTTTTTTAATTTATTTCTGTATGTGTATGAATGTACTGTCTGCATGCAAGCTTGTGCACCCGTGTGGTGCAATGCTGCGGAGGTCAGAAGAGGGTTTCGGATTCCCCTGGAACTGGAGTTCTCCTGGAATTAGAGTTTCAGTAGGTTCTCAGCCGCCCTGTGGGTTCTGGGGATCGAACCCGGGTCCTCTGTAAAAGCGGTCGGCGCTCTTAACCGCTAGGCCATCTCTTCCAGTTTCAGTTTCTGCCCTCCACATCATTACTAATTTTCCAGATAAATACTCTCTTGCTATGTTGTTTTGCTGTGCTAGAATAGAACCCAGGACCTTACACATGCTAAGAAAGAGCTCGGCCATTGAGCTACACCCTGCCACTCTTTTGAAGGCAACTTGGCCAGACTCTGGTACCGCTCTTGTTCCTCTGACAGATGTTGACCTGTTGTTGTTGGAAATTTGCCATCACACATTCATAATTAAGGTCTGTGGGGATACCTGTCATCTCATTTCTGCCTGTTGCCTGTGGCTCATAGTTTCTCTGTCTTGGTTGTTTGGTACTTTGTGGGGGGAAATGGGGAAATGCTGCTGCCAATCCTTACTAAATCTCAGATCAGAATACCTCACACATGGGAAGTGTTCAATAGCTATTTGAATGGGCAAAATGAGTAGTTGGAGATATCGTTTCAAAGGTAATGCTTTGTAATGTCAGAAGTGTGAGCTTTATAAAGGAGGTAAAGTTTATTTTGGGTATTAATCTGTTGACTTCCCTGGTGGCCCCTCACCCAGAGGTTCAAGTGACTTTCCCTTTATCTGTCCCACGTATCTCCAAATCCCCCGGACACACTCTCCCCTTCTGCCATCTACTTTCTATTAATAGGTTGTAAGACACGTTTTGCTGATATTTGTTTAAGAAGATTTTGCATCTAAATTCATGAGTTAGGTTTTCTGTTCTCAAAATCCTTGTTAGGCTTGTTAGAGAGAGTCTGCTGGCATCTTATAATGAGTTTTCAAGTGGTTTTTCTTCTATCATCTGGAATAGTTTGTGTCAGACGGTAGCTTATTCACTATTTGAATACTTGTTACAGTATATTGGAAAAACAATCTGTGATTGCTGCATTTTTAGTAGTAAAGTTTTAACTACTGAATTAAGTTACTGGATATAAGACTGTTAATATTATATGTTAATTATCTAGTTCTATCATAAATAATGTTGCTTAAAGTACCCTTTTCTATTTCTAATTTCTACTCTTTTTTTTTCATCTCTTAGATTTGCTAGCAGTTTATTAAAGATACTCCTTTTGAATAATCCACTTGGTATATAGCTGTACATGTCTAGTAATGTTGGTATCTTATCTCATTAAAATCACATTGTGTTATAGCCATTTGTACTTTCTCTGTTATGGTTGTTGATTTTTGCTTTTTTTTGTTGCTCTTTTAGGGTCTCCCTATAGCCCCAGCTGTCCTGGGACTCACTCTGTAGACCAGGCTGCCCTTAAACTCACAAAGATCCACCTGCCTCTGCCTCCCAAGTGCTAGGATTAAAGGCGTGAGCCACCATGTCTCAAGTTTTTAATGTAGTGATTAATTTATTGATGTCCTTCTTTAGTATTATTTAATATAAGTATTAAGTAACACAAACTGTTTCCCTCTGAGCACTGCCTTAGATGCATCCATCAAGCATTGATAAAAGAATTTTCATTTCATTTTAAATATTTCTTGATTTGTTATAAGAAGTCATTTAGAAATATCTCAGAATTTTCGAATATACAGATTTTCTCTGGTTAGCTGTTTTGGAATTTTAGACTTTGTTAGAGTGTCTAAGATATCAGTCTTTTTAACTTTCTTGAGACTTGCTTCAAGCCCATATACTCTTGTTTGTGTAGATATTCCATGGGTCCTTTAACAAAGTAAAGTGCATATTTTGTAGCTATCAAGTATATATTATTCATATGCTTATTGGATCAAGCTTGTTAATTACAGTCTTAAATTATTTTATAATCCACATTGAGCCTCTTGTTTTCATAAGGCAGCTCTTAAAACAGTCACAGGAGACCAGCAACAATGGTTATTTTGAAGAAGAGAGCCAAGCAGCCATGGCGGAAGGCAGAGCTCTGCACATCCCAGCGTGGACCCCTTCTCTGTGTGCCTGGACTCTTCCTATTTAAAACTGCAGAGGCCCCAGACGTCACCTAACCCTGGGATTAAACCCCAGGTCACAACTCTTCCAGCTTTCAGCAGTCTTCTCATGATACTAATCTTATGAGAGTAAAGCTGGAACTGATGGTACAGTTTCCCCTCAAAAAACAGAAATAAGCCATCAGTAAGTTCATCAGTCACCACGAGTGACTCACGGTGCCGGGACATTCTCATTTGAATTTACTTACTATTTTCACAGACTATACATGTCACATTGGGCCCAATACCACAAAGTTCTCCACTCTGAAAACTTACACTGTACTCTCGAGAGCTCAGCCATATTCCACCCAAATTGGCTGCATCTCCACTTTCTTCTCAGGGTATCCCAGCACCCACTTAACTGACCAAAACCTGCTGCTGTGCTCTACTGAAGCTTCTCACTGGTAGCTTTTTGTTCTTTCACACTCCTAGGTCTATAGCATATGCAAACAAACAAACAAAAAAACTACTACCACTGTGCTGTGTAGACCAGCAATAACACGCTATCTGGGATAAAACTGCAGCCTTGGGCTTGCTTCTCTATGCTTTCAGTTGTTCACATTTAATCTACAACTATTAGATAGAAATTTCTGGAAATAAACAATTTTAAAATGTTAAATTTTACACATTTTAGTAGGTGAAGGCACTGCTGCCAAGCCGAAGGATGTGAATTTTATCCCTGGGGCACACAAGGTTGATGGAAGTAGAGAACTGACTCCATTAGTTGTTCTCTAATCCCTGTGTGCACGCATGCACACAAATGCACACACACAGAGGCACACAAAATAAAATGTACACAAATACACACACACAGAGGCACACAAAATAAAATGTAGACGCATAAATAAAAATATACTTCACTGGAAAATACAGACTGAAAGCTAAATAATGGAAAGTAATATTCTAAGAAATTATAACCTAAATCAAGCTGGAGTAGCTTTAATAAAATTACTCAAACCTGACCAAATCAAAATTAAAAGGAATAAGGTCATTGCATATTAACAAAGGGAATAATTTCATTAGGAAGACATAAAATGGTCAAGATATGCATAAAATGTTGTGGCATTCAAATTTTGTTAAACAAACGCCCCTGGACATCAAAGGATGGAGAGGTCCAAACACAGTAAAGCCACCAGATTTCAATATCCCACTATCAACCAAGGTAGAATATTCAGACCAACAGAGATATACTGTTAAATTGTCCCAGAGATCACATTGACTTAACTAAAATATCTAGAATATTCTGTTCAAATAGCTACAAATTATAAATTCACAATAGACATGTGACAGTCCCCCAAAATTGTATTTTAGGCCACATATGCTAACAAATAGGAAATAACTGAAATAATTTCCTGTATGTTACCAGACAACAATGGACTAAAACTAGCAATCCATTGTGAAACTACAAAAAGTACAACAATGTAACATAGAGATTGAACAATGGGCTACCGAAGAAATCTGGAGGGAAACTGAAATTTTCATGGAATCAAATGAAAATGAAAACACTACTTCTGAGAATCTTAGCCAGAGCAAAGGCAGTTCTAAGACGTAAGTTTATAGCTATGGATGCCCACATTAACAAATCATAGAGAACTCAAATAAGTGAGCTAATGATGGACCTCAAGATCTTAGAAAGTCAGGAACAAGGTAAAGCCAGGATTAGTGCAAAGTAATAAATAGTGAAGCCCAAAGGAGAAATAAAGAAACAAAAGGCAAAAGAACAATGCAAAGAGTGAATGAGACAGACTCTTTGAAAAGATAAACAAACCAAAAAGAAAAAAAAGAGAAAAGATAAACAAGATTGACAAACGCTTAGCCAAAGTAACCAAAACAAAGAAGAGGCTCAAATTAATAAACAGAGAAAAAAGATATTATAACATGTGCTCCCCAAAATCCAGAGAATCATTGGGGAATATTTTGAAATATTATACTCCAATAAATTGGAAAATTGAAAATAAATAGATTTCTAGACACATATGAGCTGGAAAAATTGAAGAAAGACAATATTTTAAAATCTAAATTAATTACTGAAGCAGTAAAGTCTCCAAGTGAAAGAAAAATCTAGATCCAGTCTACTGAATTCTACAAGAACCTGGAAGAACTAACACCAATGTTCCTCAAATTATTTCAGAAAAAAAAGAAATACTTCCAAAAATCATTCTATGAAGACAGTCTTGGGGCTGGAGTGATGGCTCAGTGGTTAAGACTACTGGCTGCTTATGCAGAGGTCCTGGGTTTAGTTCCCAGCACCCACATGGCAGCTAACAAATATCTATAACTCCAGTTCTGGGGAATCTGATGCCCTCTTTTGACCTCTGTGGTCATTGCATGACATGCGTGCACATGTATACAAATAATATATTCATACACATAAAAAAATAATAATTTTTTAAAAAGACAGTGTTTTACTGATAGGAAAACTAGGTAGGTACATAACAGAAACAGTAAATTATAGAACAAATTTATTGATAAATGAGATGCAAAAAGCCACTGAAATACTTAAAACAAAATTCAATATTGTATTAGAAAGACTCTGGGGACTGGAGAGATGGCCTAGCGGTTAAGAGCGCTGACTGCTCTTACAGAGGACCCGGGTTCGATCCCCAGCACCCACATGGCGGCCGAGAACCATCTGAAACTCCAATTCCAGGAGAACTCCAGTTCCAGGGGAATCCGACACCCTCTTCTGACCTCCGTGGCATTGCACGACACGGGTGCACAAACCTGCATGCAGACAGTACATGCATACTCACACAGAAATAAATAAAATTAAAAAAAATTTAAAAAGAAAAGAAAGACTCTGAAGACTAGCAAGATGACCCAGTGGGCAATGGTATTTGTCATCAAGCCTGATGGCCTGAGCCTGATCCCTGAGACCCACAGGTAGAAGGAGAGAACCAAATTCCTCAGGTTCTCTTCTGACCTCCACACTCACACCATAGCACACACACCTCACACACAAATAAAACAAATAGACATACTGTTTTTAAGAAGCTTTAAAAACGATTGTGCATTAAGGTCAAATTTGTTTTATTCCAATGATGCAAAGATGGTTCAACATATGTAAAGCAATGATATGGCACACAAGTACCATCAAGGACAAAAATTACATGATAATGTTGACAGATGCTTTTAGCAAAATCCTGTATCCTCCATGATAAAGTGCTGAAAAATTAAGACTAGATAGATCATACTTCAACATAATGGTAAACCAATAGCCACCATTATACAAATAAGAAAGATGGAAAGAAATTTCATAAGACCCTTGAAGATGGAATGTCCATTACCAAAAAAGATATGTAGATGTAATGTGATCCACACCAAAATCCCAATGACTTTCTTCGTGGAAAAAAACATACAAAAAAATCCTAAAATTCACTTGGAAATAGAGTCCCCAAATGGCCAAAACAATCATGAGCAGAAAAAGCAATACTGGAGGTTATGACATTTTCTAATGATACCAAAGAGGCATGGCAACAGAAGCAGCATAGTACTGATCCAAACACAGACATGCAGGCCAGTGGAACAGAAGAGATCCATAAACAAGCCCAAGCAGAAAAAGCTATGTGATTCAAGAAAGGTGCAAAAAATATACCTTGGAAAAAAGACAGGCTCTTTAACATGGGGCTCTGGGGAAACTGGATATGTACACATAGAAGAATTAGATTCCTGTCACCTGTTCTAACATTAACTCAAAATGTATCAAAGGCATTAGCACATGTTCTGAAACTTTGAAACAGCTGTAGGGGAACTCTCAGATACAGGCATAAACAATGACTCTCTGTCCGCCTCTCTGTCTCTCTTTGTGTGTGTGTGCATGTGTGCATGTGGAATTCACTGTGTAGGCCAGGCTGCCTCTAACTCACAGAGATCCACCTGCCTTTGTCTCCCAAGTGCTGGGATTAAAGGCATGTGCCACCACGCCCAGTTTACAAAAAAATACTTTCTTAATTGGACTCCAAAAGTATTGAAAATTAAAAATTGATAAATGGGCTTGCCCTAAGCTGAATACTTCCGAACAGTAAAAGAAATAAAAGAATGAATAAACAGCATGTATGTGTGCAAATCAATGGCTGACTTCAACAGATACACCTGTAATAAAATCCAACATATCTTATGGTAAAAGCATCAGCATAATGGGAAAAATATTGGCCAGATTCAACTGCTATTTATAGGATATGTAAACAACTTGAAAACTTAAATACCAAAAGAATAAATACTCGGGGCTGGAGAGATGGCCTAGTGGTTAAGAGCGCCAACCGCTCTTGCAGAGGACCCGGGTTCGATTCCCAGAACCTACATGGCAGCTGAGAACTGTCTTTAACTCCAGTTCCAGGGGAATCCGACGCCCTCTTCTCACCTCCGCGGCATTGCAAGACACGGGTGCACCAACTTGCATGCAGACAGTACATTCATACACATAAAAAATAAATAAAATTAAAAAAAGAATAAATACTCAAATCAATAAATGGGGAAATGACTTGAACTGACAAGTTTAGAGAAGCACAAATGGCTAATATATACATGACAAAATGTTCAGCATCCTCAGCCACCAAGGAAATGCAAATCAAAACACATTGAGAAGTTCCAAGATGACAAATTAAAAGTTAACTCTGTGTGAGCTAACAATGGAGTCAGAAGAATTAAAGAGACATTGTCCCAAAGACAGAAATAGAAAGTGCTTGATATCCATGAAGGGAAGAAATACTGTGAAAGTATAAAAATAAAGACTGTGATGCAAGCCAAACACACCTTCAGCCTTGCAGTTCTTGTCGGGGGTCAGGGGAACTCAGAAGATGCTTCCCAAAGTAAGCAGATGAAAGCCTGATCGTCCTACCCTGGGGGTGAGCCACAGCCTTCAAGAGCATGAAATCTAGTTGTAGGTTCTGAGACACTGACATGTCAGTGGTGGAGAGAAAACCCATTCTGTCCAGTAGATGACACTGAGGGCAGCAGCTGAGTGTCCACTTGCGAAGAAGCTATTGTTAAAACTCAGAAATACTGTCCCCCCATCATTCACTTCCATTTACACCTACTAGGCTTTTAAGTATGGCTCAAATATCCTTCCAGAAAAGTAAGCAAACTCCCTGACTCAGTCTTCTCCATTCATACTCATCCATGAGCATTTCTTACACAAGTTTCTTATGAGAATTGAGTTCACTTGATCCCATTCACTTCTCAATTTGCTGAAATATATCCTTTGCTCTCACCCACTAAACTTATACTAGACCATTATTAGTCCTAAATATTAAATATAATTTTTATTTTATTGAGACAGGGTCTCATCTAGCCCAGGATACCTTGAACTCACTAGATGACACTGGTCTCGAACTCCTGATTTTCTACCTCTGCCTCCAAAGTGGAGTATTATAGGTATGAGCCACCATGCTCAGCTACTTTTTTTCTATATTTTATTTATTATTTGTATTTTATGTGTATGAGGGTATTGCTTCCATGTATGTAAGTACACTTATGTAGTGCAATGCCCATGGAGGTCAGAAGAAGGCATTGGATCCCCTGGAACTGGAGTTAGCCACCATGTGGGTAATGGTAATTGAACCCAGGTCCTCCGCAAGAGTACCCAATGTGCTAATAAAGTGAGCCATCTCTCCAGCCCCTCAGCTACAGTTTCTAATCTTAGTGGATATTTTGGTGTTCTTTGCAGCTTCTGGCATCCACTGGTCTGTTGTCCTCTTGCTCCTAGGAAGTTCCTTCTCATCCTTGTTCATGGACCCTCTTCAGTGCTGGGACTCTCCAAGTTTGCCTCACAGCCTATCTATATGCCTTCTATTAGTGGTCATATTCATTTTATAGGCTCTGTTCACTTCATGATGACCTCTGTACTGATCAAACTTTTCATCATTGTGCGATGATAACTGGCAAAGACCGTGTAAGAGAAGAGATATTTATTTTTGCTCATGTTCTCAGAGATTTCTTTCCGTAGTACTTGGTCCCACTGAGTCTGGGTCAGTGTGTTGACAAAATCTCATAACAGCATGTGACAGAATCTAGATCTGTAGCATCTGTCACATGCTGTCATGTGGCATAATAGAAAATAGGTGAATGGGGGCTGCAGAGATGGCTCAGCGGTTAAGAGCACCGACCGCTCTTGCAGAAGACCCGGGTTCAATCCCCCAGCACCCACAAGGTGGCTGAGAACCATCTTTGACTCCAGTCCCAGGGGAATACAACACCTTCTTTTGACCACCGCGGAATTGCATGACACGGGTGCACAAACCTACATGCAGACAGTACACTCATACACATAAAAAATTTAAGAAAATTAAAAAAAAGAAAATAGGTGAATGGGAAATATGGGAGGGGGAGAGAGAGATCTTGGCCAAAGCATACATATCCCACAAAAGACATGTTCCCCTCCTCATGAATTACTTCCTCCACTTAAACCACGCCTCCTAAAGTGTCCACAACCTCCCCAAATAGTACCACTAGCTAAAGGCCAACTCTGCAATATACAATTGGGGGGGGCATTTCATATCTAAACCACAATATTGTACTGGTCCCTAAAGAGGCTCATTTGCATAACACAATAGAAAATGCATCCAGTCCACCTCCAGGAGGCACAAGTCTTGAGAGTTCTAACATGTCTTCAAAAATGCAAAGCACACCAAATTAATTAATTAATCCATTATCTCTAAATGCACCTTAATACAAATTTTCAGCACATAGACAAGATTGCAAACAGGCTGTTTGCTAGAATATAGCATTAACAGACTAGAGTCCAATTGTCAAATAAAGTCTTCACTCTTTTTTAATACTTTTATTATTTTTGTGTATGTGTGTATTGCCTGCACATGTATAAGTGCACCCAAATTGTGCAATGTCTTCAGAGTCACAAAAGGGCATTTGTTCCCCTAGAACTGGAGTTACAGTTGGTTGCTAGCCTCCTTGTGTGTGCTGGGTCGAACCTGATTCTCTTCAAGAGCAGCCAGTATGCTTAACAGCCAAGGCATCTCTCTAGCCTCCTAGAGTCCTCATTCTTATCTGAAACCCCATCTGCACAGTCCTTACAGTGCATTTCTATGAGCATTCTGATCTTATGAACCTCTAAAATGAACTTAGAAAATTTTAGGTCTCCACTAGCCCATTTGGAGTTCTTTCAAATATTTCTTGCAAACAAGTTCCAAAGGCTTAAAAAATACATGATCATGTTTTCTGTATTAGCCAGATACTTTATCACTGTAAAAGAATATTTGGTATAAACGACTTTAGAGAAGACAGATTTATTTTAGCTTATGGTTTCAGATTGAAGATTATGCTCTGTTGGTTAAAGTATATATGGCCTGTTGGTCCTTTAATCACATGTGGCCGCAATCCACACGGTGTTCTTCCCTCCTAGAACCAGGCTAGCAGCTTTACAAGGCTGTAAGCTTCAGGGTGTCTCCTGCTGACAGTCCCTAGGCTGAGCTCTGGCAAGAAGGGGGGGGGGAGGCGTGGGAAGTCACCTGAAGAGGAATGAAAGAAACAGACTCAGAGAGAAGGTCTGGGAGAAAGACTCAGTTTTATTCATGCCAGCAATGTGTTTATATACTAAAAGCTACTGTGCTCTGGGCAAGGAAGGTAGGGGGCAGGAGGAAAGGAAGGGTGAGCCACCTTGGCTCCAACCGGGGGGCTGCAGAGCCCCTGTTTGTGCAACTGGTAAATTAGAGGCATGACATTTTGCTCAATACCTTAAGGGAAAGGGCCATCCAGGTCTGGAACTTTGCAGAGATAGGCGAGGCAGGAAAACTGCAATACTCCTGACCTCACAGAGCTACAGATAACTCACAGAGACAACTTCAGTGCCCATGGAGATATCAGGTAACTCTCAGAAGGTCCAGGACAGGACTTACATGTCCTGCCTCTAGCCAGGCAAAGTTTCATCCCTACAATGTTCCTTGGCCTCAGTGATTTGAGGCCCATAGTGAGTCAGAACAGCATGGAAACAAGAGCATGTGGCAGAGGTTATTCATTACATGATGGACAGGAAGTGGAGAACGGAGAAGGGACAAAATACAGCTCCCAAGGACAGAGCTCTAGTGATCTACTTTCTTCCACCTAGCCTTCACATCCTAAAGATTCTAGAACCAAGTACCACCAGCTAGGGACCAAGTTTTCAGTACATGAACCTTTCTGGAGAACGCATTATAATCAAACCATAACAGCCTCTAAATCTCTACTTCTGTCTTAGACCTCACTCGTATCTCTTTCTCATATACAGATAAAGAAATGGCATCAAATCCATGTCTTTAGCTAGTCAGGTGTACAAGGTTCTTCTTAGAATATGAAATATAGATCCTGGGGTTGGAGAGATTGCTCAGTAGATAAGAGCCCTTGCTGCTCCTGCAGAAGACTAGAGTTTGGTTCCCAGCAGCCCATGCCAGTCAGCTCACATCTGCCTATAACTTCCACTCCAGGGAGATCTGATGCCCTCTTCTGGTCTCTGCAAGCACACTCATACATGTGCACACATTTACACACATACACATAAATAAAAATAAAATTTAAAGAATGCAAATGTGGCTGGAGAGATGGCTAAGTGGTTAAGAACACTTGCTGCTCTTACAAGAAGATCCAGGTACAGTTCCCAGAAGCCACATAGCAGCTAACAAATCTCTGTAACACCAGTTCCAGGGGTCCCACAGCCTCTTCTGGCCTTTGTAGGCACTGTACACATGGGTGCACACTGAACTCTTACATTGCTTCCTATAGTTCTAATACACTCAGCCACTTGCAGTGTATCCCTGTCTTTGAGTGATTAAGCATTTTCTCCCTGCATTGGCTTCCTTCATTTACTATATACTCTGTGCATACATCTCTCAAACCACTGACTATACTCTGTTGAAATCATATCATCATGAATGAAATCTTGGCCTTCTAGGGCCAAGAGAATATTAGATCTTACCCATCTTCTGCTCTCAGCACCAGGTACAAGGCCTGCTATATAAAAGTTACTCAAGAAATTAATGCTGAACTGAAATGGTAACTGAAACAATCGTATTAAACACTGAGAAAATTAATTAAACAAAATGTTTTATAAACATATATAAACATAATAAGTTTATAAACATAAACTTATTTTTTATAAGAGGGAGACCATTATAATAACAGCTCTACCAAATATTTTCACACGTGAACCTGCCTTATGAATATACTTTGAAGGTTGTTTTACATCATGTCATCATAAGAAGTAAGCATCATGACAGGAGGCCTGCAGACTCAGTGGGCAGACCAGGTTAGATACCAGAGTGCAGCCTTGCTGCCCAGCCAGGGACTGGACCACCCACCTTGGGCCTGCAGACTCAGCAGCCAGGCCAAGACTCCCAGCCATGTGAAGTCCGGTGTGCAAGCCAAAGGAGTAAACGCGCCCCCCCCCTTACAACAAAAGACCTCTACAACAAAAATTTTAAAACCCTGAAGGAGATTGAAGATGATATCAAAAGATGTAAAGACCTCCCATGCTCATGGATTAGAAAAATAAATATAGTAAAAATGTCCATTCTATCCAAATTAATATACAGATTCAATCCAATCCCAATCAAAATCCCCATGAGCTTTTTCACAGACTTGGGAAAAAAAATCTTCAAATTCATATGGAAAAACAAAAAACCCCAAATAGCTAAAGCAACCCTGAGTGAAAAGTGCAGTATAGGGGGGAATTACTTTACCAGACTTCAAGCTATATTACAGGGCTATAGTCATAAAAATAGCCTGGTACTGGCACAAAAACAGGCCCATTGATCAGTGGAACAAAATTGAAGATCCAAACTTGAACTCATATAACTTCAGCTACCTCATATTTGACAAAGGGGCCAAAAAAGTTCAATGGAGGAAAGACAGCATCTTCAGCAAATGGTATTGGCAAACTGGACCACCATTTGTAGAAAAACAAAATTAAACCCCTCCATCTCACCCTGTGCAAAAACCAACTCCAAGTGTATCAAAGATCTCAACATAAAACTCAAAACCCTGAAGGTGATAGAAGAAAAAGTTGGCAGCAACTTACAAGACTTTGTAGAAAAAGACTTTCTAAACCAAACAGCAGCTGCACAGGAAATAAGGTGAATAGTGGAGAAGTGGGACCTCATCAAACTCAAAATCTTCTGTACAGCTAAAGAAACAATCAAGGAAGTGAAGAGAAAACCCACAGAATGGAGGAAACCTTCGCTGCTGATACATCTGACAGAGTATTAACATCCAGAATATATAGACTACTTGAAAAACAAAGAAGAAAGAAAACAAATGACCTACTCAAAAGATGGAGTGTATTAGTCACCTTTCTGTTGCTGTGATAAAACACCATGACCAAAGGAACTTATAAAAGGAAGAGTTTATTTGAGCTTACGATTGATGGTTCCAGGGAATTAGAGTCCATTGTGGTGGGAGGCATGGTGGCTGGAGGAGCAAGCCGAGGGTCACATCTTGCAAAGAGCACGGGAAGCAGAGAGAACGACTGGAGACCACAAGGCTTGTTAAACTCACTAAGCCTGCCCCCAGTGACATACTTCCTCTAGCATGGCCACACCTTCTAAGACCTCCAAAAACAGTGCCACCAACTGGAGACAAAATGTCTGAATACTTAAAGCCTATGGGGGACACTCATTCAAACCACCA
>VZQC01002643.1:3051134-3109176 GCA_009823505.1 Rhizomys pruinosus
TTTTTTTTTTTGAGACAGGATCTCTCTGTAGCCCAAGCTGGCCTGGGATTCACTATGCAGACTAGGCTTGTCTCTCGTTTACTAAATGAGAAAAAAATTTAAATGTGGTCTAAGCCAGAAATAAAAGCTTCACACGGTCTTTTAAATTTTTTATATTGTCCTCACCAGCATGATTTGATTCATAGGGTGCATATTTAACATTAATATCTATATTTAAAGGGATCTCTGATTGACTTTGTTCCTTTGAGTTACTTAATTCAATTCATAAAATACCAATATTTTTTCTTTTGGTCTTTTTGAGACAGGGTCTCCCTGTAGCCCCAGCTGTCCTGGAACTCGCTCTGTAGACCAGGCTGGCCTTGAACTCACAAAGATCCGCCTGCCTCTGCCTCCAGAGTGCTAGGATTAAAGGCATGCACCACCACGCCCAGCCAAAATACCAACATTATTAAAAAGCATCTCAGATGCCCCCTTATCTTTTAGTTTCTAGCACTATTATGTATGTTGAAATCGTCAAATAGGTTTTATTTTTTTATCCACCATTTTTTACTTCTTAGATTTAGACTATCTTCCTAGGAAGTGTCTTTGAAGTACATACATTTTTGTATGATAACTGGTAATATTATCTGACTTTAAAGATTATTATTTGGGAAATCACAGTGTTTCCTTATTTGAAAATTTAAAAAAACCTTAAATGCTAACTCCATAACTTGGAATCATGCCTACATCAAATATGAAAGTAATAAAATACATACAACCATAATTATTATTTTTTATAATAAAGGATAAGCCTGTCAGAATTTATCCCCATTATATAAGAATGAGTCCTCCCTGTTCCAACGAACCTTCCAGAACATCAATTCCCAGATTTGCAGGGATTCAGACATTATGTTTAATTCTTTAAAATAAAACCAGAATCTTACTACACTAACAATTTTAAAGTAATTGCCTGAATTTAAGGAACAGTGCTGCCCAAAACTACGAAGGAGAAGAAATAGCATGTGTGTTTTTCAAGTGAAAATATCAATAGTTTACATTAGATTCTCACTGAGATTAATAAAAGGCTAAATTCCACCAAACCTGCTTATAGATATTCTTCCTCTCATCCTGTCATTCATTTCTGCCAGCAGTTTCTAAATTCAAAATTCGCTGGAAAGTACATTGAACTGGAAGTCACGAAACCCAGATTCTCCCTCAATTCTATTACTTTCTAAACCATGGGGATTTGGGGAAATAAAATCTCTGTGAGATTTAGTTTTTTCTACACTAAAAATATAGATAACAATACCCTGAGGTACCCCCAAATGGCCTGAGTTTTCTAAAACCAAGAGTAACCATCTGATTTGTCCAGCCTGAAATGGAGTTAGACATATAAATAAATCAAAATAACAGTCTAAAGATAAAAGAATAAATCTTCTTAATATTTCAGACATCTTTAAACTCCAATCAGCAACTATGTACTGAAAAAAATGTCAAATCAGGAAATAAAACAATGTGGTTTCTTTTTCAATGCAGGAGAGAGACGTGGCCTGTTACCAATGGTGCTTGATCAGAGCAACAGCAACAACATGGACAGCTGCTCTTGGGTAAAGTCCTTCCTGTCAGCATCCTTACTGACACATCTTTCAACAACTACATGAAGTTCAATGTTTATTATAAATGATGGAAAGGTTATTCCTTTAAAAATAAGCATTCCATGACGGGCATGGTGGTACAGGCCTTTAATCCTAGACTTAAGAGGCAGAAGCAGGTGGATCTCTGTGAGTTCAAGGCCAGCCTGGTCTACATAGTGAATTCCAGGACAGCAGGAGCTACAGAGAGACCTTGTCTCAAAAAGACAAAAAAAAAAAAAAAGCATTCCATCTGTATTCCAAAATTATTTTTTCATTCCATTGGTCTTTTGTTTATTTGTTTCAAGACTGAGTCTCCTTGCTAGGAGTAGACTCAGCTGGCCTGAAACTTGCTATGTATACCAGGCTGGTTTTGATCACACAGAGATACACCTGCCTCTGCTTCTGCCTCCTATTCTTGGGATTTAAGGCAGGCACGTGCCACCATGCCCAGCTCCATTGCACTCTAGCCCATTAGCCCACCCCATATGGAGCTAGTCATATTTATTAGCGAGGGCTCTCTAGAGGAACAGAACCAACATAACAAACAACTAACCAATGAATATATATGAAAAGAGGATTGATCAGATTGACTAGTGGTCTGGGTGTTCTAACAATGGCTATCTTCACAGTGAAGATGATGGGAACCTGGCAGCTGCTCAGTCCATGAGATGATACCAGATCTTTCAGCAGTCCTAGGCTGCTGCTGAAGGCCTGGAGGATTCCTGGAGAGCCACTGGTCTTCAGTCCACACTGGGTTCTGGTGTCAGCACCAGCGGCAGCAACAAGGTACCATGGATGTGGGCTGTGACATAGCGCGATGCAGGGGCAAGAAGACAAAAAACAAGAGATTTTCTTCCTCAGAATCTGGTCCTATGGTTCCGAAAGTGTAATCCTGGCTCTCCAGAAGCTTTCAGACCACTGTGCTGCCCAACATGGTACTCAAAAGCCAGTTATTTACATTTAAATTTAAAGAATTTTCATAATTCAGGGCTGGAGGGATGGTTCAGCATTTAAGAGCACTGGTTGCTCTTGTACAGGACCCTAGTCTGGTTTCTAGTACACACACAATGGTTAACAACCATCCAGAGTTTCTGACGCCCTCTTGTGGCCTTATTGGTCATTACACATGCGTAGTGTACTTACATACATGGAGGCAAACACTCATACACATAAAATAAAATAAAACATTAAAAAATAAATTCACTTATTTTTTTATAATAAAAATTTTTTATTGATGCTTTGTGTATTTCATACATCATTTTCCAATTCAGTTCAGGCATATACCCCCTTCCCTTCCCCCTACCCCACCCCTACCCATCCCAGATCATGCATTCTGCCATAAGTTTTCTGCATCTTTCTCTGCTTTTTTGTTTTGTTTTGTTTTCATTTTTTTTAACAATAAGTGATAATTTGTGAGTACAAGCATCCTTCATGTAAAACCAATTTGCAAGCAGTTGTGCCCAAACCCACACAGCTCATGGGTCCCACCATCCAGCAGGGAGGGCTGTATTGTTCAATTCAAGTTGATCAAATGAGCTGTCCAGTCTATATTGTTGTAGTTTCAACATTAACCCATATGAAGCCCTTACATTCTACCACGCCCCTCTTCTGAAAGACTTGTTCCCTAGGCTTAGAAAATTGGCACAGCAGGTGGATGAGAAGCCAAAACAAGTCACTTTCTCTGGAGCTTGGTGTCTGGTCTCTAGTCAATTCTGCTGCTTTTCTTTCATGGGCTTGCCAGCTTGTCCGGCATAACCTTTCAGATCCTACTCCTCTCCTTGGAGAGATAACCCATGGCTGGTGCCACAAGATTACATCTCTAATGGTTAGGACATGTTGATATAAACCACACGAAGACCCTGCCATAACTTAACAGAAGAAAATAGTAGAATCATGAATTAACATACCATCCAAACATCTTGTAGTCTAGTCCAAAGTAACCTACCATAACAACATCATACTGTTAAAATACCTATATATCTATATTGCAAAAAATTCATTAATGAATGAAAGTTAAACTATATATTATACTGTTTAAATACCTATATAAATTCACTTATTTAAATTTAACTAATTCATAATTTGGATAATATATAATTTATAATAAAACTGAGCTGAAATGACTAAACAAGAGTATAAAAATTAAATTTTTTTGACATTCTTGCATTTTGTATGCTCAGTAGCTGCATGGGACTGATGGGTGCTGTGTCAGGCAGCAGAGATAGAATATTTCCATTAGTGTTAGGCACCAAGTTGGGAGGGAATCGTGTAGTGCATTGATAAGGGCCCCTGGAGCATGGAACATGGAACTTGACCTGAGCCACCAGCCTAGACTGGCTTCCTGAGACAGCTAACAGCAATGCGAAGATCCAAGATCCACAAGTTAATCAACAACCAAGCAGGCAGTGAGAGAACATATTTTTTTTTGATGGGGAAAGATAGTTCTTAATGTTTTTTCTCAACATTAATCTCTTCCAGATCAAACATTTAGTCCTTATGTCTGGCCTCAACAGACAGGAAATGCTGAGCAGATAGGCCAGGATGGGACTGGCTGTGGGCTGGGTGAGGAAAGGCAGCCTCATGCTGCTCAAGACAGGCTGCTGCCCTGCTAGCTGCTGTTCGCTGGCGTGAAGTTGACTTCTGACCCAGTAACCAGAGATTCTTAGTGTCACTTCCATCACATCTGTGGACAACGTTCTGGGCTGCACCTGGTTCTCTTTTTTTTTTTTTTTTTTTTTTTTGGTCTTTTTGAGACAGGGTCTTTCTCTGTAGGTCCCAGCTGTCCTGGAACTCACTCTATGTAGACCAGGGTGGCCTTGAACTCACAAAGAACCGACCTGCCTCTGCCTCAGAGGGCTAGGATTAAAGGCGTGCGCCACCAGCCCGAGCTCAGCAACCTGGTTCTATTTAGGGTCAGGTCTTCATTCTTATATTTTAAATTGTCCAATTGAGAGAGAGAGAGAGAGAGAGAGAGAGAGAGAGAAAGCAATGACAACTACGAAACTCACAAAGGCTGCTTTTCCCACCATGCCAGCCTCCTGACTGTGAAGGAGTAGATTCATACCACTCAATATTTTCATAAAAAATGATGTGGGAGAAAGATGACTGAACAGGAAGATTAAAATCTTATGTTTTCTTCCTTATGTTTCAAGGGCATACTTTTGGTGCTTTCATTAATATGGTAAAATCAGAGATATTAACAAGGATTTAATAAACTATACACACAAAAATTCATCCTCAAAGGAACACATTTAGAAGAATATTATTCATTAATTCATTGGCAAAGGATTATACGAATGCAAAGAGGAATTAGAACTGAATGACTCATGAAACTAAGCAGAATATAGAATTTCCCACTTCTCATAAGATCAGCAGCTTACGTTTTTGTGAGTTGAATAAAATTAAGAGGGATGGACTTTTTGCCAGAAATAACCTGGTTACATGAGTATGCCCTAACCTAAACTGGTCCTGTCCTTCCTTAATCTTTATTTATTTAGGAAACCCATGACTGTTATTTTAATTAGATTTCTCTGTTATTCCTTCGAAATGACAACAGGAGGGGAGAGGTGGAGATAAAGTCTGGTATTGAAAATTTAAAGTACATTGTCTTCTGAAAATTTTTACTTCATAAATAGCACACACATCTCTAAGTATTTTTGCAGTCTGTGGCTCTACAACCTATGTATAACCTAAATCATGAGCTGTGTTATGGACTTTTCCCATGTTTGATTTACTAAGCTTTTATGCTACACAGAGTAAAGTTCTAGCTATCACTGGCTTGGATCCATACAAGGGCCTTGAACTGTAAACCAATTAGTATCACCAATCTTTTAAAGAGGGAAAAATAAGTCTAAAGAATGAAAAGGTGATGACAGATCAGGTAACTTAGACTCAGTCTCCTTGTCTTAGGGTTGGTGGTTCTTGTGGCTTTCTGTCTTCACTCTGGGTCAATAAAGTTAAGAAAAAGTAGCACTGCATGAATGCCTGTCACTGAAGGTTAGCCTGTCCTTTCCATGAACTCATGAAGAGGTGCAATTGCTGATGGATTCTTATTACATCTGCATTATTGGGCCAGTGATTTTAGTGGTAATTGGAAAAACAAAAGCATCCCTGAAGAGAAATATTCAAGCTCTGTACAAAATGGGGGGAGGGGCTCTATCAATTCCAGGAAAAGCAAATGGTTAGAGTTGTCTTGGATTATTATAGTAGATTAACTGAGACAATTAACTTATAAAGGGAAAAGGTTATTTTGGCTCATGGTTTTGGAAATTCCAGTCCGCAATTGGGTGGCTCCTTGCTTGGGACCCCTGGTAGAGCTGCACATTGTGGTGAGAGGGTACCATGATCAGGCGGCAGGAGAGGCTGCGATGGTTGGTGTGGCTATCTCAATCCCCTTTGAGGACATTGCTCCAGTCACCCAAGGGTCTCTCCTGAGGCCCAACCTAAAAATCTACCTTCTCCAAAACTCCACCTTGGGGAACAAGCCTCTAATCACAGACACGGGTCCTCTGCAGTAGGGAACATGGAAAGGAATGCTGGGGGATGAGGAACAGCGTGAGCCTAGACAAGCAGGGAGGTCCACTTCAGGTGCTAGGCCTGTCTCCTTATGCCTCTAGAGGCTGTAAAGGAAAAGAAGGGAGTCATAACACACCCTAGGAATAACTTCCTTCCATCTCTGTATGAAGAAGAACCTGGAGCTCAGCTGTGTCCAATGTCATCATCTTGACAAAGCCAGGAAATGCAGGGTTAATTGGCAATTTAAAAAGCTCAATTCAATACACAAGTTCTCAGAATCTTTAACGTGCATTAATATAAATTATGCATTCCTAAGAGCCATGGATTTAATGTATGTGGCTTCTTCAATTGTTTTTTTTTTTAAACCATAAAACATGTTTTTAGGAAAACCAATTACCATCTATGTCACATAATATTAACTTTCTGCAGTCTAGTTTAGAAAAGGCAACTCTAACATTGTGAGATGTTCTCAATGGATTTTTAAGAGTTTTTTGAGTGACTTTTCTATTTGGAAAAGTACTTTCAGCTTCTGACAGTTCTGCTCCCTTCAAAATAAGTACAAAATAAATTTATTGAATTTTGAGCTCATAAAAAGTAAGGAAATTCAAACAAGTAGTCTCCAACTTCTAAAAGGAAACAGGGAGCTCACAGTAAAGCACTGAGTTCATACATGTGAACACACACACACACACACACACACACACACACACAATACCCCTAGTAGGAAGGCGGACAGGATGCTTTAAGGAAGCATGTCCATCTCCACACCACTATCAGGAGAGGGGGGTCTAAGGCAGAGGCAGTGAGGAGAAGCTAAACCTGCCACTGCATTAAACTACATTGAATTGGAGGCCTGATAAAGATGCTTCAATGATCATGCCATGTCCTGGCATCCAGCAGAAAAGAGGGAAATTCTCTAAGGAGTAAAACATCTTCAACATAAACCCAAGATCCTTCACACATTTGTACAGACCAATTTGTTCTTACAGGAAGATCACCAAACATAAGGTAGCAAATAAGAACCAGTAAAAATCAGCAAAAAATATGATTTATGCCTTCTGGAACTTTAATTACAATTATTATAAGATAAAATTATAGGCCTACTTCCTCTCAATTGTCCTGCCTTGGACCTAGGTTTCCTTGTGCTGTCAGAGAGCTCCCATCTAGCCTACTTAAGCTAGTCCAATCCTGCCCACTGGTCCCCATCGCCCTGCTTGGGGACCAGCCCTGTTGGAACTGCTCTGGGTCCCACTCCTACACTGTCATACAGCTAGTCAGAACCTACTCACATGGTCATCATCTTCCTGCTTTGGAACAAGACCCATCCACACTGCTAGAGAATTCCCAACTAGCCTGGCTGGAAACATACTCTATTGAAAAATCAAATGTGAGAACCTGAAGCATAGACCAACAACCTATTCCTACATGATCAGAAAGCAGCCAAACTGCATCAACAATAAAAACAGAACTAAATTTTAACCTAAAGAAAGGAAGCTAATTTACTATCAGACATACAACCAACTAAAGAAGTCCATATGCCCAGGTTACAACATAAAAACACAGATAAAATGAAAAACCAAGATGATATATTTCCACCCAATCCCACCAGTCCTATAGATGTGTTCTACAAAAATAACTAACCCCAAGAAACCCTGGGACACAGGAAGAAAAGAAAACATCTTAAACATGATCAAAGAATTCAAGGATTTTGAAGAACACTCAAAGAGGATGAGAACAAATTCCTGAGTGAAGTTCAAGAAAATACAAATATATGGTTGAATGAAATGGCAGAGACAATTCAGGATTTGAAAAGTGAATTAATGAAAGAGATAGAAATATTTAAGAAAACTCAAGATGAAATGAAAATGAAATAAAAATAACTTACTGCCAGGCGTGGTCATCCATGCCTTTAATCCCAGCACTTGGGAGGCAGAGGCAGGCAGATCTCTGTGAGCTCAAGGCCAGCTTGGTCTACAGAGCAAGCTTTGGACCAGCTGGGAATAAAAGGAGACCCTGTCTCAAAAGAAAAACCATAAACTTAATAAGCCAGTTTGAAATGGTAGGAGGAAGCCTCACCAGCAATACTAAAGATGGAAAACAATATCAAGACTGGATGATAAAGTTGAAGAAATGATCACTCAAGCAAAGAATATGGAAAATTTTAAAAAAATAGAGCCAGGCATGGTGGTTCATGCCTTTAATCCCAGCAATTGGGAGGCAGAGGCAGATGGATCTCTGTGAATTCGAGGCTAACCTTGTCTACATAGAGTTTCAGGACAACTGGGGCTACAGGGAGACCATGTCTCAAAAAGACAAAAATAAATAGGAACAGATTATGCAGGAATTGTGGGAGACCATGAATAAACCAAATCTACATGTTATAGGCATAGAGGAAAGAGAAGGATCTCCTGTCAATGGCACTGGCCAGATCTTCGACAGGATTATAGAAGAAAGGTTCAGGAAATGCATGAAAGACATCTAGATACAGATGCAAGAAGCACTAAGAACACAAAATAGAAAGGGTCAGAACAGAAACTTCCCACTGCATATCACAGTAAGAGAGGGTACTGAAAGCTGCAAGAGAAAAAAACCCAACAAATTACATATAAAGGAATATGCATCAGAATTACACATTTCAATGCAAAATATAAAAGCCAGAGGATCCTGGACCAAAGTATTCCCAGTTCTAAATGATCATAGACACACCCAGAATATCTTACTAAGTGAAACTGTCTACCATGGTTGGAGGGGAAAGAAAAATCTTCCATAATATAAGTAGGCAGAAAGAATTTGTGTCCACCAAACCAGTCACAGAGGGAATACTCAAAGAAATGGGAAGAAATAAGGAAAGGAGTGACCATACCTAAAAGGCAAAATAAATAAATGAAAATAAATGAATGTATAATTACAGAAACACAAAATAGGACTAAGCATACAAACAGAAAACAAATTGACCGTAATTATGTTGGATAGCTTTAGTGCCAATTTGACACACCTGGGTTGAGGGAGACTCACCTGGGCACTTTCCTCCATTGAATGGCCTGTGGCCATGTCTGTGGGCATCTTCTTGATTGCTGAGTGATGTGGGAGGGCCCCATCCAGTGTGGGTGGTAACACCCTTGGGCACCTTGTTCTCTATTGTATAAGAAAGCAGGCTGAGTGTGGGCCAAGGGAGCAAGCCAGTAAGCAGTGTCCCTTCATGTTCCTGCTCTGGGTTCCTGTGTTGAGCACCCTCAGTGTAGGGATTCCATTTGGCAGAAGCACTTAAGGAGTCAGCAAGCAACTTCCAGCCTGGACTCCTGATGGTCTCCAGCTTGCCTTTGAAAACCTGCCTGGCACCACCAACTGTCTTTGATGCTTTGGGCAAAGCATTGCCACATTCCTGTAGTGATCTGTAGTATATGGCATGAAATCCTGCATGTCCCAACCCCTAATTCTGTACGTCCCAACCCCCACAAGGTCCTGTTTAAAAACCTTAGGATGCAGCAATAAACTGAGTTATTCCCTCCTGGAATTGCTCCCAGTCTCTTCTCTGAGTCTGTCTCTTCTCTCTCTCTCTCTCTCTCTCTCTCTCTCTCTCTCTCTCTCTCTCTCTCTCTCTCTCTCTCTCTCTCTCTTTCTGTTTCACCTGGCATTGCTTCCTATCTCCCTCCCCCTACCTACCAGGGCTTAGGCCCCAGCTGGCTGGGAGCAATCCCAGGGCTTGCAGTCCTGTGGAAATGTGAGCCCTGGTCCAGAGTGGAAGAACACCTCATGGACGGCGGGATACACAAGATACATCAAATACTATACCTCAGTGATAAAATGCAACCCCAGAGATGTGAGCCAAATAAACTCTTTCCTCCCTAAGCTGGTTTTGGTCAGAGTGTTTTGTCACAGAAATTGAAGGCAAAAAACAATAATCAGTACACATCTTTCAATAATAACTTTAAAATAACATCCTTTTTAAAATTTTTATTTATTTTTAAGGGATTCTATAATATAAGAGCACAGTTGTTTTCAGATCACGTTAACATTGCTCAGTTTGCCATACAATTAGGTAATTGGTGCTAGCATCCACAGATGAGGGATACCATTCATCACTTGCTTTTGTGGGACTTTGTTACTTCACTCAGCATGATATCTTCTAGCTCCATCCATTTACCTGCAAAGTTTATGATGTCATCTTTCTTTACCACTGCATAGAACTCCATTGTGTAGATGTACCACATTTTCTCTATCCACTCCTCAGTTGAGGGGCACTTGGGTTGGTTCCAGCTCTTTGCTATTAAAAAAAAAAAAAAAAAAAAAAAAAAAAAAAACATGGCTGTGCATGTATCTCTGGCGGAAAAGATGAGTTCTTGTGGGTACATTACCTAGGAGTGGTATGGCTGGGTCAGGTTGGCAAGTTCATTCCAAGTCTTCCAAGGGCTCTCTCACACTGCTTTCCATAAGTGGTGTTTACATTCCCACCAGCAGTGCATGGGTATTTCCCTTTCCCCACAACCTCTCCAGCACTTGCTATCATTTGTTTTCTTGATCCTAACCAGTTCTATGGAGTTGGAGTGAGTGATATCTTAAAGTGGTTTTCATTTGGCATTTCCTTACTTATTAGGGACCGCTTAAACACTTTTAAGATGTTTCTCAGCCATCTCTTTCCTCATTGTGACAGCCTCTGTTCAGCGCTTTGCTCCATCTTTTGAGTGAAGTCGTTTTTGTTTCTTTCTTCTTTGTTTTTTTTTTGTTTTTTTTTTTTTTTTTTTTTTTTTTTTTTTTTTTTTGAGTAGTTTATGTATTCTGGAAATCAATGCTCTGTCAGATATATCTGCAGTGAAGTTTTCCTCCCACTCTGTGGGTTTTCTCTTCACTTCCTTGATTGTTTCTTTTGATGTACAGAAGCTTTTGAGTTTAATGAGGTCCCATTTGTCAATTGTCGACCTTAATTCTTGCGCAGCTGCTGTCTGATTTAGGAAGTCTTTCCCTAGCCTATGTATTGCAGTCTGCTGCCAACATTTTCTTCTATCACCTTCAGAATGTGGGGCTTCACGTTGAGGTCTTTAATCCATCTGGAGTTGACTTTTGTACAGGGGAGAGGTAGGGGTTTAATTTCATTCTTCTACAAGTGGTGATCCAGTTTTGCCAACACCACTTGCTGAAGATGCTGTCTTTGCTCCATTGTGGCTTCTTGGCCCCCTTGTCAAATATGAGGTAGCTGAAACTGTATGTGCTCAAGTTTGGATCTTCAGTTTTGTTCCATTGGTCAACAGGTCTGTTTTTGTGCCAGTACCAAGCTGTTTTTATGACTATAGCCCTGTAGTAGAGTTTGAAGTCTGGTATAGAGATCTCCCCTGTATTGCTCTTTTTGCAAAGGGTTGCTTTGGCTATTTGGGGTCTTTTGTTTTTCCAAATGAAATTAAGGACTTTTTTCCCAAGCCTGTGAAGAAACTCTTGGGGATTTTAATTGGGATTGCATTAAATCTATACAAGAGTTTGGGTAGAATGGACATTTTTACTATATTAATTTTCCCAATCCATGAGTATGGGAGGTTTTTCCATCTTCTGATATCTTCTTCAATTTCCTTCTTCAGAGGTTTAAAATATTTTTTGTAGAGATCTTTGGTGTCTTTGATTAGGTTTGTTCCTAAGTATCTTACTGTTTTTGAGGCTATCGTAAGTGGGAAGGTCTCCTTGAATTCCTGCTTCAGTTGCTTGTTGTTGTTGTAAAGAAAGGCTACTGACTTTTTTAGGTTAATTTTGTATCCTGCCACTTTACTGAAGCTCTTAATCATTTTGAGGAGTTTTCTGGTGGAGTTTTTAGCATCCCTTAAGTAAACAATCATATCATCAGCAAATAGGGATAGCTTGACTTCCTCTTTTCCAATTAGCACTCCTTTAATTTCCTTTTCTTGCCTTATTGCCCTAGCAAGTGTTTCAAGCACTATATTGAAGAGGAGTGGTGACAGGGGGACAGCCTTGCTGAGTTCCTACCTTTAAAGGGAATGCTTCTGTCATTTCCCCATTTAGGATGTTGTTGGCTGTGGGGTTCCTGTATATGGCTTTGAATACATTGAGTAATGATGCCTCCAAACCAATTCCCTCTAGGACTTTAAGCATGAAGGGATGCTGGATTTTATCAAAGGCTTTTTCAGTGTCAATTGAGATGACATGAGGTATTTGTCTTTCAGTCCATTTACATGTTTTATGATATTAATTTTTGTATGTTGAACCATCCCTGCATCTCTGGTATGAATCCAACTTGGTCATGATGCATGATCTTCTTGATGTGGGTCTGTATGTGATTTGGAAGTATTTTGTTGAGAATTTTTGCATCTCTGTTCATTAATGAGATAGGTCTGTAGTTCTCCTTTTTGGTTGTATCTTTGCCTGATATTAGAGTGATGCTGGCTTCATAGAAGGAATTTGGGAGAATTCCATGTTTGTATCCTTCTAAACAATTTCAGTCTTTTTGAAATGTTTTATAGAATTCTGCTGTGAAGCCATCTGAGCCTGGGCTATTTTTAGTTGGGAGGTTTCTTATTACATCTTCAATTTCTTCATATATCATGGGTCATTTTAAGCTGTCGATCTCTTCTTGGTTGAGCTTTGGTGATTCCCAGGATTTCAGATATTCATCCATTTCTCCTAGGTTTTCAAACTTAGTAGAGTATAGGTTTTTGAAGTATTCCTGTATGATTGTCTGGGTCTTTTCATTGTCTCTTGTGATATTTCCCCTTTCATCACAAATTGTATTGATTTGGAGGTGTTGCTTTTTTCTTTTGGTTAATTGGGCTAGAGGTCTATCTTGTTTATTCTCCCAAAGAACCAACTTTTGGATTCATTGATTTTTTTTTGTATTGCTTCCTTTGTTTTTATTTCATTGATTTCTGCTCTGATTTTTGTTATTTCTTCCTGCTGCGTTTAGCGTTCATCTGTTATTGACTGTCAAGTGCTTTTACCTGCAGTGTTAGATCATTCACTTGTGCTCTTTCTGTTTTTCTAATGTAGCCATCCAGGGGTATAAACTTACCTCTTAGGATTGCTTTTAAAGTATCCCATAGGTTTTGCTGTGTTGTATTATCACTGTCATTCAGTTCCAGAAATGCTTTTATTTCTTTCTTTATTTCTTCCTTGACCCATTCATTATTCAGGAGTGTGTTTTTTTAGTCTCCATGTATTCTTGCAGATAGTAGGACTTATCTTGGTGTTGATAGTGAGCTTAATTGGGCTATGGTCTGATAGAATGCATGAAATTATTTTAATCTTTTTGTATTTGTGGAGGTTTCTTCTGTGTCCCAGTATGTGGTAGATTTTGGAGAATGTTCCATGGGGTGCTGAGTAGAAAGTGTATTCTCTGGTGTTAGGGTGGGATGTTCAGTATGTCTGTGAGGTCCATTTGGTATATCATATCATTCAGTTCAGATGTCTCTCTGTTTATTCTTTGTCCTGTTGACCTGTCCAAAGGGCTCAGTGTGGTATTAAAGTTCCCCAGTATACTATGAGTATACTGGGGTTAATCTGTGCCTTACGGTCCTGGAGAATTGTCTTTATAACGTTTGGTGCATATATATTCATGGTTGTGAAATCTTCATGGTCAATTATTCCTTTAATAAAAATGTAATGGCCTTCTTCATCTCTTCTGTAATGGCCTTCTTTGTCTTTGAAGTCTATTTTGTCTGATATTAAAATAGCAACACCTGCTTTCTTTTTGGTACCATTTGCTTGGAATATTTTTTCCATTCTTTCACTTTAAGGTGGTGCCTCTCCTTGAAGGTAAGACGCATTTCTTGTAGACAGCGTATAGATGGGTTTTGTTTCCTAATCCAATCTCCCAGTCTATGTCTTTTGATTGGGGAGTTTAGTCCATTAATATTTACAGTTACAACTGAAAGATGTGTTGCTTCCTTTCACCTTATTATCCATTTGCGTTTTTGGTCTAGGTTTCTACTTCTGCAGTTATGCTTTTATTAATTCCTCTTTCTAGGTGCCTGGGGACATTTGCTCCTTTCTTCTGTCCTTTGAATTGCTTCAAGTATTCTCTGAGGGTTTGGTTTTCCGCACATGTATTCTTTCATCTTGTTTATGTCATGAAAGATTTTTCTATCTCCTTCAACAGTAATCGACATTTTTGTTGGGTGTAGTAACCTTGGTTGGCATCTATAGTCCTTTAACACTGGGAATGCTTTGCTCTGCATCCTTCTTGCCCAGAAGTCAGTTGTAATCTGATACATTTCCCCTTATATGTAACTTGTCGTTTTTCTCTTGTGGCTTTCAGAATTTTATCTTTGTTTTGGATGTCTAGCATTTTAACTATGATATTGTTTTGAGAGTTTCTTTTCTGATTTTGTCTGTTTGGAGTTCTATGTTCTTCTTGTATTTGTATTGGTATGACTTTTTTAGTTTGGGTAAGTTTTCATCTATTATTCTGTTGAAGACCTGATCAATAACATTCTCTTGGGATTTCTCCTTCCTCTATCCCTATGATACGGAGGTCTGATCTTTTCATAGTGTCCCACAATTCCTGGTAGTTCCACTTTTGTGTATTTTTAATTTTTTCATGATCTTTACTTGAGGTTTTTAGTTGTTCTGTGTTATCTTTCAGGTCTGATATTCTTTGTTCTGCTTCCTCCATTCTACTTCTGAGGTTTTTTCCATTCCTTTCCTCTTGATTGGAACAGTGTTTGATTTCCTTTTTCATTTCATCTTGTGATTTCTGAGACTACCTGATTGATGCCTGTCTTGGGTCTCTTCATGAGCTCCTGAAGAGCTGGGCAAGAACCATCTGGTCCATCCAGTATAAAATGAAGAGAGAACCTGAAGCCTAGATCAACCAGCTTTTCATACCTAATAAGAAAACAACCAAGACATATCAAGAATACAAACAAAATCAATCTTCAACTCAACAAAGGAAGATATGAGTTTCATACCCAAATCATAAACTACAAAAGAAAACCACATGCCCAAAATCACAACTAAAAAATAATACGAAAACCTAAATAACATCTCCTGTCCTAGAGAAGAGTTTTACAGGGAGAACCCCCTAGAAATTGCACAGGACACAGAATTTAAAAGAATAATCATAATTATGATCAAAGAAGTCAATGAATTTAAAGAACACACAAACAAATCAAATAACTAAAGAACATAAGGATAAACTTCTGACTGAATTAAAAAGAAATACTGAAGAAAACTCAGGCTGAAATGAAAAAGGAAGTGAAACACTCAATAAGCCAACTGGAAACAACAGGAGAAAGCCTTAGCAATAGAATAAATGGAATAGAACACAGAGTATTAAGACTGGATAATAAAGTTGAAGAACTGGACAACTCAAGAAAAGATTATGATTTTAAAAAACACAGGAATGGAATACGCAGGAAATGTGGGACACCATAAGAGCAAACTTACACATCATAGGCATAAAGGAAGAAGAAATTCAGAATAATGGTATTGACCAGATCATCAACAGGACTGTAGAAGAAAGTTTCCCAAAACTAAGAAAGGACATGCCCATACAAATAAATACAAGTACATAGAACACCAAATAGACAGGACCAGAAAAGAAACTCCCCAAGGCATATCATAATAAAAAAACACTAAGTGTACAGAACAAAGAAAGAGTACTGATCATGTGATTTGTCTTTAAGTCTATTTGTATGATTTATTTATTTATTTATTTATTTATTTATTTATTTATTTATTTGAAAGAGGGTCTACCTATAGCCCCAGTTGGCGGGGAACTCACTCTGTAGACCAGGCTGGCCTCGAGTTCACAGAGATCCACCTACCTCTGCCTCCTGAGTGCTAGGATTAAAGACAGTTCTTACCACTATGTGGGTGCTGATAATTGAACCCGGGTTTCCTCGTCAAGAGCAGTTTTGTGGTGGCTCTGTTTTTTTCTAGGTTAAAATTTTTTCAAAATCTTACGGACCTATGTCCCCCCCAACCCCCCAACCCACCAGAAGCTCATGCATTCTGCCAAAATTTTTCTTTATCTCTTTTTCAGTCTTTCTCAATATTCTCCATGTGGAAGTTGACTGTTTTGAGCAGAAGTTCACCGTTTCAGTCAGTTCGTTGATGCAGTCCTTTCTGTTGTTGTTGTTGTTGTTGTTGTTGTTGTTGTTTCCAATATGCATCACTCCCAGCTACTTGGACAAAAGCTCTAGGGGCCGTACACAAGAAATACCTACAACTAGGTAATTGGCACTAGCATCCACAGATGAGGGATACCATTCGTCGTTTGTTTTTCTGGGACTGTGTTACTTCACTCAGCATGATATCTTCTAGCTTCAGCCATTTTCCTGCAAAGCTCACGATGTCATCTTTCTTTTTTTTTTATTTATAAAAGCAATTCTTTAATTACCACATAAAATTAGTTTATAAAACAAATCAATTAAAAACAAAATACTTTCAGTGAGCATAATCATGGCACAGATTCACAGTATAAAAGAAGATAATATTACTACACAGTATCTTAGAGGTCTTTACGAAATTAAAAATGGCTCAGCTTGAAAAATATACAATATATAGATGGCAGGGCTGGAGAGATGGCTCAGAGGTTAAGAGCATCGACTGCTCTTGTAGAGGACCCAGGTTCTATTCCCAGCACCCACATGGCAGCTAAGAATCATCTTTAACTCCAGTTTCAGGGGAATCCAACGCCCTCTTCTGACCTCCGGGCATTGCACGACACTGGTGCACCAACTGGTTAAGAGTGCTTGCTTTCTTTCCAGGGGTCTTGAGTTCAGTTCTCAGAACCCATGTCAAGTGGCTCACAAATGCTTACAACTCCAGCTTCAGGGATCCCATGCCTCCTGCCTCTGTAGGCACCTGCACTCATATACATTCTCTCTCTCTTTCTCTTCCCCTCTCACTCATAATTAAAAATAAAATAAATCATAAGCATGCAATGTGAAATACAAAATTTTAAAATAATATGAAATTTAAAGTTCTTAGAAAATGTCATATTATGGGTGCTAGCAATTTAAAAATATATTTTCTGTATTATTTTTATTTTATATGAGTGCATTGCCTGCATGTGTGTAAGTGCACCCGTGTTGTGTTGTGCAGTGTCTGTGGAGGCCAGAATAAGGTGTCAAATACCCTGGAACTGGCATTAGGGATGGTTGTTAGTCATGATGTGGGTTACCCGTATTTAACTCCAGTTCTGGGAGAATAGTATGCCTTCTTCTGACCTCCATGGCCACTGCATGACACGGGTACACACACACACACACACACACACACACACACACACACATAGGCAATACACTCGTGCACATAAAATTAAAAAAAATAATAATACATTTTTTTTGTCTTTTTGAGAAAGGGTCTCCACGTAGCTCCAGCTGTCCTGGAACTCTCTATGTAGACTAGGCTGGCCTTGAACTCACAAAGATCCACCTGCCTCTGCCTCCCGAGTGCTGGGATTAAAGGCATGCACCACCATGTCCACATAATACATTATTTTTTTAAAAAGACACCAGCAAGTATGGATCCTAGTCAGTTGTGTCAGGCTCGAGGGAGGCAGCCTCCTTCGTGACATTCCAGAACTTTGAAAGAAATCCCTTCTTTTTTTTATTTTTATTTTTTTATTAATTTTTATTTATTTCTGTATGTGTATGAATGTACTGTCTGCATGCAAGTTTGTGAACCCGTGTCGTGCAATGCCGCGGAGGTCAGAAGAGGGCGTTGGATTCCCCTGGAGCTAGAGTTCTCCTGGAATTGGAGTTTCAGACGGTTCTTGGCTGCCATGTGGGTGCTGGGGATCGAACCCGGGTCCTCTGTAAGAGCGGTTGGCGCTCTTAACCGCTAGGCCATCTCTCCAGCCCCGAAAGAAATCCCTTCTAATTCTCAAGAATTATTCCCACTGTGCAGCCCACAGCAGTGGGAATAATGGATCTTATGGAAACATCCCCCCATCATCCATCCCTCTCAGCTGCAGGGGCCCCACAGTAAATGAACTGAAAGCAATCTTTCATCAGTCATTCAACAGGTGAGAGGACTCAACTCAGCAAAAAGGAGCAGAATTACTCAATTTACTTGCACCACAAAGTGGTAACACAGAATAGAGAATAAATACCTGTTCCATTTTAATGAGAGTGGGGAGGAATTAACCCAAAAGAAAGGGGGAGCAGAAGGTACTCTGTTGGAGCCCTCCTCCATACTTAGTTGCTTAGTGGGAAACTGCCACTCAGGCTCACTGTCTGCTGTGTTCCTGGGAAGTGACTCAGGAGCCCTGAGGGGAAGGCAGGAGTGACTCAGAATGACATGGAGCCCTACAACGCATCTGTCTCTCCATACTCGGGTGGACACGCAGTTCTGAGAGACACAGAGGATTCCCCGTGTGGTTAAAGGAAGTCAAGACTTGAGAGTCGTGACCTGGGTGATGAAGTTTGCATGTCTAGTTCTTGCTGTTTGACTTGAGCTCTGCGCTTGCCTCAGCCGATCTCAGGAAATCTCAGATCTGATGTCATCTTTCTTTACTGCTGCATAGAACTCCATTGTGTAGATGAACCACATTTTCTCTATCCACTCGTCAGTTGAGGGGCATTTGGGTTGCTTCCAGCTTTTTGCTATTGTGAACAGGGCTGCAATAAATATAGCTGTGCATGTATTTCTGCAGTAAGATGAGTCTTGTGGGTATACACCCAGGAGTGGTATGACTGGGTCAAATGGCAAGCTCATTTTGAGTCTTCCAAGGGTTCTCCACACTGCTTTCTATAGTGGCTGCATGAGTTTACATTCCCACCAGGAGTGGATGAGTGTTCCTTTTTCCCCACAACCTCTCCAGCACTTGGTATCATTTGTTTTCTTGATCCTAGCTAGTCTTATTGGAGTAAGATGATATCTTAAAGTGGTTTTGATTTGCATTTCCTTAATGATTAATGATGTTGAACAGTTCTTAAGGTGTTTCTCAGCCATCTCTAATTCCTCACTTGTGAAGTCTCTGTTCAGCTCTTTGCTCCATCTATTGAGTGGGTCATTTGTTTTCTTTCTTCTTTGTTTTTTGAGTAGTTTATATATTCTGGAAATCAATGCTTTGTCAGATGTATCTGCAGTGAAGGTTTCCTCCCACTCTGTGGGATTTCTCTTCACTTCCTTGATTGTTTCTTTTGATGTACAGAAGCTTTTGAGTTTAATGAGGTCCCATTTGTCAATTGTCGACCTTAATTCTTGTGCAGCTGCTGTCTGATTTAGGAAGTCTTTTCCTACGCCTATGTCTTGTAGTCTGCTGCCAACTTTTTCTTCTATCACCTTCAGAGTTTGGGGTTTCACGTTGAGGTCTTTAATCCATCTGGAGTTGACTTTTGTACAGGGCGAGAGGTAGGGGTTTAATTTCATTCTTCTACAAGTGGTGATCCAGTTTTGCCAACACCACTTGCTGAAGATGCTGTCTTTTCTCCATTGTGGCTTCTTGGCCCCCTTGTCAAATATGAGATGGCTGAAATTGTATGTGCTCAGATTTGGATCTTCGGTTTTGTTCCATTGGTCAACAGGTCTGTTTTTGTGCCAGTACCAGGCTGTTTTTATGACTATAGCCCTGTAGTATAGTTTAAAATCTGGTATAGAGATCCCTCCTGTGTAGCTCTTTTCACTCAGGATTGATTTGGCTATTCGGGGTCTTTTGTTTCTCCAAATGAATTTAAGAACTTTTGTTTCCAAGCCTGTGAAGAAACTCTTGGGGATTTTGATTGGGATTGCATTAAATCTATACAAGAGTTTTGGTAAAATGGACATTTTTACAATGTTAATTTTCCCAATCCATGAGCATGGGAGGTTTTTCCATCTTCTGAGGTCTTCTTCAATTTCTTTCTTTAAGGGTTTAAAATTTTTGTTGTAGAGGTCTTTGGTGTCTTTGGTTAGGTTTGTTCCTAGGTATCTTATTGTTTTTGAGGCTATTGTGAGTGGGAAGGTCTCTTTGAATTCTTTCTCCAGTTGCTTGTTCTTGGTGTAAAGAAAGGCCATTGATTTTTTAAGGTTAATTTTGTATCCTGCCACTTTGCTGAAGCTGTTAATCGTTTCTAGGAGTTTTCTGGTGGAGTTTTTTGCATCCCTTAAGTAAACAATCATATCATCAGCAAATAGGGATAGTTTGACTTCCTCTTTTCCAATTAGTACTCCTTTAATATCCTTTTCTTGCCTTATTGCTCTAGCAAGTGTTTCAAGCACTATATTGAAGAGGAGTGGTGACAGGGGGCAGCCTTGCCGAGTTCCTACCTTTAAAGGGAATGTTTCTGTCATTTCCCCATTTAGGATGATATTGGCTGTGGGTTTCCTGTATATGGCTTTGATTACATTGAGGAATGATCCCTCCAATCCAATTCCTTCTAGGACTTTAAGCATGAAGGGATGCTGGATTTTGTCAAAGGCTTTTTTCAGCATCAATTGAGATGATCATGTGGTTTTTGTCTTTCAGTCCATTTATATACTTGATGATGTTCATTGATTTTTGTATGTTGAACCATCCCTGCATCTCTGGTATGAATCCAACTTGGTCATAATGGATGATATTCTTGATGTGGGTGTGTATGCAATTTGCCAGTAACCTGTTTAGAATTTTGGCATCTGTGTTCATTAGGGAGATGGGTCTATAGTTCTCCTTTTTGGTTGTATCTTTGCCTGGTTTTGGTAATAGAGTGATGCTGGCTTCATAGAAAAAATTTGGGAGAATTCCCTCTGTTTATATCCTTCTAAACAATTTCAGTAATAATGGTTGTAGGTCTTTTTGAAATGTTTTCTAGAATTCTGCCGTGAAACCATCTGAGCCTAGGCTTTTTTCAGTTGGGAGGTTTCTTATTACATCTTTGATTTCTTCATGTATTATGGGTCTGTTTAAGCTGTCGATCTCTTCTTGGTTGAGCTTTGGTGATTCCCAGGATTTCAGATATTCATCCATTTCTTCTAGGTTTTCAAACTTGGTAGAGTACAGGTTTTCGAATTATTCCCGTATGTTTTTCTGGATCTTTTCCTTGTCTGTTGTGATATTTCCCTTTTCATCACTGATTGTATTGATTTGGAGTTGTTCCTTCTTTCTTTTGGTTAACTGGGTTAGAGGTGTGTCTATCTTGTTTATTCTTTCAATGAATCAATTTTTGGATTCATTGGGTTTTTTTTTCTCCATAGCCAAAGAAAAAGGCATTCTACCAAGACAATAATTATTAATAAACAATGATTTCCTGGTTCCTATCAAACACCACAGGAAGCTTTTAGCAAAGTTCAAGTGAGGAACCAGACTTCTGCCTTTGCCATGCAGAGGGAAAGTTAAGAGGTACCAAACATTTGGGAAGATGTGAGGGAAGCTATGCAGGAGAACAGTCTTTTCCCCAGCCACAGGATCAGTGGAGAGCATGCATGGGTCCCAGGCTTCTCTCCACACTCAGAGAAGCTGCTCTGATTCTCCATTACAACTGTGTTAGAGAGGCCTGGGGTTATCATCCAGTGCAGGATCCCTGCAGACACCACTCCCTTCTCTGGACTAAGTCCTTTACCATGAGTCGCCAACCACCCTAGCATAGGTGACTCAGTACCCCTTCAGGTATTCCAAACCCCATCTGTCAGACAGTTTCATCCAACCTAGGATGCTGACAAGCATATCATATGCCACTCATGAAAAAATATACTCTTTACAATAGATGGAGGCCACTGCAGAATCCAACAATTGGTCAGACACAGAACATATACATCTGAAAACTCTCCATTCCAAGGAGACACATTCACAGTTGAGCCTCTGCACAGAATGAGGAGAAGAGAGAACATGAGTGCACTCTTCAATTCTCAACAGTAAACCTTCCTTACACAGTAGAGTGTGATGCAAATGGAAGGCCACAGCTAGTCAAGCTTCAAAGAATGAGAGCCAGAGTGTATATCCCTGGATGGGGCCCCATATTAAATCTCAGGAATCATTGTGGAAGAAGGGGCAGAAAGATTGTAGGAGCCAAGGCTGGCACATGAACATAGAGAAGCACTGGCTTACACGAAACTGTAAGCTTTCACCTGTGACCTTGTGGCAATGTCAGTAGCAGGCACGGAACCCATGCCAACTGGGAGAAAGTCCCAGTGTGGAGCAAGAGAAATGGGTGGGGGACTGACCCTGGACTGAGAACTAGAAGAGACTGAGTACTGTTGGGTGAGGAAACACCTTACCAAGGATTCCTAGGTATGCTGGCTAGACTCCAGTGGATCTATTTGCTCAGAAAGATGTCTGGGTTTGGAACTCAAGCACTATAATATGCAAGCTAAGCCCTGTCCAGTCAAGGATAGAATGAGAAGAGAGAATGAGTGCACTCTTCAATTCTATGTGTGTCAAGGATAGGGGTTAGCTTGGATATTGTAGTGCATGAGTTCTGATGGGGGGTGGGGCATGGGGGGGGACTGGGTTTGATTGGTAACCTTGTATGAGTTATAAAAAGCTCAATTAAAAAAAAAAGAGATTTCCTTTCACCATCCTGTGATGGTGAAGAAAATCAGAAAATATGGAGGACAGGTGTACAAAAGGAAGGGAGAAGAGAGAGAGCATTGTAAGAAAAGCTAGGAATAGGGGCTGGAGAGATGGCCTAGCGGTTAAGAGTGCCGACTGCTCTTGCAGAGGACCCAGGTTTGATCCCCAGCACCCACATGGTGGCTGAGAACCATCTTTAACTCCAGTTCCAGGGGAATCCAATACCCTCTTCTGACCTCCGCGGCATTGCACGACACGGGTGCACAAACCTACATACAGACAGTACATCCATACACATAAATAAATAAAAAAATAAAATAAAAAAAATTTTAAAAAGAAAAGCTAGGAATAAATGAAGAGAGAGCATTGTAAGAAAAGCTGGGAATAAATACAATTTTTCCTTCTCAAGTTTTTAAAAACTGTGTTTGACAGTTGAAAAAATAACTCTGAAAAAAAAACAATAACTCTGTTTGGCATCACTCTAAATATAAGTCCATAAAACATTTAAAGTATAATCCCAGCACTCAGTAGTCAAAGTCAGGTTGATCTCTGTGAGTCAAGGCCAGCCTGGTCTACATAGCCAATTCCAGGACAGCTAAGGCCTATAAAGGAGACCCTCTGTTTCAAAACACCAATCTATATATAGATAATATATAGATTATATTATATATATATATGACAAAATATTAAAGTTTATTTCACTTGATCCAATAAAAGGATATCAATAGGTTATGAAAATTCCATATATAATATTTAAAGCAAGCCCTTAAAACGTTTATTTCAACATTATAGATACATCAAAATGGAATTCTGGGTAATGGTCAGGTAACATATATAAGGGAGTAAATTGAAAACAAATAAATCAAAGAATTAAATCTCAAGCAAATCTTAATATATCATGAGTAAATATTTTAATTGTCAATAAAAATTCAACATTTTCCAGCTGGAGCAGTACAGTAGTCCCCTCTAATCCCAGGGTTCATGGAGGCTTCCAGGGCAAGCTGGCCAGCTGAACAGTGAGCTGAGGGCTTATGTGAGAGTTTGAGAGTTTGTTTGCCTCAGTAAATAAAGTAGACAGCTATGGAGGAAGACATCTGACATAAACCTCTGGTCTCTGCATACATACAAATTTGTGTGCAACCACACCCACCCATCGCATACACACACACACACACACACACACACACACACACACACACACACACAAAGTAATTAAAATAGAGGCATTTTGACAATAATTTTTTTAATTCAGCCCCATCATATGCAAGAAATAAGTCACACGCAACATAATAAAGGGAAAAATATATCATGAAAGCATTAATCAAAGAAAGAAATGAATATATATATGGATATATACATGTAGGTAAAGTTAAATTTATAGTCAAATAAATTATCAGACACAGAGAGGAACATCCTATAATGATAAAGTCATACAATTCACCAAAAGCATCATAAAAATCTTAAGTGTGTATGCAATTAATGAAAACACTGCTAGGATTAAAGAAACAGATAATCTACAACCAGAATAGAAAATGGCAGACTCCCTCCAAAAACCAACAGAAGACAAATCAGTGAGGATATGGAAGAACCCACAAGACGATGATCAATACAGTCTAACAGAAACTGTGCTTTTCTGCAGCTGGAGATTGAACCCTATGTCTTTGTACATGCTAAATATATACTCTATCACTGAAGTACAAGATCCTCTAACTGACATGGCACACAGCAGAATACACATTAATTTTAAATGTCTAGAGAGCATATATTTACATCAGCCATAAAGTTTTTTAATTAAATAATGGAGATGCTACAGTGTGTTCTCCAGCCACAAGAGCATCAAACTAGAAATCAATAAGAGAAAGATAAAAAAGTCTCCAAACCTTTATAAACCAAGATATACTTCAAAATAATCTGTGGATATAAAGGAAGCCTCAAGGTAAATTTTAATTAAAATTTTACTTTACAAAATAATGGGTTTCATAATGGTATTTTCTTATAAATATCAATGTACCTTGCTTAGTTCTTGTGCTGGATAGCTTAGTGTCAAATTGACACACCTGGGTTGGGGGAGCCTCAATTGGGGAATTTTCTCCACTGGACTGGCCTATGGCTGTGTCCGTGGGATATTTTCTTAATTGTTGAGTGATGTGGGAGAGGCCAGCCCATTGTGAGTGGTGCCACCCCTGGGCAGTTTGCTGTATATCGTGTAAGAAAGCAGGATGATGGGCTGGGCGTGGTGGCACATGCCTGCAATCCCAGCACTCGAGAGGCAGAAGCAGGCAGATCTCTGTGAATTCAAGGCCAGCCTGGTCTACATAGTGAGCTCCAGGGCAGCCAGGACTACAGGGAGACCCTGTCTCAAAAGACCAAAAACACACACACACACACACACACACACACACACACACACACACACACACAATCAAAAAACAAAAAACAAAGCAGGATGAGCATGGGCCAGGGGAGCAAGCCAGTAAGCAGCGTTCCTCCATGGCCTGTGCTTCAGCTCCTGTCTCCAGGTTCCTGCCCTGAGTTCCTACCTGGGCTCTCTCAGTGATAAACTGTGACCCAGGAGATGTGAGCTGAATAAACCCTTTCCTCCCCAAGTTGGTATTGCTCATAGTGTTTTGTCACAGTGATTGAAAGCAAACTACAACAGTTCTCTACTGCACTTTTCCAGCCTTTCTACCCTTTCATGAGGGTCCTTTTTCCTTTCCTTTAAATAATTCTTTCTTTCCTTACACACACACACACACACACACACACACACACACACACTCCACATATGAGAGAAAACACAATATTTTACCTTTCCTTCCTTACTCTTTTTGTGCTCTCCTATAGGAAAATCCAGTTTAGGTTAGGTATGAATAGGCTAGCTTTGCAGCCAGCATTTCTTCGGGGCAAAGGTAGGAATCATAAGACTTCACTGACCCTGCCCCATGGGAGGGCAGCATATGATGCAGAGGTCTGGGATTGGCCCTAAGTGATGACATCACTCATCCTGTAAAAGTGACTTGCAGCATACAATAAACGGATCTTCACCACCACCTGACAAGTTCTCCGGGTCCATTATTCCATGTGTGTGTAAGTGCAAGCTGAAGCAGGCTGAGTCTTGAGTGTCATGTGCTAGCCTGTGATTGGAAAGAGCTCTGTCAGGCCACCAGCCTAGAGAGTGTTATTTGCCAGCAGTAATTGACTGGAAAGGGGCCATAAAAGCCACCAGATTGTGGTTTCCTGTCCTGGCCATCATCGACCCCCTGGACAGGTGAAGAAGATAGTGCAGTCATACAGGGTGGCAGTCCAACGTCCCAGGCCAAGAATCTGAGAGAGGCTGTAGCTGCTCAGATTAGATTGTAGAGCAAATGTTTCTGCAGCCTGCTGGCATTCTGTAACTAGGTGCCAGCTTCCCAGGTAGCCACGGGCAGGAGTGAGTGACATCTGACTGCAGGAGCATGTCCTACACTCCCCGTCCCTTTAGGCCTTTTCCTCCCACTTCATATACCTGTATCTATATTCATGTTCTCTGTGTATATAATATATATCTATGTAGAGAAAAATTTTGCAAAAGAGAAAACACACAATATTTGTCTTCCTGATTATGTCACTCATTTTCCTGCAAGTGATATTATTTCATTCCTCTTTATAGCTGAATAAAATTCTATTGTATGCATGTGCCAACATTGTTCATCTATTTGTTGGTAAACATCTAAGCTGCTTCTGCATCTTGGATTTTGACTAGTGCAGCAATGAACATGGATATGCAGGTTACTTTGTGTTATACTCTCTTGGAATTCTTGGGATCTAGCTCCAGTTGTATGGCTGGTTCTATGGAGACCTATTTCTGTTTGTTTTAATATTTCCATAATAGTTAAACCATTTTATATTCCCAGCAGCAGTGAATAAGGGCTCCACATTTCCCTCATCCTCACCAGCACTTGTTGTCATCTGTTTTCTTATGCTAGCCTTACTGGGGTGAAATAGAACCTCAAATCAGTTTTAGTGCTCATTTCCCTGACAGAAAAGGATATTGAATTTTTTTTACCTATTTAATTGCTACTTGTATTTTTTTCTTTTGGAAAAAAATTATGTTAAATACATCTACCTATTTATTGATTGGATAACTTTTTCTTTTTTTTAAATTTTTTTATTTATTTCTGTATGTGTATGAATGTACTGTCTGCATGCAAGTGTGTGCACCTGTGTCGTGCAATGCTGCGGAGGTCAGAAGAGGGTCTTGGATTCCCCTGGAACTTGAGTTCTCCTGGAATTGGAGTTTCAGACGGTTCTCAGCCGCCATGTGGGTGCTGGGGATCGAACCCGGGTCCTCTGTAAGAGCAGTTGGCGCTCTTAACCGCTAGGCCATCTCTCCAGCCCAAACTTTTTGTTTCTTAATATTTGGAGTTCTTTATAGATTCTAGATGCTAACCTTCTGACAGATAGATGTTTGCAGATTTTCTCCCATTCCGAAGGATGGCTCTGCAGTTGAATTATTATTTCCTTGGATGGGAAGAAGTTTTTGAATTTCAGAAACTCTTATTTGCCAATTCTTGGTAAATTTGCTATGTGAATGGAGCCCTTTCCAGAAAGTACTCTCTTGTGCTTTGACCTTGAAGTGTTTTCCTCTAGCATTTCCAGAGTTCTGAGTCTTATATTAAGGTCTCCGGTCCATTTTAATTGTTTTTTTGTGCAGAATGAGAGATGGCAATCAAGTTTCATTCCTCTGCATGTGAATACCCAGTTTTCCCAGCATTGGTTAAGATGCCATTTTCCTCCTGTGTCTATTTCTGGCATCTTTGTTGAAGGTAGACCTAGCTGTATGGATTCATTGCCAGGTCTCCTCTTCTATGTGTCCAGATTTTTGCCATCATCATGCAATTTCTGATATTAATGCTATGATTCTGTGGTATAATTTGAGATCAAGCATTGTAACACTTCCAGTATTGGTCTTTCAGCTAAGGAGTACGTTGGGTATCTGGAGCCTTTGGTATTTCCATATGGATTTTAGGATTGTTTGTTATCTTTTGGGGAAGAATGTCATTGGAATCTTGATGGGGATTGCATTGAAGCTTTAAACTCCTTTCATAATTTAGCTGTCTGACTTCTGCTGATTCTTTTGTAGAATCCATTCCACTTCTCCCTTTGGTGCCTTAAACTTTTTATTGTAGAAGTATTTAATTTCTACTTAGGTTTATTCTTGAGTACTTTTTTGCTGGCTATTGTGAATAAGATTTTTCTAGTTTCTTTCTCATCAAATTCATTACTGATATGTACATATAGTAGAAAGCCATGGGATTTCCCAAGACCACCTGAAGCACAGTTCTCTTCACAATAGCAAGGAGCTGGAGCCAACCCAAGTGCCCCTCAACTGACGAGTGGATAGAGAAAATGTGGTGCATCTACACAATGGAGTTCTATGCAGCGATAAAGAAAGATGACATCATGAGCTTTGCAGGTAAATGGCTGGAGCTAGAAGATAGCATGCTGAGTGAAGTAACACAGTCCCAGAGAAACAAACGACAAATGGTATCCCTCATCTGTGGATGCTAGCACCAATTACCTAATTATAGGGCAAACTGAGCAACATCAATGTGATCTGTGCTCTTATATTGTGAATCCCTTAAAATATAATAAACAAATAAAAATACATATCTAAACACACACACACACACACACACACACACACACACAAAAGAAAGCCACTGATTGTAAAATGCTTGCTTTTGTATCCTACTAGGCGATAAAAGTGGTCATCATATCTGAGCATTTTTGGAGCAGCTCTCATCAGATTATGTCATTTCTAAATAGGGATAATTTGACTTCTTCCTTCTATTAAAATTTTCCTTGTCTTAGCCGGGCATGGTGGTACACACCTTTAATCCTAGCACTCAGGAGGCAGAGGCAGTCGAATCTTCCTGAGTTCAATGCCAGCCTGGTTTACAGAGTGAGTTCCAGGACAGCTGGGGCTACAGGGAGACCCTGTCTCGAAAAGACCAAAAAAAATTTTTTTCCTTGTCTTTGTTCTTAGTCAATGTGGTGCTCTAGCTAAGACTTCTAGCACCTCATTGATCAAGAGCAGAGAAATGGAAATTTTAATAGAGTATCCTTTGACAAATCCATACATGTAAACAAAATATCTTTATCATATGTGCCTCTCCCCCACTGCCTCAGATACCCCAACATGTCATTCCCTCCTACATGTTCTCTCCTTTTTTTGTGATCCATGGATTCCAATTAGTGCTGCCTGTTGGAATATTGAATGATCTTGTTGGCTTAATTTTGTGCAGGTAATCACAGCTACAGTGAATTCATTAGTGCAGGGGCCATGCCATGTCCTGAAATTTCACAGCACTCCTCAAGGGGAATGTTTTAAAATGTGTATTCAGGAAATAAAAAATAAAAATACAATGTATTGAAATTTATCGGACATGGTTAAAGTAGTGCTGAAAGGGCAATTTACAACAGTAAACCCATAGATTAGACAAGAAGACAAGTCTCACATCAATAATTTAAACTGCTGCTTCAAAAGCTTAGAAAAACAGAAATCAAAATAAATCTAAAGTGAGCAGAAAGGAGATGATCCAGATAAGAGAAGAATTACTGAAGTTGAAAACAGGATCAAGGGCTGCAGAGATGGCTCAGTGGTTAAATCAGTGACTTTTCTTGCAGAGGACCGAGTTTAGTTCCCAGCACCCACATGGTGGCTAACAACCATCCATGACTCCAGTTCCAGGGGATCTGATGCTCTTTTCTATCCTCTGTGGGCACTGCATGCCATGGGTGCACATGCAGGCATAGCACTCATACACATAAAAATATAAATAAATGGGCTGGAGACACGGTTAAGATCACCAACTGCTCTTGCAGAGGACCCGGGTTCGATCCCCAGCACCCACATGGTGCATGAACCTACATGCAGACAGTACGTTCATACACATAAAAAATAAATAAAATTAAAAATTTTTTAAATAAATAAAATTTAAAAAAGAAAACAGAAGATTAAAAGATAAGGAAAGTGAAAGAGACCAGGTTTCTTAGAAAAATCAATTAAATTCACAAACCTGTAGCAAACTGATCTAATGGGGTAATTTCACCAGAGACCACTCAGACACAAAAGGAAGCCAATAGTAAGTCTTTAGTCAGTCTTTACACACCAGACCCTCATTCGAGGGTGTGTGTGTAGTACCGAGTTCCAGTTGGAAGATATTTATATAGAAAAAAATATCCAGGGGTGAAAAGTTTAAGTTCCTAAGCTTAGAGGTGGTAAACCCCTCTAACAAGTTCTATTCTCCAAAAGCAAGGAAGCATAAGATACAGAAATCATGCAGAATGAACTAGTTTCTAAGCAACACGATGACTTGTTTTCAAAACTCCTGCTGCAGTTCAACTGAATTAAACTTTTCATTTGTTCCCATACTTTGAGTTAAGTTTTAACTTCTGAGCTCTGCTGGGGCTCATAATATGGCGTAGCTATGGGCAAGGGTGAGGTGTCTTACCACGCTGGCAAAAGGGAGAAAAGACACAAACTTAGGGTCATGTACAAGCCTACATGTACATGTTATTAGCAGATTCATTCCTGGTAACGAAGTCTGGAATCAGCCCAGGTATCCTACAGGTGACTTGAAAGCTGTTGGAATATTAATTAGCAATGAAAGCAATGACCATTGATATATGCTACCATCTGGGAGGGATCTCCAGAGAATTATGGAGGGAACAAGCAAGTCCCAGATGTATAATGGATTCTATTTCTACAACATCTTTAAAATGATGAAGTTAGTATTTTCTGGAGTCAAAGGGAAAAAAATGGAAGAGAGGTGAGTGTGGCATGAAAGTTCCTGGTGATGGAGACATGTTCTAGATCTCCATTGAGTCAGTTCCAGTGTCAACACTGTGTGACACTGTCCTATCATTCTGTCACCATTGTACATATTATATATTTCATCATATATATATATATATATATATATATATTTACATACATAAAATCCTATATTATTTCTTACAATTATATGTAAATCCACAATTATTTTAAAATGACAAATAATTTTAAATAAGCACATTTAAATGAAATAAATTAGAAAAGTAATCAGAAATGTTTAAAGCTCATTGGAAACTTTCAGCATCTACATTGTCTCCTTTCTTCACAAGATTCCTTGATGGAGTGAGACATGAACAAACTTACAGCTAAAGGATTTCACAGCAATGATTCTGTTTTTGAATCTCCTCTTAGCCCCAGCTGGCCTGGAACTCAACATGTAGACCAAAATGAAGATGACATGCAGAAGGGACTGGCCACTTTGGCCACTTGTCCATGTCTTCCTAGCAAACCAACTCCTGCTGCTGATATCATATCTGGACTTTTTCTAGATTCCTTTTAATCCTAGACCATTAACCTGTGTAACCACAGATTAACTACCTGATCTCTTACAAGCTTGTAAGCAAATTATTTTTCCTCTATCTGCTTCAATGTCCAACCCACACTGACCTATTTCTTGAGGTCTCTACTTTACTTTGATAACAGAATTTCACATTTTAATTCTTGTGGTGGTTTCAATGAGAAATGTCCCCCATACACTCCTATGTTTGAACACTTGGTTGCATTTGGTGGTGCTATTGTGAAGGTGCTGGAACCCTTAGGAGTTAAGTGCTGTAGGAAGTATGTCACTGAGGGTGTGCCTTGGGGTTTTGTAGCCTGCTCCCACTTACTCTTACTGTGTTCTCTCTCTCTCTCTCTCTCTCTCTCTCTCTCTCTCTCTCTCTCTCTCTCGCCCTCCTTCATGTGTAGGGAGGAAATGTGATTGCTTCAGTTTCTCACTGCTAGCACCTCATAGTCACCACGATGGACTACATCTCCTCTAGAACTCTAAGTCAAAATTGCCCCTTTCTTCCCTAACTTGCTTTCTGTAAAGATATTTTATCACAGCAACATGAAAGTAACTAAAATAATTCTATTCCATAAGCTCACTGGCTTATGACCCAATTAAAAATACTTTAAGAAAGGACTGTATATTCCTTAAGCTCAGCATATGTAAATTATGTCTACTTAGAATAATAATCAAGGTAGCGAAGGTTTCAATTAGAAATAATTTCCTTAATTCCAAACAGATGGCAAGGAAATGTGGTGTGTGGGCAGAATGTGCGGAGATAAATGACTAATAGGGAAAAGGTCATTTCGCAGTTGATTCTTAAGAATGTGGATCTGGAAAAGACCTTGAAGACCATTTGTCCCAATAAAGGACTTTACAGCAGTCAGAACAGAAAGTTTTCCGGTGGGGTGATGAATAATTAATTAGTTAGTTCAAGGCCACTTTGGACAGCACTTTCCTTCTTGGGTAGCTTTCTTAGACACGTCTTCTATGTGAGCCATTTTACTGCCTTCTAATGATCAAGCTTTGATGCTAATTCTGCGTTATGGTATAAGACAGAAGCAATCTACTCACTTTCTTACTGAAAAGTCCTCCAACTGTGAGCAGATATGTGATCTGTCTTCCCTAGTCTTTTTGCCACAGGTGAAACAAGCCCTATATGACATTCTTAGCACATACACTGTGTTTATAACAGCATCAACCTCACCACCAGACACTTCTTTGAAAACTCCCTACAGAGACTCAGGGTGTGACTTTAGGGAAAGCATATTAATGTCAAGGGGCCTAGACTTTTGCAGTTTCTAAATCAGTGACCTTGGAGAAATCCTCCAACTTCCTCTGCAGTCCTTATAATGCTTTGTTATCAACACTTACACTAATTTTATCAGACAAATCAGGTAGTGTGCTAATCAGTTTTCATCATGACAGAATACCTCAGAACATCAAGTTGAAGGAGAAAAGACTTACTTGGCCTCATGATATCAACAGTTTCAGTCAATGATTGGTAGGATCCATTGTTCTTAGACCTTTGGCAAGGCAGAAGCACCAGGGTAAAAGGCATGGTAGGTGCTCATCTCTTGGTAGCCAGAAAGCAGAAAAAGAGCAAGAGAGGCAGCGTCTGGGGCCAGATGGGGCTTCAAAGACACGTTCCTGGTGAAGCTGCTTCCTCCACCCCACCAATTCCACAATAACCTTTCCAGCCATGAATTCACTTATGAACTAATTTACTGATTAAGCTACAGTTCTCATGATTCAGGCTTTAATGAGTGGCCAATCTTTCTACATTTGAGCCAGTGGGAAACATTTCTTATCCAAACTACGACAGGTTGTATTCCCTTTCATTCTTAATATTGAAGGGATTGTGTATAGAGGTATGTTTCAAGTGGAAAATAAAAAAAAACTTGCCTAGAGGGGTAAATAACACCTTGGCAGACTCCTATCAGAAAAGACTTTTTAACATATATTTATACTAATATTGGTGATGACTTATTGAGTCTCTATTCTAGTTATATTATTGTATTGTATTTGTCTAATTTCTTATGTACCAAGGTAGAATTATAAGCTAATTATAAAGAGATATTAATGAAAAGTAGTAAGCTGTAAAGAAAGAGTTTTCTAGTATTTTTATCCATTGTCCAGTTTTACTTAAACAAATATACATAAAATGCAACAAAATATATAATGCATTCTCTTACTAAATGCAATCCAAAGACTATACCATCAGGAATCATTTCTATAGTTCATTTACTAGAAAGTTTTCTCTGTGTGAAGTTCCAGAAACCATGAGGAAGTGGCCGAACATTCTCTCCAGAACATGAAGCTGGCTGTTGATAGTGCTCTACTAAATGCCATCCACTGGGAGAATTTCGTATTCTAATCTAGTCTCTTCTTTTATGAAAATATTCTGGTTGTGACTCATTTAGTTGATTTCATTATCCATTAATGTGTCATGATAGATAGATGATAGATGATAGATAGATAGATAGATAGATAGATAGATAGATAGATGATAGATATAGATGATACATAGATAGATAGATGATAGATAGATAGATAGATAGATAGATAGATAGATAGATAGATATTCTGCTTTGTGAATCCCAGAGTTTGCTTTAGACCAAGCCATTAATTCTCTACATGACCCAAAGTACTTAACTTCCTTGTGTCATAATTTCTTGTAAAATGCCACTGAGGTGATCCACTTGATGAAAGTATAAAATGAGATATATATCTTGAGATTATTTTGAAGAAGGGAAAATAACTAAGTAAGGTCAAAGGATTATATCAGGACACCAACCGTTTCAGTAAATGGACTTTGTATCATATTACAAAACAGAATATGAAAACATTTTAAATGAGGTCCAAAGATTAAGTAAAGCAAATGAGCTATCATATGAGCCACCAATAATATTTATCCAAGAGAAATAAAAATGAATCCTCATGGGGCTGTAAAGATGGCTCAGTGGTTAAAAGCACTGGTTGTTCTTTCAGAAGACTGAGCTTCAAATCCCAGTACCCACATAGCAGCTAACAATGGTCCATAACTCCAATTCCAGGGAATCCAACAACATTTTCTAACCTCCAAGGGCATTGCATGACAAAGGTACACTTATACACATGCAGACAATGCACTCATACACATAAAATAAGAAAGAAATTTTTAAGTGTGTACTCACATAAAAATCTGTCCACAAATATTCATGACAGATTTACTTACAATAGCTTAATAATTAAATCATCCCAGATGAATTTCAATAGGTAAATGGTTAAACAGATTCTAATACATTCATATTGTGTAATGCTACTTAGCCGTAAAAGAAAACAAACTATTGACACATATAATAACTAAGATAAATTCCCAGAGAGTTATGCTGAGGAATAAAAAGCAATCCCAGCTGGGCGTGGTGGTGCATGCCTTTAATCCTAACACTTGGGAGGCAGAGGCAGGCAGATCTTTGTGAGTTCAAGGTGAGCCTGGTCTACAGAGTGAGTTCCAGGACAGCTGGGGCTACAGGGAGACCGTGTCTCTAAAAGACAAAAAAAAAAAAAAAAAAAGCAATCCCAGAGGATTATATACTTGTGTGAATATAACATGGTTAAAATGACAAAATTTAGAAATGGTATCCAGAGTCTCTGCTGCCAGAAGTCAGGAGCAGGCCAGGACTAGAAGAATGGAACAGGAATGAGCAGGTCTTGTAGTGAAGGAATTGTCCAGAATTTGACTGTCATGATTACAAGAGCCTAAACATTTGACAAACTTATTAAACTAAACACATACTTACACAAAGTGAGCACACATTGAACTCAGTAAATCCAAAACAGATTAGTGGATTTAAAAAGTGTCAATATAGCCTGGTACATGTACACCCAGAAAAAAAAATCCAATTGGATCTGGAGGGAAGGGGGCAGGGTTAGAACGGGAGAACACAGAGTTGACACTGTAGCCTTGGCACTTGGCACCCCTAGTGTCAGGAGACTTTAGAGGCCACATTAGAAAGCCATTGCCATCCCTTTGTCAAAGAGCTATAATGCCCTTACCAAGATACCGTCCAAGCATATGTGTCTGTGCCCATGGAGTAACTTGTTATAAAGGTTAATAATTGTTACCTCTTATGTTTTATTACTAGAATTAAAAGGAAACTTCTATCCATTGCAAGCAGAACTTGGACAGACTCGAGACTTTGAAATGACACCTCAGAGGAAAAATGGATCTTCCTATCTCTCACTCTCTCGGCCTCCCTCCAAAGCCCAGAGAATCTTGCAGAAGAGGTGGGTGCTTCAGATTGTAAGGGCCACAGAAGGGGGTGAATTGTGAGATCAGAGAAAAGATAGACTGGACTTGTATTTGTGTAAGTAAACCCATTCAACTGAACTTGAGGACACTGGATTGTACAAGAACTGGACTCAGATGTTTGCTAATTATTTTTTAACCTTTTGTCTAATCTTTAAGTCTTATACTCAGTGGCCTCCAAAAGCCTTTTAAATTTTATCTTTAAATCTCCTCTGTTGTAGGCTGTCTTGTTACTTTTAACCTCCTTTTTAATTTTTATTTGTTTATGTTTTAAGGGATTCACACTATAAGAGCACAGTTGTTTTCAGATCATATTAACATTGCTCAGTTTGCCATACAATTAGGTAATTGGTGCTAGCATCCACAGAAGAGGAATACCACTTGTCCTTTATTTTTCTGGGACTGTGTTACTTCACGCAGCATATCTTCTAGCTCCAGCCATACCTGCAAAGCTCATGATGTCATCTTTCTTTACCACTGCATAGAACTCCATTGTGTAGATATACCACATTTTCTCTATCCACTCCTCAGTTGAGGGGAACTTGGGTTGGTTCCAGCTTTTTGCTATTGTGAAGAGAGCTGCAATAAACATGGCTGTGCATGTATCTCTGGGGAAAGATGAGTCTTGTGGGTACATAGCCAGGAAGTGCTATGGCTGGGTCAGGTGGCAAGTTTATTCCGAGTCTTCCAAGGGTTCTGCACACTGATTTCCATAGTGACTGTATGAGTTTACATTCCCACCAGCAGTGGATGAGTGTTCCCCTTTCCCCACAACCTCTCCAGCACTTGGTATCATTTGTTTTCTTGATCCTAGCCAGTCTTATTGGAGTGAGATGATATCTTAAAGTGGTTTTCATTTACATTTCCTTAATTATTAGTGATGTTTAACAGTTTTTAAGATGTTTCTCAGCCATCTCTAATTCCTCATCTGTGAAGTCTCTGTTCAGCTTTGCTCCATCTATTGAGTGGGTCATTTTTTTTTCTTTCCTCTTTGTTTTTTGAATAGTTTATGTATTCTGGAAATCAATGCTTTGTCAGATGGATCTGTGGTGAAGTTTTCCTCCCACTCTGTGGGTTTTCTCTTCACTTCCTTGATTGTTTCTTTTGATGTACAGAAGCTTTTGAGTTTAATGAGGTGCTAATTGGTTTTACATGGATTTACATGGATGCACCTTATGTTTATTGCCTGGTTCTGATACTGGATCATGATTTTGCAATATACTACCAGTAGTAGAAACTCTGTAGACTCTGTTGTAGTTTGCTTTCTGTGGCTGTGATAAAAACCACTATGACCAGAAGCAAACTGGAGAGGAAAGGGTTTATTTCAGCTCACATTTCCAGGTCACAGTCCATCATTGAAGGAAGTGAGGAAGTCAAAGCAGGACCTCAAGCAAGAACTGAAGCAGGGACCCTGGAGGACCACTGCTTACTGGCTCGTTCACTGGCTCTGGCTCAGTAAGCTTTCTTATACACCCTGGGCCCTTCTGACTAGGGATGGTGACACCCACACTGAGGCAGTTCTTCAATTGGGGTTTCCTTTTATCAGGTGTGTTTATGTAGAAATAAAAAACCTAACCCAGACAAATGTGGAATCTTTCTCTATTAGTGCTTACAGCTAGATATGAGTCTGTGATGTTCTCAATTAAAAATTCAATTACAACATGATTATATGCATGTTTTAGTCATCTCCTTCATAAATATCCCTTTGCATGTACACACACACACACAGACACACAACACACACAGACACACAACACACACACACACACACACACACACACACACACACACCCCACTTCAGATAAATTCTCCCCGCTGATTTTTCATTGCAATTTCTTGAGTGGTAAAGACATTCCACCNGTTTGTCATTGTATCCCTCTAGGTCCTTTTTGAGTTTTTCGTTCTCTCTCTTTAGTTCTCTGTATTCTTTATTTTTTCTCCCTCTAGTTCTTTCTGGAGTTTGTCAATCTGTTCCTTTAGTTCTTTCTGATGTTTGTCATTGTATCCCTCTAGGTCCTTTTTGAGTTTTTCATTCTCTCTCTTTAGTTCTCTGAATTCCTCTTTATGTTCTTTCATATCTCTGCATAGGTCTGCAATTATTCCTCTCAGACCTGTTCCTTGGGTCTCCTCCAAGGGGTTCCCATTGTAGCTATCTCCTACTGGTTTGGTAGCGCTTGGTGCAGGATTTTCCTGTTCCTTTCCCATGTTGTCTCTTCATCGTGTCCCTGGCATGTGGGCTTCCCTTTTGTGGTTCAGATCACAAATACCTTTTCACTATGTTAGGGGATGGTTTTGCTTTCCTCCTTCAGATGCTTTTTTTTCCCCCTTTCCTCCTCCTTGTTTATGGAGTATTGACTTGTCTAGTTTTCAATTTTGTAAACCACTCTTCTCTTCTTGTTCTGAAGGTTCTCCAAAAAAAAGGCCACTTGGATTCTCACCAATCTCGGGGGGGGGGGGATATGCCTGACCTAGCCCATGCCCCGGCAGCCCGCCCAAAGGTGCAGAGCACTGACCTGACCCTCTGGCCCCAGCACCAAAGAAAGGCAAAGGGCGGTCCCGCCCAGAAGTCCTCAGAGACACGACCCCCTAGCTGCAGCCCCAGAATGAGCCCACCTGCAAAAGGCAACAGGATCTTCTAAGGGAGGTGACTTTCCATCCTGCAGGGAAACTTTTTTTTTGTCTTTTTGAGACAGGGTCTCCCTTTAGTCCCAGCTGGCCTGGAACTCACTTTGTAGACTAGGCGGGCCTTGAACTCACAGAGATCCACCTGCTTCTGCCTCCCAAGTGCTAGGATAAAAGGCGTGCACCACCAGAAACTTATTAAATTCGAGGAAATAGCTCCATACCTTTAAGAAGTCCCTGAATCTGACCAGATTCACTAGGCTCCTTACTCTCCAAGCAGATATAAGCCCTAAAGTCTGCTGAAAGACATCTCAGATCAGGCCAGTGGAGCTGCTTGAGAGAAGCAGATTAGCCAAGCTGCCTGGAAAAAGCAGAAAGCAAACACCCCACCTGGAAGAGGCTCTGCCGAACTGTCCCTGGAAAGGACACTCCAGGGAATCCGATGTCTTCTTCTGGACTCCATGGCCACCTGGATTTACATGTGCAGATTCCCACATGCACATGTACATAATTAAAAATAAAATAATAAATGTTTTAAAAGTAATCATTTGAATAATAATTAAGAGCAATGCTTCAGATCAGTGTATTATAGGGAACCAGGAAATCTAGAAATCAATGCAGTCAAGTGGTAAGGTGCAAGGATATCTTTTGGCTGAGTTCTGAGGACCTTACTTTCAGGAAAGGAAAAGAACTGCAGAGAAAGTTTAAGGATGTGTGCAGAATGTAGGCAGAAAGTGGACACTTTTCAGGGTCTGGAGTCCTGGCATGATGAATAGGGACTTCATTTTAAAAAGTGGTTGAATTAGTTACTTTTCTCACTGTTGTTAATGAATGCCTGACAAAAGCAACTTAAGGAAGAAAGGCTTAGTTTGGTTCATGGTTAAGGGAATACAGTCCATCTTAGCAGGAAGGATATGGTAGTCAGGGCTCCATCTATGGCGGTGGGAGTTTACAGCATAGTATGTTACATCTCAGTGGTTTAGGAAGCAGAGAGCTGACTCAAAAGAAGATCTGAGGGGTAACTCTCAAGCCTTGCCCCTGAGATCCAAATTTTGCCAAGCAGTCCCATGTGCAAGAGGCTGTGAAACCTCCCAAAGCAATGCACACCAGTGGCCAAAGTCAGGTGGGGAGAGGGAGTCGAATTTGTGCTAGTGGGCTGACACCTGGATCCTTCTGTGATGGTGCCAGTCCCCTGCCCATGTTTTGGGGGAGCATTTCTATTCATATGCGAAGAATGCAAGCAAAAGGCAAATAGCACATACATATGTGATAAAGAAATGGTTTATGGCTAACATATGACTGCAAAGGTTACAGGAATGTGGTAGTTTCAGAAAACAAAGAATTCAATCCTGAGTAACTGCAGGGGACAGGGGAAATTCCTGTTTACTTCTTCCATTCCTCTTTCTTATTGGGGGTGGGGTGCTTCCTGCTCCAAAGTTCTTAGCAACCATCCTAAGGGCTTTATTACCATGATATTGCAAGAGCTTTTAAAAATCATTTGATTTTTTTTTATTTCCACTATAATGCTATCTTGAAACTTCATCTACGAAACAAATTGGTGCATTTCCTTTTAATTCAGCCATGTTTAAATGCTCAAAACATTAGAGAACATAGGCAGATTCTTTGCCAAAAAGGAACATAAATTATCTCTAGTCAAATTATTTTTTTAATTTATTTTTATCTTTTAGAATTTTTTTATTTTATTATTTTTATTTTTTATGTGTATGAGTATATTCCCTGCATGTGTGTGGGTGCACCCATGTTGTGTAATGACCATGGAGGTCAGATGAGAGTGTCAGATCCTCTGGGACTTGAGGTAAGGACCATTGTTAACCACCATGTGGGTGTTATAATTCAAATCCAGGTCCTCAAAACAGCAACCAGTGCTTTTAACCACTGAGCCATCTCTCCAGCCCTATATTTTTTAGAATTTCATATATAAGTGTTGTCTTTGCATTGTATTCTCCTCCTCAGTGCCCTCAAGCTACCACTATGTCCCTCACTCCCTTTCAATTTCTTGTCCTCTTTGATTATTGTTATATATACTCTTAGGTTCATTTTGAGGGGACACTCAGCTCAGAGAAGGAAAAATGTCAAGACTCCAATGAAAAGGAAGTCGGATTTATTTGGGCATGGCGGCTGGCCTGCCTGTGTCAGGATTAAGACGACCAGCAGCAGACGGTCCCCCAAATGGCAGTTTTATACCCAAGTACACAAGGAAGTGAGTTTACAAGGAAGTAGGGGCAAGGAGATGGGGGAATGGGCATAGGTGGGTCTTCAGCTCATATCAGTAGAAGCATCTCGTGGGAAACTGGGACCTGTGACTGGTATCAGTAGGAACATCTCAAGAGAGACTGAGGCCTAGGTCTGGTCTCTGGTGAGGTCTGATTGCAGGATATTGCAGCAACTTTTCTCTGATTGTAGGAGCATAGTCCAGAGAAATTATTTCTCGGGACTTCTGCCTCTGTTGGCTTCCTAATATCCCTGACTTAGGAGGGTTATCACCTTACATAGCTTTAGTGCCAACTTGACATGCCTGGGTTGAGGGAGCCTCAATTGGGGAATTGGCTCCATTGGACTGGCCTGTGGCCACATCTGTGGAGTATTGTCTTGATTGTTGGGCAATGTGGGAGGGCCCAGCCCACTATAGGTGGTGCCACCTCTGGACAGGTTGTTGTGTACCATATAAGAGGGTAGGCTGAGCATGGACCAGAGGAGCAAGCCAGTAAGCAGCACTCCTCCATGGCCTGTGCTTCGGCTCCTGCCTCCAGGTTCCTGCCCTGAGTTCCTGCCTTAGGATCCCTAAGTTATGCACTGTGCCCCAGGAGATGTAAGCTGAATAAACCCTTTCCTCTCCAAAGTTGGCGTCGGTCAAGGTGTTTTGTCACAGCAATGGAAGACAAACTACAACAGAAATTTGTACCAAGAGAGTGAGTTATTGTTGTGACAGACCTGACCTTGGTGTTTTAGGGAAGGATTGTGGAGGCATTTGGAACTTTGGACTGGGAAGATCATTGAATGCCTAAAGATCATTGCTGTGGAGCTTGGAGCAGTTTTGCTGAAGGAGTTGTAGATGATGGAGGCCTGGCTTGTGAAGTTTCTAGTTTCAAAGGGAAGCAGAGATCGTCAGGACTGTTTAATCTATGGGCTCTGGTCAGCTGGGGCTGAAGAATCAGCTGTAAGTAACAAGAGACCAGAACCTGAAGTGAAATCTTTATTGTACTGGGACAATTGATGCTGGTTAGCTGGGGCTGAAAAATCGGCTGTAAGTAACAAGAGACCAGCATCAATGTGGTGAAATCTTCTGGGAAGAATTTCTTCAGGGTCAGCACACAGAAGCTGTGTTCCAGAATGGGCCTGAGCCTCCATCTCAAGCCAGAAGCAGGACTTGGTAGTGTGTAAGAGTCTCCTATATGGTTCTGGTGTTGAAATTTGAGGGGGGGTCACAGAAAGCAGCTGAGGCTTGGCACTGTGAGAGGTCAGGAAAGACCATTGGTGGAAGTGCACCTCGGTTGCAGTGAAGACCCAAGGATTGCAGGGGTCGTGGAGAGAAGCTGAGGCTTTGCACCAGGAGAGGTCAGAAGAGACCATTGGTGAAGGTGATGCCTCAGTTTCAGTGGCGATCCCAGCTTTTTGGAGATGCCAGGACCATGGGACGACCACCAAGAGCAGCAGGTATGAAATGGAGTGGGCCTGGTCCTGCGAGATGAGCTGTGTGTGCCACAGATGGCAGAGTCAGAGAAGGGGAGCTGCAGAAACCCTTTGGAGCCCAGAAGATCGTGAGTGAATCCCAGGTGTCCAGCTTTGAGCTACTTTGCTGGACTTAGGTTTTGTTTGAGTGTGCCTGATTCTTCCCTTTGAAATAAGACAGTACTTATTTTGGATTTTACAGCAGCCCACAGTTAAGAGACTTTTAACAGGCTGTGAAATTTTAAGTGTTTGGACATTTTAAGGACTGTGGGACTTTTAAGGTTGCACTGTCTTAGGTTGTGATTAATGTTAACATCATACTTTGGGGATAAGAACTAGAAAGGTCGTGGGTTTTTTTTTAATTGCTTCTTTATTTTTTCCATTTTATAACAATAAGTAATCATTTATGAGTACAAGCATCCATCATGTAAAACCAATTTACAAGCATTTGTGCCCAAACCCACACAGCCCATGGGTCCCACCATCCAGCTGGGGGGCTTGTATGTTCAATCAAGTTGATCAGATGAGTGTCCAGACTATATTGCTGTAGTTTCATCACTCACCCCAATCTCAGCCCTTACATTCTACCACACCCCCTCTTCTACAGATTGTTCTCTAGGCTTAGAAAAGGGGCACAGGTGGACAAGAAGCAAAACAGTCTACTTTCTCTGGAGCTGTTGTCTTGGACTCTGGTCAATTCTGGCTGTTTCCTTTCATGGGCTGACAGTTTGTCCAGGAATAACCTTTCAATCCTACTAATGAAGCACAAGCAATTAGATATATAGGTATTTAGACCATGCTAATTGTTATGGTAGGTTACTTTGTTATAGACACAGAGGTTTGTATGGTATGGTTAATCCATGAATTACGTTTCTTCTGTAAAATATGACAGGGTCTTACTGTGGCTTATAACATCTCCTAATCACTAGAGGATGTAAGCTTCTGGCATCAGCTGTGGGTTATTTCTCTAAGGAGAGAGCTAATAGCCAATCAGATTTGGGATATACAGACATATGGCTGCCACTGCTGCACAGTATTTCCTGGCAGGTGAGGTGTAGCTGGTGCTGAGGGAGGAGTCTTGCTTGACTCAAGGAGACCTATATTTGCTTTATTGGTTTAGTGGCCTTTGGTAACACTCTCTGATATTCCAGAGACCAACTGTACACTTGCATGTGTGGTCTCAATGCATCTTTCCCATGCTTACATCAGGTCTTTGACAGCAGGGCCTTATCACGTCTCTTCTTGCAGATATCTCAGTTTACAAGCAAGAAGCCTTTACCTTTTGGGGGAGATTGGATCCCCTGGCCAACATATCCTTGGTAGAATAATCCACTGCTGATATCAGAGCTCCTATATTAATATATTTTGCTTACGTGCATAGCTTAAGGAGACTTTAGTATTCTATTTGGATCTGAATAAGGAATAATCCTTTTCTCAGTTCCTATGTCTATTAGTCAATTAAAGAAGGCAGTTTTACCAGTTTTATAAGAGATTACCTCTATAACAGTTGTCTCCAGTTTACAGTTAAAGACCAACCTCACCATCATCATATTTCTCCTTGTTCTATCAGGGATGGGGGGGGAGGTAAGAGAGTCTCTCGTATTAAAACCTTGAGGCACCTAGAAGGTAAGTTTCATTAGGACTCATTATAAATAGTTGTTACAAGTAGGATCCACCGAGGGGGTTTGATGTCTGTAGCAATTCTTCCTTTCAATGTTCAGATGGGCCAACCTTTCTGCTGGCACTTCCTGGTACATCCTACATAATGCAAAGCTGTATCTTTTCTTTCTCAGCCGTTAAGTTGACATTTTGACCTTTGGAATATGCAAATCTTTTCCCGTAGTTAGCTTTAAGATTTGAATTGCAAGGTTTTTGACAAAAAGGTTTCACACCTATCTGTACCCCCCTTTTTTATGTTTTTGGTTTTTTTGGCCCATAAGTCTCAAAAAGGAAGTTGTATTAAACATACCTATAAGCTGGAATCAAGGCGCAGATTTCATCAAATTCACCCATGCTGTTTTGGGTGATGGTATGTGGTTAAATGGGGAAGCAAAGTTAATTTTTTAAGTTAAATCATCCTACAAGTAAAAGAGAATGCTACAAGGTGATACTGTATAACAGAAAAATTATAGAGAACATTAGTATGTGCCTATCCCAAAGTTATTGTTATACAAATTTTAAGTAAAACAAATGTGGACAACAACAATTTATATTTCCAATTAACTCAGATGAATTAACTTTTTAAAATTTTTTTTATTTATTTCTGTATGTGTATGAATGTACTGTCTACATGCAAGTTTGTACACCCGTGTCGTGCAATGCCGCGGAGGTCAGAAGAGGGTCTCAGATTCCCCTGGAACTGGAGTTTTCCTGGAATTGGAGTTTCAGACGGTTATCAGCTGCCATGTGGGTGCTGGGGATCGAACCCCGGTCCTCTGCAAGAATGGTCGGCGCTCTTAATGGCTAGGCCATTTTTCCAGCCCTGAATTAACGTTTTTATTTTTTAATTTTTTTTTATTAATTTTATTTATTTCTGTATGTGTATGAATGTACTGTCTGCATGCAAGTCTGTGCACCCATGTGGTGCAATGCCACGGAGGTCAGAAGAGGGTGTCGGATTCCCCTGGAACTGCAGTTCTCCTGGAATTGGAGTTTCAGACAGCTCTCGGCCACCATGTGGGTGCTGGGGATCAAACCNTATTTTCTTGAGATTCTTCTCCTTCCTCTATTCCTATGATGCAGAGGTTTGATCTTTTCATAGTGTCCCATATTTCCTGGTTGTTCCACTTTTGCGTATTTTTAAATTTTTCATAATCTTTATTTGAGCTTTTTATTTGCTCTGTGTTAGCTTCCAGATCTGATATTCTTTGTTCTGCTTCCTCCATTCTATTTCTGAGGCTTTTTTCTTTCCTTTCTTCTTGATTGGATGTGTGTTCTAATTCCTTTTTCGTTCCATCCTGTGTTTTCTTTAGTATTTCCATTTCCTTTTTGAACTTCTCAATCTCTTCTTGGTGCTCCTTACTTCGTTGGTTGGCTTCCTTTTTCAGTGTTTCTACTTCCTTTCAGAGTTTGTTTTTTTCTCCCTCTAGTTCTTTCTGGAGTTTGTCATTCTGTTCCTTTAGTTCTTTCTGAAGTTTGTCATTGTATCCTTCTAGGTCTTTTTTAGTTTTTCATTCTCTCTCTTTAGTTCTCTGAATTCTTCTTTATTTTCTTTAATTTCTGTGTAGGTCTACAATTATTCCTCTAAGATCTGTTCCTTGGGTCTCCTCCAAGGGGATCCCATTGTAGCTATCTCCTACAGGTTTGGTAGAGCTTGGTACTGGATTATCCTATGCCTTTCCCATGTTGTCCCTTCTTCATGTCCCTGGCATGTGGGCTTCCCTTTTGTGGTTCAGATCACAAGTGCCTTTTCACTATGTTAGTGGATGGTTTTGCTTTCCTCCTTCAGATGCTTTTTTTTTCCTTTCCTCCTCCTTGTTTATGGAGTATTGACTTGTCTAGGTTTCAGGTTTTCAATTTTGATTATATATTGGATATTGGAAGCCTAAGTAACTCTTCTCTTCTTGTTCTGAAGGTTCTCTGAAAAAGAAGTCCACTTGGATTCTCACTGATTTCTGGCAGTGGCGGGGGGATGGGGTATATGCCTGACCTAGGTGACTGCCTGAGTGACTTCTGGCCAGCCGGCACAAGGCTGAAGAGGCACCAACCCACACCCGACCCTCTGGTCCCGGCTCTAAAGGTGAAGGCGTCCTGCCCAGAAGGCCTCAGAGACGTGACTCCCTAGCTACAGCCCAGGAGAGAGTCCACCCCAAAAATTACCTGCCTAGTGACTTCCGGCCAGCCTGCACAAAGCTGCAGAGGCACCAACGCAAACTCGCCTACCCTCTGGTCCCGGCTCCAAAGGCAAAGCAAGGTAGTGGTTTAATAGTGATGTGTTTTGTGTGTCAAGTTGACAAGGGGTCAATTGTGCTGGATAGCTTTAGTGTCAACTTGACACACCTGGGTTGAGGAAGCCTCAATTGGGGAATTGGCTCCATTGGATTGGCCTGTGACCACGTCTGTGGAGTATTGTCTAGATTGTTGTGCAATGTGGGAGGGCCCAGCCCACTATGGGTGTTGCCACCTCTGGGCAGGTTGTTGTGTATCATATAAGAGGGCAGGCTGGGCATGAGTCAGGGGAACAAGCCAGTGAAGAGCATTCCTCCATGGCCTGTGTTTCAGCTCCTGCCTCCTGGTTCCTGCCCTGAGTTCCTGCCTTAGGATCCCTAAGTGATGAACTGTGACCCAGGAGATGTAAGCTGAATAAGCCCTTTCCTCCCCAAGTTGGTGTCGGTCAGGGTGTTTTGTCACAGCAATGGAAGACAAACTAGAACATATATACTACATTTATTAATATATATCTTATATATGTGAGATATATATATATATATATATATATATATATATATATATATATATATATCACTAAGTCCATTTAGTGATGCTCATGTGTACCTGTGTTTAGGGATGGCCAGTTGGGATTAGATAACCCTTCAGGGAGCTAGTCCCTGGAGAAAACTAATGCCCTCTCTTTCAGCATCCATTGATTGCCTATAACTTTTCATCTTTAGGTGGGCCCCTGTGAAATTCCCCCCCATCCACCTTGGTATGTCACGTGGTTTTATCTAAGGAGATCTTCTTAGGCTACCACACTGTGGCGATGTCATTGGTGCAGCTTCCCTGTCATGACTGGAATGTATTAACTAGTAGCAGGTGTCTTGTCTCCAGGTCTCTTACAATCATTCTGCGACTCTCCCTGGATAGTCCCTGAGCTGCATTGTAGATGTGTCACTTAGGGGTAGGAGCCTCACAACCACTTACTTTCTGCATTGCCTAGTTGTGGAATTTTGTAATAATCTCCACCTATTACAAAAAGAATCCTCTGTGATGAGTGGTGAGGGGTACACTTGTCTGTAAATATAGGATTTATATTTAAAACATTGTAAGAAATTTTGTTGGTCTAGGGAAGTAACAGAAGTAGAGTATTTTCTAGGGTCTGTGACCTCTCCAGCCATGTGTACTTGGCTATGTTTATAGTACTGCACATGACCTAGTCAAATTCTTGATAGAGTCCTTCTTCACTTCTGTAATTTCATGAACATATACACATTTCTGTCATCATTTTGATATTTCATATTCCCACCAGAATCAGCCACTAAGCTCTGCTTATAGCATTCTAAGCCTTCCATAACCCGCTTCTGCAGTATCTTCCTGCAAACTAGTTCTAATGCCCATGAATTACATGGTCAGTTCATCACTGTAAAAACCTGACTTTTGGGTACCAATTTTTTGTGCTATTTGCTACAATAATGCTTTTCTTGTCGTTATGAAAGAACACCTGACAAAAACAACTTAGAAGAGTTTTCTTTGGCTCACATTCTAAAAGGATATACTCCATCACAGCTGGTAAAACATGACAGTTAAGATTCTGTCCATCTGTGGCACAGTTGTTTCATTTTGGCAGATCCAGAAACAGAGAGATTGTATCAGAAGTGGGAGCCTCTTTCATCCTCGTGTCTACCAGCTAGGACCCACAAAAGATCTCACAACCTCCCAAAAAAATTACCACCAGCCGACAACAACCAACCATTGAAATATACAATCCTGCATGTACAGAAGCATTTCATATTCAAACTATAATGGTGATATTTGGGGAGGATATCTAGGATGTCATTAGGGAAAGGCAGAGATTGTTTCTCTACAACAGGAACACAGAAAACCCTGTGTGACCCGTGTACCAGTGCTGACTTGCCAGGTCTTTGTTTCACTTGGTAAGGAGGTGAGTACTGGAATTGAGAATAGGATTTACAGACTTTGTCTTTCACCAGAAACATTTTTTTACATTTTTATTTATTTATTACTTTTTAAGGTGCACGTCACCACACACACCTGGCTTAAAGGTGGTTCTTAGCCACCATGTGGGTGCTGGAAATTGAACCCAGGTCCTCTGGAAGAGCAGTCGGGGCTCCTAACCATTGAGCCATCTCTCCAGCCCCTCACCAGAAACATTTTTAAGTGCTGCTCTGCCATGGACCTCAGAGGTGAGGCAAGGGCTAGAAAGAAGGTGGTTAATCTAAGAGATTAAAAATAAAATCGTATGGTTGTTTGGGCTTTTGATTTGAAGGAGTACTAAAAAGCTGAAGTAGGATATTACTTCACAAAATATTATCAGAATACTGGAATTTTAAAAAAGGATTAACTTTATCCCTGGGGGGAAAAACGTTTCTCCTCCAAGTTCTATATAGATCTCTGAAAATAAAAGTAAGAATTCAGATCTTATCACATAGAATTCAATTCTTCCCATTCCAGACAGGGCTGCTTTTATTGTTCAAGACTGAAAAAGGAGTTTTTTCAAATAAACACTTAGTGAAGAAGGGAACAGGAATAACTACTTTTTCACTCTTTTACATTTAAAAAGCCATTAAAAATTGGGTGTTTGAAGTATTACATAAATTATCTTATTATTTTAGCAATAAAAGGATTCCATACCCATTCGTTTATTCCTGGTTTGATTTCCCTCCATGAAAATTCTTTGTTTTGAAAAATATTTGTCATGCTGCAGATATAATTCACATTAATCAAGGGATATATTTTAAAAGTAAGGGTTGACATGCTCTATTAGGAGAGAAAAAAAAAGCTCAGCATCACGTTGCCACTTAATCTAATTCTTTTTACAGTGTATTTGCCAGCCACCTAAAATTAATTGTCCTTAGAAACTGATAATATAATAGAAAGGTAATTTCAGCACACAGCTTGCGATTTGTATCTCTTCTGATACACAGCCAATTTGATGCATGTCAAAGTAGATGAACTCTTGCTGGTTGCATGCTGCCTACAGCCTGCAAGTTGCAGGAAGGTCATCAGTTCACTCTTCTGGAATAGTTCTTACATCACAAAAATCAACATGACTCAACCTTGAGACATGTATAAACATGATGCTTTGAAGCGTTAGCCCTGGCTGAGGCAGCTTTCAGTATCTATTGCTTCCCCAACATCCTCTGCCCCCTCCAGGCCCATGTTTAAAGCACAGGGAGGACAGCATTGAGCTTCCCAGCAGAAGCCCTAGCTTCAGCTGCTGGAAGCCCAAGAGAGGAGGACTGGGCAGGCAGGCCTATGCAGAAGAAAGGACACCTAGCTCTAAGGCTAGGAGAGACTCCCTCAAAGGCAGAGGAAGAAAAAAGAAAGCAACAGAATTCCTCAAAATAAAAGGGATGGTGTGATGACCGGATGCCACGCTGATCAGTTACATCGTATGTTTAAGGAGACAATGTCATAGGTCTACCATGGAAAGATTTCTATGCTCTAAAAATGACACCAAGCAGTAGAAAACAGGGACCATAGAGGCCATGGACACCAGCATCATGAATACCTTAATGGCAACATGGGGACTCAACGTCTTGATGCTACATAGTATCTTAGTGTTCCAGAGTAAAACCTCTACTGTCTTGAGGAGGGGCAATGTCAAGAGGAAGCTGTGATGTAGTCTTTCTGCTCACTCCCAGGGGCCTGAAAGCACATCAGAATTCTGATGTGAACGTAAAGTCACATTTCTTACCCTTCTGAGCCTATGGAGTGGCATTCACCATTCCACAAACAAAAAACATGCACACAGAATATTTGTTTTATATGTATATACATACACAGACATACAAACACACACATGTGCACACACATATTATATATATATATATATATATATGTAATAGGTGCTAAACCATTCCTCTTCACCTTTCATTAAAAGAAAAATGCAATGTGCTGTATCACTAAAGTTATTGCCATGGATTTCCAAATTTACACTGTCTTTAAGTGTTTTGTGTTAAAGACAAACCACCATGTGTACAAGGTGTGCATGAGTGCTGGGAAAGAAGAGCAACCTCTGACATCTTTGATTTAGAATTTGGATGCACTCCAGGCAAGAAATGGTTCTCTCCATTTCTTCATTACAGTAATTTAGAAAATCCTTACATATAAAATGTCATGGGAGTCACAACAGCTTGATGTGACCCACTGCATTGTCCTGGTCTCCCACATTTGCCAATGGTAGACCTTCTTGATTACAGCATTCTAGTTCTGAGGACATGTCTTTACAGACACCAAAACCCCTGTGGAAGCTCTAAACAAACAAACTAAAAATTAAATAATGGCACTGACAGTAAATGGAGCTCTAACCTTCTTCCCCCCCCAACCCAAAACTTGCAGTTTCTTATTTGAGCAATCAAAAAGACAAAACCATAGAACAAATGAAAAATTTAAAAAAAAACCCTCCACTTTTAAATGAAGCTATCCAACTCAAACAGAACTAATAAGAATCAGCAAGCCCATTCAGTTTCTATTAGCAAATGTGCAAAAAGAAACTAAATCAATCAGTGCCCATGAGGTGAGAAATGGGCAAATTGAAAAGCACCTCAAGTTTGGAGGTAAAGCAATTAAGATAAAGAGACATTACTAAATCGATCGCAGTAAGCCGAAGGCCTATTAGCTTGTTTCTAAAAGTGTAATCAGAAACAAAGGTCCAATTTAAATGAAGAAAGTAGCATAAGCAGGATGGGGCGGTCTTCACAGCATAACTGTTACCCACACTTCTGGTCCCCAAGGCCTGCCGCTCTCTGCCCTGGACTGCAGAGCCACAGTCCTGGCATTCTAATGTCCTTCTTTGTGCTTGCTCTGCCACTTTGTGCTTATGTTTTTAAACTTTCTTGTACAAGCATTAGACTTACCTTTTAATGGGGTGGCTGTCTGTCAAGAGCTAGGATTCAAAAGATTTGCATTCCATTTATAATCTCTCTCTCTCTCTCTCTCTCTCTTTCTACACACACACACACACACACACCTCCAACGCTTGTCTTGAAATACATTCAGACATCCCTAGAGAAGGCAAATACTGGGGCGGTGGGGGGGGCAGGTAACTTAGAAAATATTTAACCTGGGTTGGAGAAATGGCTCAGGGGTTAAGAGCACTGGCTCCTCTTGTGGAGGAGGTAGGTTTGAATCCTAACACCCACATGGTGGCTAACAACCATGCTTAACTCCAATTCCAGGAGGATCTGACATCCTCTTCTGACATCCAAGGCATTGCACAACACTGATGCACTAACATACATGCAGGCAATACACTTATACACATAAAAAAATTTTTTAAAGATATTTTAACTTTCAGTTGAAGCTTACTGGAATATAAGATTGTGGGCAACAAGAAACAGATGATGGTCCCACTTGTGGAACAGAAACAGGACTCAGTAAGGACAGCATGAGGCAGGCTTTCAAAACTTGGGAGCTTGAGTGCCTTACAGACACTTCACAAGAAGTTCATTTCTCTTAAGGGAAAAGGATATGTGGTACCAACAGCCCTAGCATTGCAATCCATAGATCTAGGTTAGAAGTCTCATCCTGCCACTGACAAACTGAAAAACAGCCTTCTCAACTGTGAATAGGAAAAAAAACATGTAGTGCTAAGGAATAAAAGGTGATGGCTGGTACCTATGCAGCCATTTCTTTATTTGGATAAGATGGGTACTCAAACATCACTGTGCACATATCTCCCAGCAGGTGATTCAGTAAGTCCAGGGAGGAGCCTGAGATTCTGCATGTCAAGCAAGCTCCAAGGTGATGATGCAATGGCGGTGGCTGCCACTTTGCAGTCCTACTTTGAGCAGCAAAGGTTTCCATCACCAAATTTTCACACCAGCCCTAGGAAGGGAGACTGGGATTATTGACACAATGTCCATTCTAGATGGGGAAAAGAAAAAAAGCACAAATGCTGTCATAATGTTAGAGGAGTTTTGTTTTGTGTCTTTAATTAGGCTGGCTTCACTTCTTGTGTCTTCTTCCTAGGAAGAGGCCAGCAGCCACAGCTTCACTGGGGAGCTTGTTAGAAATGAAGACTCTCAGGCTTCAGACTGGACTTGATCTGCATTTTAATAAGATCTCAGGTGACTCACATGCATATTAAAGTTTGAGAAGCACTAGATTGAAAGATTAGTCTCCACTTTTCAATTGGTGTGCCAATTACTATTAATAATTTTCTTTGTGAAAAATTAAATTTTACATAAAAATTGTGATTTTTAAATAACAAATTAAAATAAAGAAATAAATCCTCCCCGCATACACCTAGTAACAAATGGAAAAATCTTCCCTGTCTCTCCTCTTTTATTTTTCAGGATCCTGACTGAGACTCCTTTTAAAATTATTTGCTTTCTTTTTAATTATATGTCTGTGTGTGGTATGCGCACATATGTTCAGGTGCCTGGGAAGGAAAGAAAAGAGTGTCGGACCCCCTGGAGCTGCTGTTCTAGGCAGTTCTGAGCCAGCCCATGTGCTGGGAACCAAACGTGAGTCTCTGCAAGAATAGTGTGCACTTTCAACCGCTAAGCCATCTCTCTAGTCCCTGCGTGATATCCTTGCTCAAGGTTAAGCAATCTTGACACCCCCAGCCTCTTCCAGGTTCCTCATCACACTCGGGAAAATAAAAAGTAAGCAATAACTCTCTTTTTAAAATATATTTTATTTTAGTTTAATTTTGAGAATTTCATACATGAGTATTTTATTTGCATTACTTCCATCCCTCCCCACCCCAACTCCTCCCATGCTCCCTGGACTCACTCTTAATACCTTGTCCTCTTCTTTGATAGCAGTAACTTTCAATACACTTTAATGCCTTACAAGTTGCCAAATGTGCGAAAGCTGCTAAGTAATTCTCTTTTTCCATTAATGACTCTTGACGCTCACAATTACAGTTGGGAATTGTATGCAGTCCCTCTTACACAGCTGCAAGGCTATTCTCCTTCTACAGGGTCTCACATATAAAGGATGCTTAAACTCAGAGTCTGATATTTGTTTTGTGATGACATTCAAAAGGAACTAACGCAGAGGTGACAAAATGGACATAAGCATCATTAAAGTATCTCAGCCACTTATTTTTGAGTCCAGGAATCTACCATTGGGAAAGTAATTTCTTAGCAAAATGATTTTTGACTGTAGCCCCCTACACACCAAACATGGTCTTACAGACTGGTTGGGCCTAATGGAGGAAGCCTGAGAGGCTTCTGCCCAGGGAGTTCTCTATAGAAGGCAAAGGGAAACTAAGTCAAAGATAAAAGGTACAGGTCATAGGCCCTAGCGGAGAGCCTAATATTATTATTCTACTAAATAGACAGGGTATAAAACCGACTCCTAATGACTGACTGTTGTGCCTATACATCAATGCACCGCTGAATTCTCACCAGAGAAGCTTCCTTATGCAGTAGCTGGTGAATAGCACAGAGACCCCCAACTGCTCAACATGCAGAGAATAAGATGCAGAAGAGTGCTTAGCCCTGAGTGGGACACCTATACAAAGTTATGGCTCCCAAAGCTCAGAAGAGAAGGAAGGGGTGGAAGGATTATCAGAGCCAGAGGTGATGGATGACCACAGGGAAACAGTTTTTCAGACAGCTGGGCAGTTACTCATATGAACTCACAGCAATGGTGACAGCACACAGAAGTCCCATGTTGGCTCAAGCCAGACAAAATCCCAGCATGGTCCTGGGAAGTGTATAGAAACCCCGACCCCACCTAGGGAACTATGAGCAACCAATGGCTCCTGGAAAAGGAGAGTCAGTCCCAATTAAGGGTGGGTCTCTTGGGACTGGAGAGATGGCTCAACAGTTAAGAGCACTGGCTTCTGAAGAGGACTCGGGTTTGGTTCCCAGTGCCCACATGGCAGTTAACAACTGTCCATAGCTCTAGTTCCTGAGAATCTGACACTTCTGAACTCACCCAGGATTGCACAACATGGGTACATTTACATACATGCAGGCAAAACACTCATACACGGGGCTGGAGAGATGGCCTAGCAGTTAAGAGTGCCAACCGCTCTTGCAGAGGACCCAGGTTCGATCCCCAGCACCCACATGGCAACCGAGAACCATCTGGAACTCCAATTCCAGGAGAACTCCAGTTCCAGGGGAATCCGACACCCTCTTCTGACCTCTGTGGCATTGCGCAACAAGGGTGCACAGACCTGCATGCAGACAGCACATTCATACACATAAAGAAATAAATAAAATTTAAAAAAATTTAAAAAACACTCATATACATAAAATAAAAATAAATAAATCAAAAATTTTTTAAAGGACAAGACTCTTGGTACGTTGACCAGACTCCAATGGATGGATCCATACTGAAAGGCATTTTGAGAATACAAGTTTGACTCTCTCTCTCTCTCTCTCTCTCTCTCTCTCTATATATATATATATATATATATACACACACACATATATACGTATATATGTATATGTGTATATATATATATATATTGAAGTTAGTGAAATTGGGTGGGGGTTTTAGGGGGTGCAGATGGGGAAGGTATCTAAATCCAATCAAAATATATTGTATAGAATTTGCAAAATTCAATATAAATAAATGAATTAAATGAGTAATTTTTTTAAAGACGAAAGGCAGGAAACTGAGGTTTAGCTGCATGGTAGAGGGTCTGCCTAGCATGCACAAGATCCTGGGTTTAATTTGAAGCATCAGAGGCAGGAAGGAACACTAGACTATAGTACCCTGTCTCCCCACACAGTGAAAGACCTATTAATTGCATTGGCAACCTTTAACAGACAAGACTCAACATGCATTTAAATGTATAAAACAGGAAGGGGTTACTACAGTAGAGAGGGGAATTTGCAGTAATTCAACATGAGTGATGCACCCTGCCAGATCTGTTGCAACCACATTCTCAGTCTAGGGGTAATGTTGGTCACTGTCTAGGTGTTGGGTTCGTTTTCTCAACCAATTAAAGAATTAAGAGGCAGGAAAACGTCAGACCAACAGAGACTTTGTTTAGAAAGAATGAAGAATCTTACATCTGTACACACATCCAAGCAGAGAAACAAAGTTCTCCATAAGCAGAAAGGGGACCTGGAAACCCCAAATCCAAAGCCCTCAACGGAGAGCCTGAGCTTTAAGGATTTTACCAGTTTCCCTTCACATAATTTTCCACTGGTCATCTTAAAGAAGAGAGGGCTGATAGGTCAGATCTCCAATCTGAGATTTAGACAAAGTTACGTGACTAAGTTAGGTCAGTGAAGGAGCCATGTTGGAGTCGTAAATGAGGTCTTCCTGCCAGATACCAAGAAGCGGCAGAAGTGAGCCATTGCCACCTCTATTACTTCTCAGTGACCCTCTTGCTTATTAAGGATTTAGTTCTGTACACATCCACTGCCACCTTCTCAAGGAACGAGTTGTCCTTTACCATGGAGTGTTAATATCAAAGGCAGACAGAAGCACTTGACCCACCGGCAGACCAGGCTGTGGACAGACTCAAGCATATGTTTGCTTTTAAACAAAGAGTACCCAGAATGGAGTACATGAAATGGCATTTCCCCAACCTTACTCCTCTGCAAAACCTTTGGAAGTTTGTGTGTGACAATAGAAACTTTCAGTGTTATTTATAGCTGCACACTTATAATTAACACAGTAATAGTGTCCCCTGGAAACTTGCTATGAAAATACAATCTTCTATATATAAAAGGAGAAGAGAGAAACATTTCCAGTATGCACTGTAATTCTTAGCACTTTTTAAATTACCTGTCATATCTGGTATTAAAATTGCCAACCTGCATTTATTTTGAATATGGACTGTATATTAAATTTTCATTTTCATAAATAATAGAAATGAAGCTGTGGCAGCCAGCACCATCATCACAGTCTTTGAATTTAATTCAAAACAAGGAATACTGAGCTCTAACTATACACACAGCACAGAGCACAGGTGGTATTAGGGGACACAGGAAACCCAGAGAGATGACCAGGAAAGTCACAGTTTCTATCCTCTGAGATCTTTTACCAGAGGATTTCCTTGATTTTCAGCTCAGTCACAAAATAGAAGCTACTTATTTCTAACAAGAAAACAGAGTTCTGCTCTATTTCCAGTGAGGATGCATCTAGATTAGGGAGAAGTTTGTGCACAGATCATTTTCATGAAGGTGTCAGCTGACAGGCCCAAAAGGATTCTACTGACTAACAGTATACTATAGAACCAAAGATTACTGAAGATTGAGGTAGTCATGGAAGGCTTTGGGGAATCGACTCAATCTTCTTTTGGGCCTTAAAGGACAGTGGGATTTAAAGAAGTAGAGAAGAAGGAAGTATCTACATTACAGAGGGATTAGAGTGAGGTATAGACAAGGTCAGATGGCGGGCAGTCAGCCAGTAGTCTGATTATAAAGAGCCCACACCGAGATTTGGACTGAAGTCTTGGCTCTACCACTTATTAGCCAGAGGGAGCTTGGTTTTGATGTCTCTCACTTTTCTTATCTGTAAAATATGGATAATGGGCATCCCTGATAGACATCTGATGCAGATTAGTGACAATGTTTGTAAAGGTGGATTGGAGCAAAAGCTCTTGCATGTTCTAGGAAACAGATTTAGAAAGGTTGCCTGGGGTTTGTACAATGACCCTTCAATGACTCATTCGGGGCTCAATCCTAAAAACAACAGGCAATTGCTGCAAATATTTGTATTGCTGACTAAATGTCTGACTAAAGCAACTTAAGGAAGGAGGGGTTTATTTTGGCTCACAGTTCAGGGGTGCCGTCCATCAGGGCAGAGAAGTCACAATGGATGGCAGAAGGTTGAGGAGGCAAATGGTCAAATTGCATCTGCACTGGGAAGCAGGGAGAGTCTAGTGCTGGTGTTCAGCTGGCTTTCTCTCCATCTAGCTTTCTCAACCACTGCAATGGTGTTGCTCATAGTTAAGTCTTCCACCTCAGTTAACCAAGTCTAGATAATCAGTCCCATAGGCTAAACTAATCTATGTAACATCTCTCAGCCAAACCCAGGGCCTTGCATCCTATGTGATTCTAGGTCCTGCCATGTTGAAGCTATTTACTCTCACAACTTTGAATGGCACAAACTCAAAGTAGTATGGAATATCTTTTCTGATGTGTCAGTGCAAGTTTCTTAAGAATCCTTACTGTCATATCTATCCTTCTATGTGTTGAAAGACACGTGTGTTCCTCTACACTTTTCAATTCTGGTTTTCACTGGCTTTTTCAGTATGTAACTCTTTCATTTAACTTTCTGAAAGTCTCACATTTGAAAGTGTTAATGACTCGACAGGCAGTAAGCTGAAAAATAAGAAACCTGAAAACAAAGACCATAAAAAGGACATTCTTTTTCCAATCCTAGTTTATTTCAAGAAATTTATCTTTATTTTTCAATTATCAAGGAATCAATTTAATTAATAAAAACAGAAAAAAATACAATGATATTAAGGTCTTTTAGTCATGAAATCTCTTATTTTATGGCTTAGTCTGTTTCTTTGGAAAAGCATCATTTTATTTTTTTTTAATTAAGGAAATGCAAATTAAGACCACTTTAAGATATCATCTCACTCCAATAAGACGGACTAAGATCATGAAAATAACAGACACCAAATGCTAGAGAGGGTGTGGGCAAAGGGGAACACTCATCCACTGCTGGTGGGAATGCAAACTCATACAACCACTATGGAAAGCAGTGTGGAAAACCCTTAAAAGACTCAAAATGAGCCTACCACCTGATCCAGTCATACCACTCCTGGGTATATATCCACAAGACTCATCCTACCACAAAGATACATGCATGTCTATGTTTATTGCATCTCTCAGCTCTCTTTACAATAGTGAAGAGCTGGAAGCAACCCAAGTGTCCCTCAACCAATGAGTGGATAGAGAAAATGTGGTACATCTACACAATGGAGATCTATGCAGCAGTAAAGACAGATGAATTTTGCAGGTAAATGGATGGAACTGGAAGACATTATGCTAAGTGAAGTAACACAGTCCCCCCAAAACAAATGACAAATGGTATCCCTCATCTGTGGATGATAGCAAAATACCTAGTAGTAAGGCAAACTGAGCTCTCTCTCTCTCTCTCTCTCTCTCTCTCTCTCTCTCTCTATATATATATATATATATATATATATATATATATATATATATATATATATATTTTTTTTAATTTCTCGGGGCTTGAGAGATGGCTCAGCGGTTAAGAGCACTGACTGCTCTTGCAGAGGACCCGGGTTTGATTCCCAGCACCCACATGGAGGCTAAGAACCATATTTAGTGCCAGGGGTGGTGGTGCATACCTTTAATCCCAGCACTCGGGAGACAGAGGCAGGCGGATCTCTGTGAGTCAAGGCCAGCCTGGTCTACATAGTGAGTTCCAGGACAGCTGAGGCTTCAGGGAGACCTTGTCTCAAAAAGACAAATATATAATAACAATAATAATAATACTTTCTCAGGCTGGATGTATTGGCACATGAGTGCAATCTCAGCACTTAGGAGGCCAAGGTAGAAGGATGATGCCTGAGCTACACAGTGAGACTGTCTCAGAAAAAAGGAAAAACAAAGGCAAGACAAAATGGCTTGGCAGGCGAAGGCACTCGTCATGCAAGCCTGGCAACCTGAGTTCAATCCCCAGAACCCACATAGAGGTGGTAGGACAACCAAGTCCACAGAGTCACCAT
>VZQC01002643.1:3109302-3129854 GCA_009823505.1 Rhizomys pruinosus
AAAAAAAAAAAAAAAAAAAAAAAAAAAGCAATTGAGTATGCCTGGATATATTATTTGCACATTTTAAGCAAAATATTAGATTCATTGAGCTCATAATTTCTAAATGTAAGAATAAAGAGCCCCAGGAGTATATTCCAAATGAGGCTAAATTTGGGAATACGGAATTAATCACCCCACCTAGTGTTGAAACATCAGATTTATTATCTTTAATTAAGTTACTCAATGATCTCTCTAACTCTGATAAGTTGTCTTTGTACCAAGTGTAGAAAGAGATAGTAGCAGCAAAGGAAGCATAGAATCTTCAAATAGGCTCATTTTCATTATAAATAATTTTTGTCTTATTTGATCTAATTTTTTTTCAACTAAAAACTGCTCGCCTGGCCTGGGCACTGAGACACAGGCCACCCATCCTCCCCAGCCTCGCTCTGAGTCCAGCCACAGCCAGGATTCAGAGTTCCTCAGAGGCTTTGCCCTCTCCAGCCTAACAACTGCTCCTCCAGCTACCTGTGTCTGGCATAGTGCTCACTATCCCACCCTCCCCCAATAGACTCAGTGCCAAGAGCAGGGTCTGGATCACCAGTGGAGTCGGGAAAATCAAATGATTCCTCCACTCCTTCCCAAGAGGGCAGCTCTAGCAAGCATCCTCCGTGTGACAAACAGTCCTTGCCACATCAAGCACAGGAGTGCGCACTCTAATTCATCCTTGCCTATTCACAGCTCAGCTCAATTCCCCACCTAACAGACCTGATCACACACCTTTTTCTCCAACTCTTAGGAGCACTTTGTCTCCAGCAGCCCTAAAAGCACACATGCAAATGTAGGGAAATAATCAGTTTAGCAAATCAAGGTGATGGTAAGGATCTATGAAAAAAATCTATAACTTTGGCCTATGATATAGAAGGGACATTTACATTAACTTAGAATTAAAGAATAATGCTTTATAAATATTCCCAGTAGCAGTTTGACATTATTTTATTCTTTTACCACTTTAAAGATTATTTGGGAACCTTGGATATGCACAGTGGCCACTTGTCACTGTCCTGACATTCCCCCAGATCTCCCTTGGCAATCCTTCATTAAATCCAAGGATGTGCTAAAGTGGGTTAATAAACAGTTGAATTTATACCAGATTTAATAGCTAATTTAGTCCTTTTCTAATTAGAGCACATCAAGATGACTTTAAAAAAATAAAGATCCCAGATTATAAAGCAGGGCCCTATTATCTTGGCAAACTGATTTTATAAAGAATATCTTTATTAATGAAGAAAATGTGTTCAATGGAGCTCTATGAGAAGCATCATTATAATACACAGAAATGATCCTGAAGGCCTGGGAGTCAGTACAAGACATGAGGACAATTTGTGGATTTAGAAAAAATTTCATTTAAAAAGATAGCATATACTCTAAGCACAAGAAACACAGAATATTCATCTGAAAGTTCATTTTCAGAAATCGGTGAGTCTAAAAATTACAAAGAAACAGCTGGAGACTTCGGTTCCAAAGGAGAAGGAATTTTGAGGCATAATCTATCTGGCAGCTCTATAATGAGGCAAGGTCTGGGGCTCAAGGGACATCAAACGCTCTGCCTTTGTAGTTTAAGGGACGTGAGCATTGAGGACTGAGTACTACTCACCACATTATGAACCATGATGTTCCCAGTACTAAAGGGGAACCAGAGGCTTCTGGGGCTTGCTCAGTCTCCAGAGCTCCAAATGACAGCTCAGCTGAGCTTGTGACTAAAATGTTGTATGGTTTGTTTTTATTTCAATCACAGCTCTCTCCATAATGCCTAGCTCTGTACCTGCTTTATAGGATGGTCAAGAAATATTAGTTTGCAATGAATAAATGATTAGGAAGAGGACATCAAGAGCTCTTTTCCAGGTATCCATGGAGCATCAGGTGCCTCCCACCCTAAAGTAGCTCCATTGGTGTGAGCTCATTACTCTGCTATGACAGTAGCACAGTGCCCATCTAAGTGTGCACAAGATGGAAATATCTACTGATGTCCAAGATGCTTTTATGGGCAAAAGATTTTTAATCTCAAATTCAAGATTAAATGCATAAAGCAACTGTAAAGAGGGTATAGTCGCACACAAACCCACTGTCGTTGTATCGCGTGTAAAGGATAAAATAGTTCCTCTGCTTCGTTACTTTGTCAGAGTACAACAGCCCAGCAGCTGGCCAAAGGACTTACACTAACCAACCTCTTGTACCCTTGTTGGGTACATGTGCAAGGCAGGTGCCAAACTGGAGAAAGGAAAAAGAAGAGAGGTTAGACTGCTTCGGTGGAGCAAGTTCATCTTAAACTGGGGCAAAGTGAAAAAAAAATAAATCTGCTCTTGACAAAGATTTTTGATAAATGTGACTTTAAAGATCTACAACTCTGCTTGCCAAACTTAAGAAAAGAGTCTTGTTTTTCTAAGTACAGTCTACCTCATTGCAACCAAACAACTTATATGGTAGTTTTATTGCCTGAATGTTACTTTCCAGCCAAGAAAACAGAAAGCTTTCTGGCTAATTCAAATCCAATCCCTGGTAATAAAAATATCGAAATGGAATTTCAAAAAGAAATTGGCCACAGCCAGGCATACTGGCACACACCTTTGATCCCAGCATCTGAGGGGCAGAGGCAGATAGATCACATCTCTGTGAGACCGAGGCCAGCCTTGTCTACATAATGAGTCCCAGGCCAACTGGGACTACAGGGAGACCCTGTCTCAAAAAAAAAAGAAAAAAACCCTGCAAATATGTTGAAAGAGCTGAAGGCTCATAGTGGGATGAAAATGGATCCCAGAGCCCAGGAATTGTCACTCTCTGAATGTGCTGTGCCCTGGCAGCACCCTCTTCACTGTGAATTGACATTGTTGTCCAAGCAAGAACCCAACATTGGCCATGCACCTTTTGAGTTTGCAGCCCATCGTCCACAGTCCCATCAGTTGTATCAGAGCTGCTGTGCATGTTATACATGACACACAGCACTATCAAGGAGCTGCACATCTGCTAGCACTACTGCATGAGCGGAGTGGCAGCTCTTCCCTCTCTCCTTTGGTTTGCATGAATATCTCCTACTAGATCATGGCAAACTCCAGTTGTGGGGGGAGACTTTGTCCTGGGGAGACATGAACATTGTCATGAAACTTTCATGTCTTCTTTAAACGTATCCAATAGATTGTTTGTGTAAGACTAATGGAAAAAATATGTAGATTCCTTATAGCCCTTTAGTAGAAATAGTTACATTTGTGGCAAAATGGCAAAAATCATGGTCTTAGGGAATGGCAATTTAGACTTCTGCTAACCATCCAATTACAACGCATTTCTCTCTCTAAGCCTGGCAGCTGCTGGGGATTGCAGGACAGTGAGGCTCAGTCCATATACTAGCTCTGCAAGATGACCTGTAGAGAGTGTGACTCACAGAAGTTCCTGCCTCCCTTCTGTGCTCCAAGTTTTTCATAACATACGTGTGTGTGTGTGTGTGTGTGTGTGTGTGTGTGTGCGTGCGTGTACATGGGCACTCCTACAAAGTCAGAGTCACCAAACCAGGAAACCATCCCCTTCTAGATATAGAGGCCAGAAGCCTGACTCTAGAGCACCCCCAGGCCCCAGGGGTGGGGGTGAGTCCTGTCTGCTGCTTCTCTGCCAGCCACTTGGAGGAAAACACGTCTTCACTGCTCTCCCATTTATGGCTGTTCAGCAACTGGATTTGAACCCCACTGGGCAGGTGAAGTAAAGTAATAACACACATGCCAGCAATACACTCATACACATAAAATTAAAATAAATATTTGAAAAAAAGTTACTAAAATATGCAAACACTTTAAAAATTGCCACCACAGGAATGCCATGACTGTACTTGCTTGGGACTAAATGCTAAACCCTTGTAGGGTGTGGCTGTCTGGGCAGGGTCACCCTTCACCCTTGCAGCTGGCAGTGGGCCTGGCACCATTGTGAGTCTTTGTGCGTAGTGCTCAGGTCAGAGCCTTGCTTGCTAAGACCACTTGAAGCACAGGTAAGAGCCCGGTGCTCCAGACAGGTACTGTGGCATGGGCTAAGTCAGGCACCCACATCCCACCAACTGGGATGGCTGAGAGAGTGTCCAAGTGGACTTTTTGGAGAACCTTCAGAACAGAAAGGAAAGAATGACTTAGACTTCCAATATCCAATATATAAACAAAATTGAAAGCCTGAAACATAGACAACTCAACACTCCATAAACAAGGAGGAGGGGAAAAAAAAGAAAAAAAGGCATCGGAAAGAGGCAAGTAAAACAAGCCTTCAACACAGTGAAAAGACATTTGTGATTGGCATCAGAATACAGGCAAAAAAAGGAAACCCTCACGCCAGGGACACGGTGAAGGGATAACATGGGAAAGGTGCAGGATGATTCCGCACCAAGCTCTACCAACCCTGTAGGAGATAGCTACAGTGTGATCCCACTGGAGGTGACCCAAGAAACAGATCTTAGAAGAATAATTGCAGACCTTTGCAGAGAAATTAAAGAAAATAAAGAAGAAGACAGAGAACTAAGGAGAGAGAATGAAGAACTCAAAAAGGATCTACAGGGAGACAATGACAAACTTTGGAAAGAACTAGAGGTTGGCTTCCCTTTTCAGTGTTTCCACTTCCTCTAGGGGAAGTGGAAACACTGAAAAAGGGAAGCCAACCAATGAAGTAAGGAGCACCAAGAAGAGATTGAGAAATTCAAAAGGGAAATGGAAATACTAAAGAAATCACAGGATGAAATGAAAAAGGAAATAGAACACTCATCCAATCAAGAAGAACAGAATGGAAAAAGCCTCAGAAATAGAATGGAGGAAGCAGAACAAAGAATATCAGATCTGGAAGATAACACAGAGCAAATAAAAAGCTCCAACAAAGATTATGAAAAATTTAAAAATACACAAAAGTGGAACAACCAGGAAATATGGGATGCTATGAAAATATCAAACCTCCACATCATAGTAATAGAGGAAGGAGAAGAATCTCAAGAGAATAGTATTGATCATATCTTCAACAGAATAGTAGATGAAAATTTCCCCAATCTAAAAATAGACAAACCCATACAAATACAAGAAGCACATAGAAGTCCAAATACACAAGATCAGAAAAGAAACTCCCCATGCCATATCATAGTGAAAATGCTAGATACCCTAAACAAAGACAAAATTCTGAAAGCTACAAAAGAAAAACAAGTCACATACAAAGGGAAACCCATCAGAATTACAACTGACTTCTCAGCACAAACCATGAAAGCAAGAAGAACATGGAGCAAAGCATTCCCAGTGTTAAAGGACTATGGATGCCAATCCAGATTACAATACCCAGCAAAAATGTTGATTATAGTTGAAGGATAGAGAAAAATCTTCCATGACATAAACAAGATGATAGAATACATGCTGGAAAACCAACTCTTCAGAAAATACTTGAAGCAGTGTGGATAACCCTTGGAGGACTCAAAATGAGCTTGCCATTTGACCCAGTCATACCACTCCTGGGTATATACCCACAAGACTCATCTTACTGCAGAAATGCATGCACAGCTATATTTATTGCAGCTCTGTTCACAATAGCAAAACCTGGAACCAACCCAAATGCCCCTCAACTGAGGAGTGGTTAGAAAAAATGTAGTACATGTACACAATGGAGTTCTATGCAGCAGTAAAGAAAGACAACATCATGAACTTTGCAGGTAAATGGATGGAGCTAGAAGATATTATGTTAAGTGAAGTAAACAGTCCCAGAAAAACAAAAGACGAATGGTATCCCTCATCTGTGGATGCTAGCATCAATAACCCAGTTGTAAACATTTCTTGTGGGGAGGGATGCATATTGGAAAGAACAACAACAGAAAAGATTGCATAAAAAACTGACTGAAATGGTGAATCTGGAGGGGTGGGAGGGTTGGGAGAAGGGCATGGGCCTATATTCAATTAATGTATATTTAATTGATGTGAGTTTAACAAGTATCCAATTTTGCCCAAACTCTATCTACAAATTATATGGTGTTTTAGGACTTAGTAAAAGTAAAAATGTCTATATTAAACAACATTGGTTAAAAGGTTTTAATAAAAATGGTAATACATTTAAGTTAATTGGAAATATAAATCGTTGTCCACATTTGTTTTACTTAAAAAATTTGTATGACAATAACTTTGGGATTAACATATACAGATGTTCTCTATAATTTTTGTGTTATACAGTATCATGTAACATTCTCTTTTACCTGTAGGATAATTTAACTTAAGGAATTAAGTTTGCTTTCCAAATTAACAACATACAGTCACCCAAAACAGCTTGGGTAAATTTAATGAAATTTACACCTTGATTCCTGCCTATAGGTATGTGTACTACAACTGCCTTTTTGAGACTCATGGGTCAAAAAATTTTTTAAAAAAACTAAAATAAAAAGGGGGATAGAGTTATATTTTAAAACTTTCTGTCAAATTTTTCAATTTAAATCTTAAAACTAACTATGGGAAAAGATTTTTATGTTCCCACAGGTCAAAACGTCACCAACTTAATGGCTGAGAAAGAAAAGATACAGCTTTGCATTGTACAGGATGTACCAAGAAATACCAGCAGAGAAGTTGGCCCATCTAAGCATTAAAAGGAAGAAATGCCTCAGACTGCTACAGACATCAAACATATCTGTGGATTCTAGTTGTAACAACTGTTTATAATGAGTCCTAATGAACCTTACCTTTCAGGTGCCGGAAAGTTTTAATATGATAGACTTTCTTAGCTCCTTTTCATAGAACAAAGAAAAACATGATGGTATTGAAGTCATTCTCTAACTATTGAATTGACTAATAGACATAGGAACTGTGAAAAGGATTGTTCTCTATTCAGAGCCAAATATAATACTAAAGTCTTCTTAAGCTGTGCAATTAAGCAAAATATATTAATACAGGAGAGCTCTGATATCAGCAATGGATTATTCTGCCAAGGAGATGTTGGCCAGGGGATCCAAGCCCCCCCCCAAAAGGTAAAGGCTTCTTGCCTGTAAACTGGAATACCTGCAAGAAGAGAGGCAGTAAGGCCCTGCTGTCAAAGACCTGGTGTAAGCATGGGAAAGATGTATTGAGACCACACTTGCAAGTGTACAGTTGGTCTCTGGCATTCCAGAGAGTGTTACCAAAGGCCACTAAACCAATAAAGCAAATATTGGTCTCCTTGAGTCAAGCAAGACTCCTCCGTCAGCATCAGCTACACCTCACCTGCCTGGAAATACTGTGCAGCAGTGGCAGCCATATGTCTGTATACCCCAAATCTAATTGGCTATTGGCTCTCTCTTTGGAGGAATAATTCATGGCTGATGCCACAAGCTTACATCCTCTAGTGGTTAGGAGATGTTATAAGCCACAGTAAGACCTTGTCATCTTTTACAGAAAAACTATAATTCATGGATCAGCATACCATCCAAACATCTGTGTCCATACCAAAGTAACCTACCATAATAATTATTACTGTTTAAATACCTATATATCTAATTGCTTGTGCTTCATTAGTAGGATTGAAAGGTTATTTCTGGACAAACTGTCAACCCATGAAAGGAAACAGCCTGAACTGATCAGAGTCTAAAATGACATCTCCAGAGAAAAGTAGACTGTTTTGCTTCTTACTCACTTGTGCCCCTTTTCTAAGCCTAGGGAACAATCTTCAGAAGAGGGGGAACGGTAGAATTTAATGGCTGCAATTGGGGTGAATGGTGAAACTACAGCAATATAGACTTGACACTTATTTGATCAACCTGATTGTACATACAAGCCCCTCCAGCTGGATGGTGGGAGCCTTGGGCTGTGTGTGTTTAGGCATAGCTGCTTGCAAATTGGTTTTACATGAAGGATGCTTGTACTCATAACTTATTACTTATTACTAATAAAATGAAATAAAAAAATTTCCACCAGTGACTATCACTGGGAAGTAATACTTGAACCTACTTAATTTAATTCAATTAAAATCAATAAGGCAGCTAAGCTATTGTCATATTATTCAATAATGTATTGGTTTTAGTTAATGTATTAAGACTAAAACATTTGTAATTGGTAGTTGTATAGAATTCCTTTTGCCAATGACATGACTTGTAGACTTAAAAAACATAAGATTCTGAAGTATAAAACATCGGAAATCAGAAAATTATATAGTACAGTTATATAAATCACAATATATTTTTCTTTACATTAGTAATAAACAACTAGGGAAAGAAATTGTGGTGAATGCTACTTTAATACTTATTGTCATAGTTTCAGTAGCATCAGAAACTATAAAATAAATTTAACAATAGAAGCCCCTGGTGAAAAAAGCAAAGTGTTAATTAATGGCATAAACGGGATCCAAATGACCTGTAATGTGTGTCCCTTCACACCAAATCCATTCACAAATGGCATGGTTTATAGGTTTACATGTTTTACAATTTGAACCAAGAGAGTTTTGGGGTGGCCTGAGTAAAGAGGCAAAGCAGAAAATAATCCCAAAGTCTATAAGGAAGTATAAATGCTTAAGGTCAGTCAGAACACAAATGAGGAAAAATGAAGGAGCATAAGAATTCAGAAACATGCTGTTATATATAAGTATCATCCGAGGACTGGACACACAGATCAGTGAAACATGGCTGAAACTTCAGAAACATATCCAAATATTGAGACTTTCAAATACGATAAAGACGGCATTTCAAATGAATGAAGAAGTAAGAGTTTATGCACTAAGTGGGGCCTTCACAATTAACTCTCCTTCTAAAAAAATGAGATTTGAGTTTTCTTATAATAGTCATTATTTTAATATGTTTTATTTTGAAATATTATATATTTATATGCAATTGAATTATATATTCACAGCTACTTGATACAGTGCTCCCAATCTAAAATCATGTAGAACTACCATGCAATAAGAACAGGAATATTAACATCATCAATATTGTCAAGATAATCCCCATGTTGACCTTCTGTAGCATATCCAAGCGCCCATGCTCCCTCCTTAACTTGTGTAAACTATTAATTTCTTCTCCATTTCTCTACCATTGTCCTTTCAGCTATGTGCTATAAATAGAACATATCCTATATACTCCTGACAATGCATATACCTCCATTACTGAGTACAGTATTCAATGAACACCTATTTAGCTGTGGATAATTCTCATGTTCTCTACACCCTTATTTGTGTGTGTGTCTGGGTGTGTGTGCGTGTGTGATATTCCATTAATTGTTAGGAGATAGAGATGTTAATACTCTAACTATGGCTTGGATTTATCTACTTATCCTTCTAATTCTATACATTTGGGATATGGTATTTTGAAGCTCTGTTAATAAGGTCAATGCATTTATGATTGGTCCATCTCCCTAATTTATTGATCCTTTAATTATATGTAAATTTTCCCAGTAATACCTTTTATCTTGAGATGTACTTTACCTGATACTGATAGAGCCACTCCAACCTTCCCATGCTTGCTATTTGCATGGTTTAATTTTCCCTCCTTTACTTTTTTTTCAAAGCCAGTTTTTATTGAAGCTTTGTGCATTTCATACAAAATTTTCAATCAAGTCTAGGCCCATTCCCCCTTCCTTGCCCCCTCCCACCCCACCAGAGCCCATGCATTCTGCCAAACATGGTTTTTCCCACATTTACTTTTGTCCTATCTGTGTCTTTGTATTTAATATACATTATAGGCTATTAGGTTTAGGCTTTTTATTTTTATAGTAAATCACTATTTATTGACAAGCTAATTGCATTAATCAGCAGAGACACCTGAGATGTTGGCCACCTCCTGTCAGGGTTTATAGCCTGCATGGCATTCCATCAGACATCTGCATCAGTGAGCATGTGTTTTGGTTGGGTGAGTTCAAGAAGAATGCCACAGAGCTGGTTCTTGTTCTGGAGCTCTCATGCTCATTAAGGAAGTGCAAAAGAATTAGGAAGACCAATACATTAAAAACAGACTCACCAAAGGATCCTCTCTTTCATGTATAAAGCACTGAAGACCCAGGGAATTGTAAAAAGAAATCAAGGCCTGTAATTTTTTCCAACAAATACAACTGAAACAACAATATACTCATTGGGTAGAGCTATCAACCTGCTTCCCACATCTTATATGAAAACTGACTCGAATCAAATCATGTCCTTATATGTAAAGAATATGTAAAGAATACTTGGTATGACTTTTACTTATATTATGAATATTTTATTTATTATTTTTACTTTATGTATATAAGTGTTTTGTGTGTCATGTACTTGTAATCCCTGCAGAGGCCAGAAGAGGGTATTGGATCCCCTGGTACTGGAGTTACAGATAGTTGTTAGCCACCATATGGGTGCTGGGAATGGAGCCTGGGTTTCCTAGAAGAACAGCACATATTCTTAACTGCTGAGCCATCTCTGCAGCCCCCTGTTACAACTTTAAGAAGAAAAGAAATCTCCTGGATTTACTGCTAGAAAACGAGTTGTTAGATTTAATACCTCAGTGAAAACCCATGACAGAAAATAATTGCTGATGAAGTCTTTATCAAAATTTCATTTTTAAAATTGTGCATAAAGACTTTATTTTCATTTATGTATGTCTCTGTGACTGCAGGTACCAAAATCAACTTTCATTTACTAGCAGTAATCAGTGCCTAATAGTTCCTTAACTAAGGCCTGGCAGTCTTTTCTTGAATCATTTTCTTGAATTTTTGTGTATTTCATATGTAAAATCTCAAACGATCTGAATCACCTTTATACCCCCTTCTCCACTGGGAACTTCAGACAGCCCCCTCCCCACTGGAACTCAAACAGTCTGTCATTTGTGTTAAGGCCTATTGTGCCAAATTAGTGTCCCTGGCCATTCCTGAGTTCAAGCTCATCAACTGAGCTCTGGTCAGCCTATCTAGAGTCCCTTGTTTTAAGAAGACCAGCTCAGGGCTGGAGAGATGGCTCAGCGGTTGAGAGCACCAACTGCTCTTGCAGAGGACCCGGGATCGATTCCCAGCACCCACATGGTGGTTAAGAACCGTCTCTAACTCCAGTTCCAGGGGAATCCGACACTCTCTTCTGACCTCCGTGGCATTGCACAACACGGGTGCACCAACCTACATGCAGACAGTACACTCATACACATAAGAAAATAATCTTAGCACTAGCACTTGGGAGGCAGAGGCAGGCGGATCTTTGTGAGTTCAAGGCCAGCCTGGTCTACAGAGTGAGTTCCAGGACAGCTGGAACTACAGGGAGACCCTGTCTTGAAAAGACCAAAAAAAATAATAATAATAAATTAAAAAAAAAGACTAGCTCTTCCTCACCCAACAATAATCAGCTGCCAATATTTCTTTAGCAAAGATTGGGTTCTGCTGCCTATTTCTCTGGTTCCGTGCTGGCCTTTTGTCTCATTCAGTTTGTATGGGTTTCATACCTGCTGGCACTATTGCTCTAGGTTCATATGAGCAGGGTCCTAGGAGTTGTAGGATTCTATTTCCACATGGTCATGCACCACTTCCCTAGCTCTTTCTTTCCATCCTCTCTTCCACAGTGGTCACTGAGCCCTGGGTAAATGAAGCTTAATATAGGAGACATGTTCATTGTCCCACTCTCTGAAGACTAATATCAACAGTTTGGCCATTTATGACCTTTTGAGCTCCTGGCCTCCTATTACATGAGGGAGCTTCCTTAATGAGAGTTAAGAGATCACTTAGGCCCCTGTTCTATGCTGCATCAGTCTTAAGTGTAGAGGTTACAATTGTAGATGTGCTGCTTAGGCTTGGACATTTCACAGACAATGACTATGTGTGATCAGCTGTAGTATTCTGTAATAGTCTTCATCAGGTGCAACAGAATCTTCTTTGATGAGTGTTGTCTGGGATATTCGTCTGTAAATATAAGGATGCATATTTTGCTCTTAGTAAGTAGTTAAATTAGTCTGGGGATATAACAGCCTTGGGAAATTCTCTAAAGATCTATGACCTCTCCATCCATGTGTATTTAGCTATCCTACAGTGCCACACATGAGTTTTCTCTGATTGAGTGGGCTTTAAGTCCAATTAGTTAGCCCTTGATTGCACCCAAGGTAAAAGTGTCACTTCTGCACCAATGTCACATACTGTGTCTGACATTGATGTGGAGATTTCATCTTAAGCAGGTGTTGGGCTATCAATTGCTGCTCTCCCTTAGCAGCTTGAGTAGTGCTCTCTAAAGCTGTGAGAGCAAGCCCTCGGGGGAGGTGGCTTCCAGGTCAGTTCCAGCTCCATCGCTCCAAATCTGGTCTCCAAATTATGTACTATCTTCAGCAATAAGGTCTTACCTTCAAGTTCTAGGAGGAAATCAAGGGCTGTGGCAATAGCCTGTGTAATGTTGGGAGTCTCTTGGAATACCTTAGCCAACAATTCAAAGGAAGGTTTCTCCCGTCTTGCACTGTTTCTTGTTAAGTAGCCTTCAGCTATACACATGGACTCACATAGATAAAGTATATGTGTAATTTGTCATTAGATTGTTAGACTAGTATAATTCCCTCGGGATTTTTACCCTAGCAAGGCATTATTTCTCTTCTCTCCATCTCCCTGTATAATCTTCCCTTCATGTCTTCCCCATTTAAAGTGTCCCAGTTTTTTTTTCCATTTCTATCTTGAAAATACCATTCTTCTATGGTCCTACCTTTCTTGATTTCTTGATCACTTTCTTTCCCTTTGTCCCTTCCCTCTCTCTTCCCATTTAAATAGTCTCATTTTATCCATTTCTCCCTTAGTAATGCCTGTCCTCTACTATTCTTTTCTCTCAGGTTCTCTCTTTCCCTTTACCTCCCTGGTTACTTTCCATTTTCCTGGTTCCTACAGCTACATCAGGATACATACTCACATATAAGGATTGGGTACTAGGATCCACAAATGAGGAAGAACATACCTAATTTATTTTATTGAGTCTGTGTTACTTCACGTAGCATAACCGTTTCTAGTTCCATCCACTTACCTGCAAGTTTCATGATCTCCTCTTTCATTACCTCTGATTAGAACTCTGTTGTGTAAATGTACCACATATTCATTATCCACTGGTCAGTTGAGGGACACTAAGACTGCCTCCATCTCTTCACTGTTGCAAAAAGAGAAGCAATAAACACGGATGGGCAAGTATCCCTGCAATCAGATCAATCCTTTGGGTATATATGCCAAGGAATTGTATAACTGAGTCAAATGGTAGGTTCATTTTTAGTTTTTTAAAGAGTTCTCCACATTCTTTCCATAGGGGTTGTAAGAACTTGCAATCTAACCAACAATGAATGAGAGTTCCCCTTTCCCCACATCCTCTCCAGCATTTGTTATGATTTGTTCTCTTGATCTTACCCAGTCTGACTAGGGTAAGATGAAATATTAAAGTGTTTTTAATTTGCATTTTACTAATTACTAATGATGTTGAACATTTTAAAAATTATTTTATGTGTATGAGTGTACTGTCTGTATGTAGGTAGGTGTACCCATGTTTTGCAATGCTGAGGAGGTCAGAAGAGGGTGTTAGATTCCCTTGGAACTGGAGTTAAAGATAGTTTTAGGCTGCCATGTGGATGCTGGGAATCAAAATCAGGTCCTCTGCAAGAGCAGCCAGTGCTCTTAACCACCGAGCCATCATCTCCCCAGCCTCAATATTGAACATTTTTAAAATTTTATTTATTTTTTTTTTTTAAAAAAATTTTTTTTAATTTTATTTATTTCTGTATGTGTATCAATGTACTGTCTGCATGCAGGTTTGTGCACCCGTGTCGTGCAGTGCCGCGGAGGTCAGAAGAGGGTGTCGGATTCCCCCGGAACTGGAGTTCTCCTGGAATTGGAGTTTCAGACGGTTCTCGGCCGCCATGTGGGTGCTGGGGATCGAACCCGGGTCCTCTGTAAGAGCGGTCGGCGCTCTTAACCGCTAGGCCATCTCTCCAGTCCCAAATTTTATTTATTTTTGTATGTGTATGAATGTACTGTCTGCATTTAAGTCCGTGCACCTGTGTCGTGCAATGCCGCGGAGATCAGAAGAGGGTGTTGGATTCCCCTTGAACTGGAGTTCTCCTAGAATTGGAGTTACAGACGGTTCTCAGCCGCCATGTGGGTGCTAGGGATTGAACCCAGGTCCTCTGCAAGAGCAGTCGGTGCTCCCAACCACTAGGCTATCTCTCTGGCCCCAATATTGAACATTTTTAAAGATGTTTTGTGGCCATATTTATTTCTTCTTTTGAGAAAAATCTTTTAATTGTGTCACTTGTTTTCTTGATTCCTTGTTTTTCTAGTTCTTTACATATTCTGGAAGCTAAACCTGTGTCAGATGTGTCACTCATGAAGATTTTTCTCCCACCCTAGGTTTTCTCTTCACTTCTTTGATTGTTACTTTTGGTATGCAGAAGCATTTTAGTTTAATGAGGTCCCACCTGTTGATTGACTTCCTGAGCAACTAATGTCTGATTTAAGAAGTCCTTTCCTACACCTATGTCTTGTAGGTTTCTGCTGATGTTTCCTTCTAACAATTTCAGAGTTTCAGGTTTCACATTGAGGTCTTTGATCTCTCTAGAGTTGACTTTTCTGCAAGTTAAAAGGGTTTAGTTTCATTCTTCTCCAGCTGGAGATCCCATTTTGCCAGCACCATTTCCTGAAGAGGCTATCTTTCATCCAGGGAGTGTTTTTAACCCTTTTGTCAAATATCAGGTAGCTAGTATTGCATGTACTCAAGTTCTTCAATTATGTTCCATTGATCTACAGGTCTATTCTTGCGCCAGTACCATGTGGTTTTTATGACTATAGCTCTGTAATATAGTTTGAAATCTAGTATAGCGATTCCCCCTGCATTGCTCTTTGTGCTCAGGAGTGCCTTGCCTGTCCAGGGTCTTTTGTGTTTCTATATGAAAGTTTAGAATCATTTTTCTAATTTTGTAATGAATGTCATAGGAATTTTTATTAGGATTGCATCAAGTCTGTATATTACTTTTGGTAGGATGGTCATTTTTATGATATTAATTCTTTCAGTCCATGGGTATGGGAGGTCCTTCCATCTTCTGGTGTCTTCCTCAATATCTCTCTTTAAAGATTTAAAATTTTCATTATAGATATCTTTAATGTCTTTGGTCAGGTTTATTCTGAGATATTTTAATTATTTATTTTTTGAGGTTATTGGGAATGGGAGAGTTTGCATGTACTCCTTCTCCAATTGCTTGTTATTGGCATATAGAAAGGCTACTGATTTTTGTAGATGAATTTTGTAACCTGCCACTTTATTGAAAGTGTTAATCATTTCTTGAAGTTTTATGGTGAGATTTTTGGCATCTCTTAGGTATAGTATCATATAATCTACAAAAAGCATAGTTTGGGGCTGGAGGGATGGCCTAGCGGTTAAGAGCGCCGACCGCTCTTGCAGAGGACCCGGGTTCGATCCCCAGCACCCACATGGCGGCTGAGAACCGTCTGTGACTCCGGTTCCAGGAGAACTCCAGTTCCAGGGGAATCCAAGACCCTCTTCTGACCTCCGCGGCATCGCACGACACGGGTGCGCAGACCTGCATGCAGACAATACATTCATACATATAAAAATAAAAATAAATAAATTAAAAAAAAAAGCATAGTTTGACCTCTTATTTTCCAACAGTACTCCTTTAATTTTCTTCTCTTATCTTATTGCCCTAGGAATAGTTTTAAGCACTATACTAAAAAGGAGTGGAGATAGTAGATAGCTTTGTCGAGTTCCTTATTTTAATTGGAATGCTTCTAATTTTTCTCCATTTAGAATGATGTTGGCTGTGGCTTTGTTGTATATAGCTTTTCTTATGTTGAGGTATGTTCTCTCGAGTCCAATTCCCTCTAGGAATTTTAACATAAATGCATGTTCAATTTTATCAACGGTCTTTTCTGCATCTATTGGACTAGCCATGTGATTTTTGTCTTTGAGTCCATTAATATGATTTATTTTCCTATGTGTATTGAGCCATTCCTGCACCTCTAGAATAGAGCCAACTTGTTTGTAGTGGAAGACCTTTTTGAAGCGTGCCTGTATATGGTTTGCAAGTATTTTTTTGAGAATATTTCCATCTATATTCATTAAGGAGGTGGGTCTAAGAAAAGAGTTGTTAGATTTAATACCTCAGTGAAAACCCATGACAGGAAAAAATGCTAATTAGGACTGAATCAAAATTTTAAAATTTTGCTGTGAAAGAACCATTAGAGGATGACATGCAGCCTCTCAAGAGAGTAAGTCACATTTTCACACCACATTTCTGACAAATGACTTACTCTAACACGTTGGAACTAAAGCTCTGAAGAAAATAAACAGTACTGTTAGAATCTGGTAGAAATTCTAGAGAGACATTATTTTATTAGTCTTTTATGTGTGTGTGTGTGTGTGTGTGTGTGTGTCTTTGCGTGTGAATGCAAATGAGTGTGGGTATGGGAGGTGAGGGAGAAGAAGGGATCATATACCCTGGAGCTGTACTCCCAGGTGATTGTGAGCTGTCTGACATGGATACTGGGAGCTGAGTTCTGGTCTTCTGAAAGAGTCACAAATCCTAGTAATTGCTAAGCCATCTCTCCGGCCCCATATATAGATGTTCAAAAAAGAAAACATGGGCTGGAGAGATGGCTTGCCAATAGAGCACTGGATGCTCTTGTAGAGGACTCAGGTTTTGTTCCTGGTACCCACAATAAGGCTAACAACTGTCCCCACAACTGTCTATAAGTCCAGTTCCAGGGCACTTACATACATGCAGGCAAAACATTCATACACATAATATAAGTATGAGTATATTGCCTGCATGTGTGTAAGAGCAACAATGCCATGCAATGTCTGGGGATGCCAGAAGAGGACATTGAATTCCCCTGGAGCTGAAGATATAGACAGTTGTTAGATGTCATGTGGATACTGGGAATTGATCATGGACCTCTGCAAGAGCAGCCAGTGCTCTTAACCTCTGAACCATCTCTCCAGCTCTAAATATATCTTTTTAAAAAGAAAAAGAGATAAAAGTTTAAATATGCAACACCATGACCCTATAACCCACCATTGGCATTCCTGAATGAGAAATAAAATATTATGTTCACATAAAAATCTGTGTATGAAAATTTATGCCCTCTTTATTCATAGTAGCTACACCCTAGAAACAATTCAGATATTCAGCAGGTGAACGACTAAACAATTTGTGGTGCATTACTGTGGGATACTACTCAGCAATATAAAGTAATGACTGATACACACCAGCCTAGCAGAATCTACAAAGAACTATAAATGGATAAATTTCCATATTATTTGATTCTATCTGCAAAACATTTTTTTCAAACAACGTTACATAAATAGGGAATGGATTAATGTTTGCCACAAAACAAGAAGGAGTCTGGACAGGAGGCAAGTAAAGATGGGTATTCAATGGTACCATGAGGTACCCTTGCATCTTGACTCTTATCAATGGCAATAGCATGCTGTGAGATTCTACTGTAACTTGTCAACTGTAACCTGACCATTCTGGGAATCATTTAAATCTGGGTGCTGCCATGAGTTGTTCAGAGATTGTTGCTGACTATGTTTGATAAGAGGATGGCGCATTCTAGGAGCTCCCACAGCAGTTTCAGTTTCATTCAACTCAGACCCATTTGATGTCCACCAATACCCCCAGGGCCCCTAGGAAAACCCTCTAACTCAACTCTCTCTCCTTCTGTGCTGTGACACACAGCCAGAGGCCCTCTGCCTTGTAACCTTTTACACAGGAGTCAGAAACAATAACAAATGGCATTTATTATGCAAACACTTAGTCCCTATTTTTGAATTAAGATGAAGGAAAAATTACAAGACTTATCCCCAAAGAATCATGTTTCTAGAAAATTTTCTCCTCTTGTTCATGCCCTGACCTGTGGGAACCTCCTCTGGGCCAGCAACGGGGTTCCAAGGTCGTGATCAAGGAAATGGTGAGTAGGTGCACAGTCAAACACAGTGGGAATGAAACTTTGTGTGTGGCTTGAAGCAAGAACTTGTAAGACTTGTCCCAGATCTCCAGTTATCTGATATCTCTGTGGGCATTCAGTTGCCTTTGTGAGTTATCGTAACAGGAAGATTCGGGATATTACAATGGTTCTTGCTTCGCCCTATTGCCCTATTTCTACAAAGTTCCAGGACCAGATGGCCCCTTCCCTTGAGGCACTGACCAAAATGTCACACCTCTAGTTACCTGTTGCACAAACCGGAGCTCTGTAGCCCCCTGATTAGAGCCAAGGTGGCTCACCTCTCCCTTCCACCTGCCCCCCCCCACTTCCTTGCCCAGAGCACAGTAGCCTTCAATATATAGACCTCACTGACAGAAAATAAACAGAGTTACTATTCTCCTGGCTCTCTGTGTGTGAGTCTGCTCATTTTTCCACAGATGATCTCCTGCGTTTTCCCTCCCCCCTTCTTGCGAGAGCAAAGCCTAGAGACTGTCTGCCTGCAGGCAGGAGACAAGTCCTGGAGCTGAGCCAAGGAGGGAAGAACAGCCTGTGGAATTTGATCAAGCATGACTCTGGAGCTGTTGTCTTGGACTCTGGTCAGTTCTGGCTGTTTCCTGTCATGGGCTGACATTTGTCCAGGAATAACCTTTTAATCCTACTAATGAAGCACAAGCAATTAGATATATAGGTATTTAAACAGTACTAATTGTTATGGTAGGTTACTTTGGTATAGACACAGATGTTTGGATGGTATTTTAATCCATGCATTACATTTCTTTCTGTTAAATATGACAGGCTTATAACATCTCCTAACCATTAGAGGATGTAAGCTTGTGGCATCAGCCATGGGTTATTCTTCCAAGGAGAGAGCTAATAGCCAATTAGATCTGGGATATACAGGCATATGGCTGCCACTGCTGCACAGTATTTCCAGGAAGGTGAGGTGTAGCTGGTGCTAATGGAGGAGTCTTGCTTGACTCAAGGGACCTATATTTGCTTTATTGGTTTAGTGGCCTTTAGTAACACTCTCTGGTATTCCAGAGACCATCTGTACACTTGCAAGTGTGGTCTGAATACATCTTTTCCATGTTTACATCAGGTCTTCGACAGCAGGGCCTTATCACCTCTCTTCTTGTAGGTATCCCAGTTTGGAGGCAAGGAGCCTTTACCTTTTGTGGGGGCTTGGATCCCCTGGCCAACATCTCCTTGGTAGAATAATCCACTGCTGATGTCAGAGCTCCTGTATTAATATATTTTGCTTAAGTGCATAGCTTAAGGAGACTTTAGTATTATATTTGGTTCTGAATAGAGAATATTCCTTTTCACAGTTCCTATGTCTATTAGTCAATTAAAGAAGGCAGCTGGCTGGCAGGCCGGAAGTCACTCAGGCATGTACTTTTGGGGGTGGACTCTCTCCTGGGCTGCTGCTAAGGAGTGGCGTCTCTGAGGCCTTCTGGTCAGGACCGCCCTTTGCCTTTGGAGCCGGGACCAGAGGGACGGCGGGTTTGGGTTGGTGCCTCTGCGCCTTTGTGCGGGCTGGCCGGAAGTCACTCAGGCAGGTACCAGGGTGCGGGCTAGGTCAGGCATAACATGTCCCCCCACCACCGCTGGAAACTGGTGAGCATCCGAGTGGACTTTTTTTTTGGAGAACCATCAGAACAAGAAGAGAAAAGTGACTTAGGCCGCCAACATAGTGAAAAGGTATTTGTGATCTGAACCACAAAAGGGAAGCCCACATGCCAGGGACATGAAGGAGGGACAACATGGGAAAGGCAGGATAATCCTGCACCAGGCTCTACCAAACCTGGAGGAGATAGCTACAATGGGAAACCGTTGGAGGAGACCCAAGGAACAGATCTTAGAGGAATAATTGCAGACCTATGCAGAGAAATTAAAGAAAATAAAGAAGAATTCAGAGAACTAAAGAGAGAGAATGAAAAACTCAAAAAGGACCTAGAGGGATACAATGACAAACTTCAGAAAGAACTAAAGGAACAGATTGACAAACTCCAGAAAGAACTGCAGGGAGAAAAAAACAAACTCCTAAAGGAAGTAGAAACACTGAAAAAGGAAGCCAACCATTGAAGTAAAGAGCACCAAGAAGAGATTGAGAAGTTCAAAAGGGAAATGGAAATACTAAAGAAAACACAGGATGAAATGAAAAGGAATTAGAACACACATCCAATCAAGAAGAAAGGAAAGGAAAAAGCCTCAGAGGTAGAATACAGGAAGCAGAACAAAGAATATCACATCTGAAACATAACACAGAGCAACCAAAAATCTCAAATAAAGATTATGAAAAATTTAAAAATGCACAAAAGTGGAACAACCAGGAAATATGGGACAATATGAAAAGATCAAACCTCTGCATCATAGGAGTAGAGGAAGGAGAAGAATCTCAAGAGAATAGTATGGATCAGATCTTCAACAGAATAATAGATGAAAATTTCCCCAAACTAAAAATAGACAAATCCATACAAATACAAGAAGCACATAGGACTCCAAATAGACAAGATCAGAAAAGAAACTCCCCAGGCCATATCATAGTGAAAATGCTAGATGCCCAAAACAAAGACAAAATTCTGAGGGCTACAAAAGAAAAACAAGTCACATACAAAGGGAAACCCATCAGAATTACAACTGACTTCTTGGCTCAAAGCATGGAAGCAA
>VZQC01002643.1:3143461-3296987 GCA_009823505.1 Rhizomys pruinosus
GAGAAATCAATAAAAGCATAACTGCAGAAGTAGAAACCTAAATCAAAACCGCAGATGGATAATAAGGCAAAAGGAAGCAACACAAACCTATCAGTCATAACCTTAAATATTAATGGACTAAATTCCCCAATCAAAAGACATAGACTGGGAGACTGGATTAGGAAACAGAATCCATCGATATGCTGTCTGCAAGAAACACATCTTACCTTCAAGGACAGGCACCACCTTAAAGTGAAGGGATGGAAAAAAATATTCCAAGCAAATGGTACCAAAAAGAAAGCAGGTGTTGCTATTTTAATATCGGATAAAATAGACTTCAAAGTAAAAGAAATCAGAAGAGACAAAGAAGGCCATTACATTTTCATCAAAGGAACAATCCACCAAGAAGATTTCACAATTATGAATATATATGCCCCAAATTCTGGTGCACCAAACTTTATAAAGACAATTCTCCAGGACCACAAGTCACAGACTAACCCCAGCACACTCATAGTGGGAGATTTCAATACCCCACTGAGTCCTTTGGATAGGTCAACAGGACAAAAAATAAACAGAGAGACATCTGAACTGAACGATATGATACACCAAATGGACCTCATAGACCTCTACCGAACATTCCATCCTAATACCAGAGAATACACTTTCTACTCAGCACCCCACGGAACATTCTCCAAAATCGACCACATCCTGGGACACAGAAGAAACCTCTACAAATACAAAAAGATTGAAATAATTTCATGCATCCTGTCAGACCACAGTGCAATGAAGCTCAACATCAACACCAGGACAAGCCCTCCTGCCTACAAGAACACATGGAGACTAAACAACACACTCTTGAATAATGAATGGGTCAAGGAAGAGATAAAGAAAGAAATAAAAACATTCCTGGAACTGAATGACAATGACAATACAACACAACAAAACCTATGGGATACCTTAAAAGCAGTCCTAAGAGGGAAATTTATAGCCCTGGGTGCCTACATTAGAAAAACAGAAAGAGCACAAGTGAATGATCTAACACTACAGCTAAAAACACTTGAGAGACAACAACAAATGAACCTAAATGCAGCAGATAAGAAGAAATAACAAAAATCAGAGCAGAAATCAATGAAATAGAAACAAAGAAAACCATACAAAAATCAATGAATCCAAAATTTGGTTCTTTGAAAGAATAAACAAGATAGTCAGAACTCTAGCCCAGTTAACTAAAAGAAAGAAGGAACAATTCCAAATCAATACAATCTGTGATGAAAGGGGAAATATCAAAACAGGCAAGGAAAAGATCCAGAAAATCATATGAGAATACTTCAAAAACCTATACTCTACTAAGTTTGAAAACCTAGAAGAAATGGATGACTATCAGAAATCCTGGGAATCACCAAAGCTCAACCAAGAAGAGATCGACAGCTTAAACAGACCAATAATATATGAAGAAATTGAAGATTTAATAAGAAACCTCCCAACTAAAAAAAGCCCAGGCCCAGATGGTTTCACGGCAGAATTATAGAAAGCATTTCAAAGAGACTTATAACCATTATTACTAAAGTTGTTTAGAAGGATACAAACAGAGGGAATTCTACCAAATTCCTTCTATGAAGCCAGCATCACTCTAATACAAAAACCAGGCAAAGATACAACCAAAACAGGAGAACTATAGACCCATTTCATTAATGAACACAGATGCAAAAATTCTAAATAAAATACTTGCACATCGCATACAGACCCACATCAAGAAGATCATCCATCATGACCAAGTTGGATTCATACCAGAGATGTAGGGATGTTCAATATATGAAAATCAATAACTATCATCAAACATATAAATGGACTGAAAGACAAAAACCACACGATCATTTCAATTGATGCGGAAAAAGCCTTTGACAAAATCCCACATCACTTCATGCTTAAAGTCCTAGAGGGCTCATTCCTCAATGTGATCAAAGCCATATACAGGAAACCCACAGCCAATATCATCCTAAATGGGGAAACATCAGAAGTATTCCCCTTAAAATTAGGAACTTGGCAAGGCTGCCCCCATCACCACTCCTTTTCAATATAGTGCTTGAAACACTTGTTATGACAATAAGGCAAGAAAAGGAAATTAAAGGAATTGGAAATGAGGAAGTCAAACTATCCCTTTTTGCTGATGATATGATCATTTACTTAAGGGATACTAAAAATTCCACCAGAAAACTCCTAGAAATGATCAAGAGCTTCAGTAAAGTGGCAGGATAAAAAATTAATTTAGAAAAATCAGTAGCCTTTCTTTACACCAACAACAAGCAACTGAAGGACTACAAAGAGACCTTCTCACTCACAGTAGCCTCAAAAACAATAAAATACCTGGGAACAAACCTAACCAAAGACACCAAAGATCTCTACAACAAAAATTTTAAACCATTGAAGAAGACATCAGAAAATGGAAAAACCTCCCATACTCATGGATTGGGAGAATTAATATAGTAAAAAGTCCATTCTACCCAAACTCTTGTACAGATTTAATGCAATCCCAATTAAAATCCCCAAGAGTTTCTTCACAGGCTTGGAAAAAAATCCTTAATTTCATTTGAAAGACAAAAGACTCCGAATAGCCAAAGCACCCCTGAGTGAAAAGAGCAATACAGGGGGCATTTCTATATCAGACTTCAAACTATACTACAGGGGTATAGTCATAACAACAGCTTGGTACTGGCAAAAAAACCAGACATGTTGACCAATGGAACAAAACTGAAGATCCAAACCTGAGCACATACAATTTCAGCCACCTCATATTTGACAAGAGGGCCAAGAAGACACAATGGAGGAAAGATAGCATCTTCAGCAACTGGTGTTGGCAAAACTGCATCACCACTTGTAGAAGAATGAAATTAAGCCCCTACATCTCACCCTGTACAGAAGTCAATTCCAGATGGGTCAAAGAACTGAACATGAAACCCCCAACACTTAAGGTGATAGAAGAAAAAGTTGGCAGCAGACTACAGGACATAGGCATGGGAAAAGACTTCCTAAGTCAGACAGAAGCTGCACAAGAATTAAGGTCATCAATAGACAAATGGGACCTCATTAAACTCAAAACTTCTGTACATCAAAAGAAACAATCAAAGAAGTGAAGAGAAAATCCACAGAGTGGGAGGAAACCTTCACCACAGATACATCGGACAAAGCATTGATTTCCAGAATATATAAACTACTCAAAAAACAAAGAAGAAAGAAAACCAGTGACCCACTAAAAAGATGGAGCAAAAAGCTGAACAGAGACTTCACAGTTGAGGAATTAGAGATGACTGAGAAACATCTTTTAAAATGTTCAACGTCACTAATAATTAGAGAAATGCAAATTAAACCACTTTAAGATATCATCTCACTCCAATAAGACTGGCTAGGATCAAGAAAACAAATGATACCAAGTGCTGGAGAGGTTGTGGGGAAAGGGGAACACTCATCCATTGCTGGTGGGAATGTAAACTTGTACAGCCACTATGGAAAGCAGTGTGGAGAACCCTTGGAAGACTCAAAATGAGTTTGCCATCTGACCCACTCATACCACTCCTGGGTATATACCCACAAGACTCATCTTACTGCAGAGATACATGCACAGCTATATTTTTTGCAGCTCTGTTCACAATACCAAAAAGCTTGAACCAACACAAATGCACCTCAACTGAGGAGTGGATAGAGAAAATTTGGTATATCTACACAATGGAGTTCTATGTAGCAGTAAAAAAAGACAATGTCAAGAACTAGAAGATATGTTAAGTGAAGTAACACAGTCCCAGAAAAAAACAAACGACGAATGGTATCTCTCATCTGTGGATGCTAGTGCCAATAACCCAGTTGTAAATATTTCTTGTGGGGAGTGATGCCTATTGGAATGAACAACAACAACACCAACAACAGAAAAGAATGCATCACAGAATTGACTGAAACGGTGAATCTGGTGTGGTGGGAGTGTTGGGAGGAGGACAAGTGTCTATATTTGATTAATGTATATTTAATTGATGTGAGTTTAACAGGTATCCAAATTTACCCAAACTTTATCTACATATTATATGGTATTTTAGGACTTAGTAAAAGTAAAAATGTCTATATTAAACAACATTGATTAAAAGGTTTTATTTAAAACAGTAATACATTTAAGCTAATTGGAAATATAAATTGTCCACATTTGTTTTACTTAAAATTTGTACAACAACATTGTTGGGATTAATGTATACAAATGTTCTCTATAATTTTTGTGTTGTACACCATCATCTTATAACATTTTCTTTTACCTGTAGGATAATTTAGCTTAAGGAATTAAGTTTGCTTCCCAAATTAACAACATGCAGTTAATGATAAACAGCTTGGTAAATGTAATGAAACTTTATACCTTGATTCCTGCCTATAGGTATGTGTACTACAGCTGCCTTTTTGAGATTCATGGGTCAAAAAATAAAAACCTAAAATAAAAAAGGGGGGATACAGTTATATATTAAAACTTTTGTCAGATTTTTCAATTTAAATATTAAAACTATGGGAAAATATTCGCATGTTCCCACAGGTCAAAATGACTTAATGGCACCACGTTCAGTGTAATCTTCTCTCATTCACTCTGTAGACAAGCCTGACTAAACTCTCTAATTGCCCCAAAACTAAGATTGGAGAGTTTCTTCCTTGATTTGCCTTGGAAATCACAGGGGGTTGGGAGAGGAGACCAGATAGAAGAAATGGCCACTGGAGCTTGTGTATGAGCCCAGCGCATGCACCACTCTCCGGAGAAGGGAGTATTCACTAAAACAATTGGCATAGTAGGCAGGATTAGGCAAAAGCAAGGAATCAGGAGGAGTGCTGGGATTCTATCTGTTACAGGGGAAGTAGCTGGTAACTGAAGTGAGGCTGAAGGAAAATTCAGAGGGAATCCTGGCATGGTAGACTGTCCGCATAGTGTTGGCAATTGTAGTCACGCAGTGGACTTTAGGATGCCTAACTAAAGTGAGGCCACCCAGGTGGATGAGGATAAGGTCAGTGGGAGAAATCTCCAAATGGCCATCCATGTGTAGATGGTATGGAGTGGAATGCCTAATTGAATGGGGTCTGACACATGAATATGGAGATAATTTGTAAACCACAGAGGGTCTGGAGCAAACTTTGCAAGTCCTGGAGCACCAAGAGCACAAGTATCAGCAAGCCATAGAAGAGGCAGCTTGGCCTTTACTTCGTATTACTAAAGAATTATCCCAGGTAGAAGAGGCAGCCCAAAGAGAGATTCAAATTTTAAAGAAGAAAGTAGAGCAAGAAGAAAACAAGAGGCTGGTTTCCTCAGTATTGACCTCTGACTTGCCAGTAACTTGCATAAAGGAGAGAAAGAGGGAGAACAGTCAGCCTGCTGCTCTTTGCAGCTAGGAGACCCCGGAGAAAAGGCAAATAATGATAAAGAAAAGAGTGACCTAGAAAAAGTTCAAGATGCTTCTCAGGTTTGACCTTTAATAGAAAGAAAGGAAAAGTCTATGTCCATGTTTCAACGTACTAACGGTGGCCTTAGTGATGGCAAGACAATCTGAGAATACTTGGCATTGGAGTTTCTGGAATTGGGGAAGACATTCAAACAGGTAATGAAGGAGTCCCTCACCACCTGGCCTGTGAGGCTGTGGGATGTGGGGGCAAATAGAATTGTTTTAAGTGTTCAGAAGCAGAAAAGCTGAGTAGTACATCCACCCATCCCTCCATGAGATATAAGCTGCACAGCCTGAGACAGCACAAGGGGGATCAGTCCCTAATGGATTGGTTAACAAGAGCTGTTAGAGACATGTGGTCCAACCCAACCAAGGTTCCCATAAATACCAGGGGCTGGAGGATGATAGGAGAGGGGCAAGCACTACTGAGGGAACTAGGTATGAGAAAAGCAATATAACCAGTCCATTGTACTAGATAGGACTATGCTTACCAGTGATTTAAGCAAAAGTTTGATTGAACAAGGATCTCAAGATTGGTATGGAACTTTAGTGGCTGTGCTGGGTCCCTTGATGGGACAGAGTCTTTATAATGTACGAGAGGCTTTGTCAAATCCTGATGTTGGTTGCACAGTGGAAACAGATAGTAAAACCCTATTGTTGAAGATATGGCATGAAGTGAGCATGAGAAAGAGAGATTATCCTGGGACCCTGCCCTGTAAAGTACGTGTCTGTAGAGGAGTGAAGCAACCTAAAGGAGATATAAAAGGACAAAATAGGAAAGGAAGCCTGCTTGGGTTACTAGAAGGCAGAGATGGCAAGATTGGTGTCAATCCCCAGTTCCTAAAGAAAAAATTGATGAAAAGCCAAATTCTGTGCTAAAGAGCCACTGAAGGCTTTATAGCTTGAGGAACAGTTCACAAAAAGCATATGGAGGATAAATACCCCCCCCCTAAGTTAAACAGAGTACCTGTCTCTGCTGAGAGATGTTTTGCTTGGGGAAGAAGCAGTTTGTCCAACCAAGGGCCTCCCCCACCAGCCAGGCCCAATGAGTCTATCAAAGCTAAAGAAATGCAGGAAGGCTGCATGTAAAAACACAGGATACCGCATGGGTTCAAGAAAATGACTACAGATACTGAAGAGTCAACTGAATGAACGCCTCCTACTAAGCTATTGTATCCAACATGGATCTTTTGAGAAGACAGTTGGTACAAATAAGTAAAATCTTGCCAGGCTATGTTAGACCTGGTTTATGTTTGATTTAATATCTAATGTTAATGTCTGAGTATTTTACAGTTGTGAGACCTGTTGGAGAGATATTAAGACACCTGAGGAAACAAAGATAGAGTGTAAATCCACTGCAATTGGTGAATAAAGACTTCAGTAAATAAAGACTTCAGTATCAGGGGTGGGCTGCTCCACCAGGAACTGTGGGCCAGGGAGGCTCTGGAGACCCCCAAAACAAAGGCTATTGCCTCTGATGTTGGTTGCACACTGGAAACAGATAGTAAAACCCTATTGTTGAAGATATGGCATGAAGTGAGCATGAGGAAGAGAGATTATGCTGGGACCCTGCCCTGTTACTCGACAGCTGGCCTTCATAGTGCTGGAGAGTGCTATGCAGATCACTAGGGAGAAATGGTCCTTAAAGTCCTACTACAGACCTCACATGCTGCACTTTTACATGCCACATAAGGTGTTCTAGTGGTGCAATGGTGGTGTCTGGTATATGCACACCTAGGAAAAATTCCAATTGGATTCATGGCCCAATCCCTGGAAGGGGGAGCGGGGAAGGATGCACAACTGATATCATAAGCCAGATTGACCCCTAGTGGCAAGGGATATTTTAGGCCCCAATTTAAAAAGCCATTACCATCATTTTGTTAAAAGTTTGTGATGCCCCCACTAAGATACCATCTAAGCCTTTGTGTTTGTGCCTATAGAATGAGTTGTTATAATGGTTAATGTTTGTTTGGATGTGCTTCTTGCTATTTGTATTTTATTAGTAAGAATAAAAGGAAAGCCCTGAAATAAGGCAACAGTCCATTGGAAACAGAACCTGGACAGACCCGAGAGTTTGATGTCTCATCTCTGAGGAAAAATTAGATTGTCCCACCTTTCTCTTTCAAACCCCAACCCCCACCGAGGCTCAGGGACTCTTGCAGAAGAGGTGGGCATGTACAGATCACAAGGGCCAAAGAAGGGGATGGAGTGTGGGATAATCTAAATTCGCTCCTTTAAGTGGACTGTTCCTAAATATCATACATGCTCCTTGCTGCAGAGACACTAGCTGCAGAAATGTAGCTCTGGCAACCCACCCTGCTTTCATAGAGGGGAGCGGTTGAAGACCCAAAAAGCAACACATGTGTGTGATACACTCTTGCGGGAGCATGCTGTGTTTGCTGGAACATGCGCAGGGAACCCTGAGAAGGAGCAGTGCTTGTTCACTCCCACCAGCACCATGTTGGCAGAGGCTCTGGTGTGAGAGCTGCTTACTAGGCACCCATGGTGCAACGTAAGTGTAAGCTTCCCTCATTGATTCTGTAGGCAAGTCTGAGTTAATTCCCTGAAACGAAGGTTGGAGAGTCTGTTCCTTGATTTGCCTTGGGAACTGTGGGGCACTGGAAGAGGAGGCAGGATGGGAAACATGGCCGCTGGAGCTTGTGTCTGAGCCCAGCATGCATGCTGCTCTCCTGAGAAGGGAATATTTACTAAAACACCATGACAAGATTAATTGTACGAAAGATTTACTGGAGAAAATAGCTATGACTAAAGGGAGAAGAGAGGGGAGTTGGTGCTGATTCTGTGCAGAATGCAGGTCTGACACTGAAGAGAGTGGGGAGGAGGACAGGGCAGGAGAGCACTCTTGAGAACATTCAGCCAGGCTGATAGGGAGTCCTCGGGCAAGGCTACCCGTGGGGGGAGATCTGCAGTGGGAAGAGTGAGCCTCATTGGGTCTTTGGGTGGGGGCAGAACTTAGAGGGAACAATAACGAATTCAAAGCAGCAGAAGCTAAGAGCTGTCAGTTATCTTTCTTCCCCATAGTAGTCACAGTGATTTAAGTGGCATACGGACAGGAGGGTACAAACATAAGACTATATCATTGGTACCGTTTTACAGTGGCAAAACACCTAGCCACAAACAGAATGCCATAATAAGAGTAGGGTTGAATATCTATCTATCTGTACATATCATATATATATATATATATATATATATATATATGTATATATATATGTATATATATAATGTTCACACCTTGGAATAATATGTAGTCTTTACAAAGGGTATGGTATGTAGTCTGTATATGCCAAATCTGGCTATTAGCTCTCTCCTTGGAGGAATAACTCATGGATGTTGCCACAAACTTATATCCTCTAGTGATTAGGAGAGGTTATATGCCAAAGAAAGACCTTGTCATCTTTTACAGGAAAAAAAGTAATCCATGGATTAACACACCATCCAAACATCTGTGTCTATACCAAAGTAACCTACCATAATAATTAGCAATGTTTAAATACCTATATATCTAATCGCTTGTGCTTCATTAGTAGGATTTAAAGGTTGTTCCCAGACAAACTGTCAGCCCATGAAAGGAAACAGCCAGAACTGATCAGAGTCCAAAACGACATCTCCAGACAAAGTAGACTGTTCTGCTTCTCGTCCACCAGCGCCACTTTTCTAAGCCTAAGGAACAGTCTGTAGAAGAGGGGGAGTGGTAGGATGTAAGGGCTGTGATTGGGGTGAACATTAAAACTACAGAAATATAGACCGGACACTTATTTGATCTTGACTGTATATACAAGCCCCTCCAGCTGGATGGTGGGAGCCTTGGGCTGTGTGGGTTTGGGCACAACTGCTTGCAAATTGGTTTTATGTGAAGGATGCTTGACAGCAATGTAGACTGGAATCTTATTTGATTAACATGCGTGTGCATACAAGCATCTCCAACTGAACTATGGGAACCTTTGGGTTGTTCAAAATTTAGACATAGATACTTGCAAATTGTTTTACATGCCAATGTACTTACATTCATGCTATTGATTAATAATTTGGCCAGCTTCGAAAAAAAAAAAATGCACAATACCTAATTGTATGGCAAAACTGATACATCATGTTATCTGAAACACGAACATGATGTTATTATACTGTAGAATCCCTAAAAAAATAAACAAATTAAACGAGATTTTTTTATTGGAATATATATATATTATCATATATATAATATATATATAGAGAGAGAGGAGGAGAGAGAGAGAGAGAGAGAGAGATGAGAGAGAAACAGGGTGGAGAGCGATGGAGGCTGGTGGGAGGGTACGCAGAGCCGCACCNCCTTGTACTAAAAAAAAAAAGAAAAGAAAAGAAATAGGAGCTAGAATACTGAAAAGTCGTTTAAAGCATGGTTTTCATGCCAAGCATGAAGAAGGGACCAAGAGCTTGGAGGAAGATAAGTCATTTAAAATCCACTCTGAAGGATTTTGCCATGTTTAAAAGCGGTTTATAGTTTATAATAACACTATTTTATATAGAAGATGGTATTTCAGTAGCGTATTCTTACAGTAAAATACAGAAATAAACCATATATAAGTTATGGACTTGATTTCTCTGAAGTCATAGTCCAGTCGAATATAGTTTTAAGAACAAAGTGTGATATATTTGGTAAAGATTTTATTTTGGCAGCGTATCATACTCCTGCCCAAGCTTTATCCACATATTATAGGACAATTTTAAGGCTTAGTGAAATTTTAGGATTAGTTAAATCTGGTTGTGGTTTAGGTGAAAATGGTATAATACATTTGAACCTAATTGGGAACTATAAAACGTTAATTGTTTTATTTATAATTTGTATGAATTTCCAACAATAACTTCAGGGTTAAGGTACACAAATGACCTATATATTTTTCTGAATTATACAATATCATATTGTAACACTTTCTTTCACTTGTAGGACAATTTAAAGGAATTAGTTTAAATTTACTTCCCAAATAAGTAGGATACAGTCAATGATAAAAAACCTTTGGGTAAATTTAATGAAAACTTACGTGTTGGCTCTGTTTATGGGTATGTGTAATACAACTTAAGAATCTATAGGTCAAACATAAAAATTTAAAAACCACAAAACGAGGTGATGTGGATGGTGGTGTAGTATCCCTTCTGGGATACCAAATGAAAACTTTGTGTTCCAATCCTATTGATAAATTTTTCCCAATTTTAAGATCTTGAAACTAACAAGGGGAGGAGATTTGTATGTTCCCACAAGTAAAAACACCAACTAAATGCCTGAAAAGGTACAAATTTTGGCTGTGCAAGATGGCTGGGAATGCCCAGCAGACAGTGCTGACCCATATGCAACATTAAACGAAAGTGGAAACCTCAGACTGCTTGAGTCACAGGCACTGAGCATCTCTCTGCATTCTATTGGGGTTAACTGTTTATAATGGGACCTAATGAAGTTTACTTCCAGATGCTGAGAAACCTTCCTACTCTCCCCTTTATAGGAAACAAGACCCAACAACATGATGGGTACTGAAGTTTCATTCCCTAAACTGTAAATTAGAGCCAAATGTTATAGTGGTAATTCTTATAAAACAGGTATAATACCCTTTTTAATGGACTGATAGGCATAGGAACTGTGAAAAAGGCTAATTCTCTATCTAGAGCCAAATTCAATAGTAAAGTCTTACTAAGCTGTGTATTAAAGCAAAAAATATATTAACTTTACAGCAAGATCTGACAATCAGCAATGAATTATTCTGCATTAGAAGATGTTGGGTAGGGGATTCAAACCCCCCCAAAATTATAAAGGCCTTTTGCCTATGTGGATTATATGCAAGGAGAAAGGCCCTGTAAGTCCCTGTTGTGAGACCTGATGTGAGCATGAACACAATGTTATGAGACGTCATTTACTAGCGTACAACTGGCCTCTGAAATGCCAGAGCGTGTACCAAAGGTCACTAAAGCAATACAGCAAAATATTGGTTTCTCCTCTGAGACAAGTAAGACTCCTCCATCAGTATCAGCTACACCTCGACTGCCTGGAGATACTGTGCAACAGTGGCAGCCATGTGTATATTATATATATCCCAAATCTAATTGGTATTAGCCCCTCCTTGGAGGAGTAAACTCACAGCGGATGCCACAAACAGCTATGTCCTCTAGTGGGTTAGGAGATGTTATAAGGCCACAGTACGAACTTGTCACCCTTTATAGAGAACCACAGTTTGCGGATTAGCATACCATCCAAGAATGTGTCTTTGCTCACAGTTTAGCTTGCCATAATAATTAGTACTGTTAAATGCCTGTACAAAATTCCAATCGCTTGTGCTTTGTTAATATGAAAGAAAAGGTATCACTGGATAAAATGTCAACCCATGATGGAAGGGTAAAATGCCCTGAACAGAATTGGAGTCCAATTGACCTCTCCAAAGGAAAGATAGGACTGTTTTGCTTCTCACACACTTGTGCCCCTTTCCCAAAGGCCAGGGGAACAACTTGCGGAAGAGGAGGCCTGGAAGAATGTAGGGGCTTGCAGAGAGATTGGGTTGAAATCATGATAACTACCGCATATAGAAGGACTCCTATTGATAAGTGCTGTGGCATACAAGCATCTCCAACTGAACTATGGGAACCTTTTGGGTTGTTCAAAATTTGGACTAGATACTTGCAAATTGGTTTTTACATGCAATGGTTACTTACATTCATTGCTTAGTTGATTAATTAATTTGGCCAGCTTCGAAAAAACAAAAAATGCACCAATACCTAATGTATGGCAAACTGAGTAACATCAATGTTTCTGAAAAACGAACTGTAGTGTTATTTATACTGTAGAATCCCGTTAAAAAATAACAAATTAAACAGAAAATATATATTTTTATTATATATTATATATATGATCTATTATAGAGAGAGAGGAGAGAGAGAGAGAGAGAGAGAGAGAGATAGAGAGAGAAGAACAGGGTGAGAGGATCGGAGGCTGGTGGGAGGGTCGCAGAGCCGCACCAGCCGGCCACCCATGTTGGGTCTGAGGCGGCTCGGCTCTGTAGGCCGGGCGGCAGAGCGCTCGGGCGAGCGTAAGCAGAGCTGAGGCGGACGCGCAGGGGATCTGCCTGAGTCGAGCTGCAGCTGACGGTAGCGTGCGCCATGAGCGGGGGCACCCGTTCGAACAGATCGGCAGCAAGATCAGCCTCATCTCCAAGGCCGAGATCCGCTACGAGGGCATCCTCTACACTATCACTGACACCGAGAACTCCACCGTAGCCCTCGCCAAAGTTCGGGAGAGAGGGGGGTCCCTTTGGGAAGAAGACAGACCAACAGATTGTCCAATACCACCACGAGATGAAGTCTTCGAGTATATTATATTCCGAGGAAGTGATATTAAAGACCTCACTCTTTGTGAGCCACCAAGATCACAATGTTCTTCGCCTCAGGACCCAGCCATCGTTCAGTCTTCACTAGGTTCCTTATCATCTTCATTCCAGTCCGTCGGTTCCTATGGACCTTTTGGCACAATGCCAGCGCCTTTTGGCACAATGCCAGCCTACAGCCAGTTCAGTCCAAGTACATTAGTCGGGCAGCATTTTGGTGCTGTTGGTGTTGCTGGGAGCTCCTTGACCTCGTTTGGAACAGATACATCAAACAGTGGTAACTTATACCAAATCAGTGCGGTGGGTTCTGCCTTCACACAGGATACAAGATCCATAAAAACACAGTTATCTCAAGGTCAATCAAGCCCTCAGTCAGACCCTTTGAGAAAAAGTCCAACCATGGAACAAGTAGTACAGACCGCCTCGGCCCACTTACCAGCTCCAGCATCTGTTGGGAGAAGGAGCCTTATATCCAGCAGGCCTTTGCCATCTACCAGACAGAAAGCGATAGAGAACCAAGAACACAGGCGAGCCGAGGTGCATAAAGTTTCAAGGCCAAAAAACGAGAAGCTCAGAAATGATAGCAAGAGGAGCCGGCACCGCCGCCATGTTGGGTCTGAGGCGGCTGCTCTGAGGCGCGGACAGAGCGCTCGGGCGAGCGTGCAGAGCTGAGAGCGGAGCGCGGGATCTGCCTGAGTGCGAGCTGCAGCTGACGGTAGCGGCGCCATGAGCTGGGGCACCCGTTACATCGGCAGCAAGATCAGCCTCATCTCCAAGGCCGAGATCCGCTACGAGGGCATCCTCTACACTATCACTGACACCGAGAACTCCACCGTAGCCCTCGCCAAAGTTCGGTCCTTTGGTACAGAAGACAGACCAACAGATTGTCCAATACCACCACGAGATGAAGTCTTCGAGTATATTATATTCCGAGGAAGTGATATTAAAGACCTCACTCTTTGTGAGCCACCAAGATCACAATGTTCTTCGCCTCAGGACCCAGCCATCGTTCAGTCTTCACTAGGTTCCTTATCATCTTCATTCCAGTCCGTCGGTTCCTATGGACCTTTTGGCACAATGCCAGCGCCTTTTGGCACAATGCCAGCCTACAGCCAGTTCAGTCCAAGTACATTAGTCGGGCAGCAGTTTGGTGCTGTTGGTGTTGCTGGGAGCTCCTTGACCTCGTTTGGAACAGATACATCAAACAGTGGTAACTTATACCAAATCAGTGCGGTGGGTTCTGCCTTCACACAGGATACAAGATCCATAAAAACACAGTTATCTCAAGGTCAATCAAGCCCTCAGTCAGACCCTTTGAGAAAAAGTCCAACCATGGAACAAGTAGTACAGACCGCCTCGGCCCACTTACCAGCTCCAGCATCTGTTGGGAGAAGGAGCCTTATATCCAGCAGGCCTTTGCCATCTACCAGACAGAAAGCGATAGAGAACCAAGAACACAGGCGAGCCGAGGTGCATAAAGTTTCAAGGCCAAAAAACGAGAAGCTCAGAAATGATAGCAAGAGACAAGCAGTTCCAGGTGTTCCTTCTGCTCCAAGGAGAGGGCGTGGGGGTCATCGAGGTGGCAGGGGAAGATTTGGTATTCAGCGAGATGGTCCTATGAAATTTGAGAAAGACTTTGACTTTGAAAGTGCAAATGCACAATTTAACAAGGAGGAAATCGACAGAGAATTTTATCATAAACTTAAATTAAAAGAAGATAAACTTGAGAAGCAAGAGAAGCCTGTAAATGGTGACGATAAAGGAGACTCAGAGTTTGAAACCCAAAGCAGTGAAGGAAACACGGATGAAGAAGATCCACTCAGGCCTAACTGCTATTATGACAAAACGAAATCTTTCTTTGATAATATTTCTTGTGATGATAACAGAGAAAGAAGACCAACTTGGGCTGAAGAAAGAAGGTTAAATGCTGAAACATTTGGAATCCATCTTCGTCCAAACTGTGGTCGTGGTGGATACCGAGGCAGAGAAGGCCTTGGTTTCCGTGGTGGCAGAGGCCGCGGTAGTGGCCGAGGAGGGACATTTGCTGCCCCTCAAGGATTTCGTGGTGGATTCGGAGGAGGTCGTGGAGGCAAGGGAGTTTGCAGATTTTGAATATAGGAAAACCACGGCTTTTGGACCCTAAAAGGTCTGGATTGGTCATACTGCTTTCTGAAAGAAAGACAATAAAGTCGCTAATAATCTACAGACAAGTCTTTGAAAATAGTTGAATTTCTAGCTCTTCCTGGTCCTGAAAATTGATTTCAGTCTTTGTGAAGAATGAAGAAGTGAATTTGCTGTATATCTGTCACCAGCACTGGGTTATGTTTGTTTCTTTTTCTGCTTAATTCAGAAGATGCAGCCCAGTTACCGGTGGAGGGAGGAAGGTTTATCTTGAAAAATGAGCACTAGATGTATTTGGAATAGCAGAAGGCTACGTGATCTCTTACGCATAGTAAACTAAAGCCGAACTTCAACGGAACTCTTAAGTATTTTTTCATCACTGAAGGGATTTTTATTATCACTAAATTGTATTTGGCAATTGCAAGTTGTTGCCTGCAGATAGGGCCGTGATACTGTGTTTTGAGCCACAGAAGGGGGTGTGTGTGTCTTTCTTTCTTTTTGGAAATCCTATAATATGAGGTAGCTTATTTGGTCAATTAATTAGGGTGCTGGATGGTAGAGAATTTTGTCAGTCAACTATGTACACACAGGTAAATACTGTTTCTTAGGCAAAGGTAACTTTTTTATATAGTTGTAAAATTCCATTATATTCCATTGCCAAAGAAACATTAAGAACTTTGTATAGCTGTAAAAAAAAGCAACTAATTTTTTAAAGAATAAACATTTTAAAGCCAGCAAACATACTGTGTCCTTGCAGACATCCATGCGCTGAGGAACAGAGTTACAGGTGGGTCTTTTTTTTCCTTAGCATTCCAGACTTGAGATTTTTTATTTCTTTTTTAATGTTTGGAACATAAATGAAGATTTGATACATTATTCCATTATCTAAAAATGGATAAATTATTCCTGCTGAGTGTATGAACTTCATTTTTGTAGGAAATCACAGGATTTGTTCAAATAACAGATATTTTCAGTGTATGGATGTAAATAATCATAGATGAAAATGTACCTAGCTGCATTTTCAGATAAGTAACCCTCCTTTTTTTAATACATTAAGACTCAGTATCTATTACCAGTTCTTCCTGCTATGCCTGGAATTTTGGTGTGATAACATTGACTCATTCTATTATATTTCAAGAAGATTGAGAGTTTTCAGTTATTTTGGCAACCTATAACACATCCTTAACACAGTCCTTGGGCCTGTGACCCACAAATGATTCATTATAATTATAAATTACTAATCTTTTTGATATTTAAGCTATAGTGGGGGAGGGGATCTGGCCACTTCATGTTTTTAATGAAGGCCATGGAATAAAGGGATCCAAAGATTTAAATATTTTTATCTCTTTTGTTTTTTGTTAACTTTCTCCTTAAAACATTCAGTAGTGTTAAAGATGTAGGAAAATGCACTGTAGGAAAATTGGACTATTTAAGGATGGTTGATCTTTTTATTTTAATTTTATGTATTTTGTATAGATCTACAAGGAGATGTTTTGTAATTTGGTTTCATTATTGAGATCCAGTACTTGGCAGCCATAGTTTACTATTTGCCTACATGTTAACAAAACCTTTTGGAGAACCCACAAATCATGATACCAAACACATTTTTCTGAGGCCTCAAAGTGGGTGCTATGGCAGTACCTCTAGACTGAGAAGTCCCAAGACAGTTTCAAGAAGAAAAATGTAAATACCAGTTCTCCATGCTCTGACAGTGTGAGTTGCACGTGCTTTCCCAACCCTCTGGGTCACTGACTGGGATATTTGTTGTCCAAATAGTAACTGGCAGCATGGCATACCTATAGTGCACCTTACAATATAAAAGCAAGGTTTTTATTCTAACCAGAATAAAACTGTTCAATAAAAAAAAAGAAAAGAAAAAAAAAGGTATGGTATGTCAAACACTTGATAAGGAAGAATTTCTACAAATTAGTGCTGAGAAAATTCATATAACAGAAGATCTAGTTGCTTTTAAAGTCAAAGACCAACAGATACACACACACACACACACAATCATGTGAGCATATAGTGCACCAAGATGCACTCCAGGCTGCATGCCTCTCTCAGCTCTTGCTATGGCCTGTCCACACAACAGGCTTCCCTGGCAAACCAGGAGCCCTTAGAGGCTTGAAACCAAGCAAGTGTCGTATGCCCATTCTCAATAAACACATACTGAATAATTAGATGAATGAGTGGCTAACTACAGGGCTAATCATAATTGGCCAAGTGGAACAGAGATAAGATCAGCTCACCTGTTCCTAGGATATTGAAACTGGCAACTTGCTATGAATGCAAGATGCATATAAGCCTTTTATTATTAAATGATTTCTATCTCTTTAATCCTCATTTTATTATGACTGTTTTGTTCTTCAGTTATTAATCACTTTTGAAGCCTAATAGAAAATAATACTCACATTATCACAAAATTGTCAGCTTACTAAAGACAAAAGAAGCAGTTAAAATTGTTTTTGTGAACATAGAATTTAATCCCCACAAGGCAGTGCCAGTCAGAGGTACACAGTGAATGGTCACTGTGGCTATGGTTGCCTGCAATTGTAGAGTGTTCATGCTTCAAATGCCTTCATTCCAAACAGGATGCCACCACACAGCTGATCTTTCACAAACTTTGATACAGCTGATGAATTGTCAATTTTGTACTACCTGGTACAGCAAACTCATTCCTATGAGTCCTGATGCAGTAATAGAAATTAAGAAAGCATTCATTGAGCAGCATGAGAAACCAAGGCACATTCACTTCCATGTCAAATGACGTGGCTCATATTTCCATATAAACATAAAACAAAACTCAACAAGATAACTTATTGCAAGGAAGCTACCTAGTGGCTGTTTCTTCAGGTCAAGACACAGCAGATGGAAAGTCTGAGATGATGTAATTGTCAACCCTCCTGGGACTGACCTTCTCGGCGGCACCCTACCATCATTTATTCTCTGCATTGTGGCCATTTTTTGCATTTCTGTAATAGCCTCCATGTGTTGGAAAACAACAAGAAGCAGCTTCTTTAGTGATGGGTGAGAGCTACACTCATCTGTGGGAATATGTATAAGTATTTAGAATAGAATTAGAAACTATATTTGGAAGAATGGAAATAGAAGGTTCTCCTCTAGGGTCTCTGACCTCTGCAGCCAAGGTTATTGGGCTAGGTTTACAGTATCAGTTGTGAATTTCCTCCTGCCAAGTAAGCCTTAAGTCCAATTCTATAATAACTGGTTACCTCAATATAAAGGTGCCACTGGGGATATCTTCCCAGCTTGGAGATTGTCCTGGATCTCGGAATTTATAGTTGGGTATGACTATTGGTTGCTTTTCTCTCTTGGCAGCTACTATAGCATCTTCTTATAGGATGAGAGCTAGTACTTAGGAGGGAAGCTTCCAGGTCAGTTACAGCTTGATTTTTCCAAATCCTGTATTCCAAGTATATAGTGTCTTCAGCAATACAGTCTTACCTTTAAATAATTCTGGGGCTCAGCCAAGGGAAATGGCAATAGCCTGTATTGTTTGGGGAGTCTCTTGGATCCCCCTGACCAACAACTTATTGGCTAGCGCTGGTGTTTATGTTAGATAGTGTAAGTCTCTCAGCTGTAAGCATTGTAATTTCAAGTGGTGTAACTCCATTTATACTATATATAATATGATGTACTTTTAAGGAAGCTTATAAAATAATGTGTTTCCTGTGACTTTTTCAAGGATCCTCAGTGCTATTTATTGCTGCTGCCTCTTCCTTCTCCCCCTTTTTTAACTTCCCCATGCCTTCCCAGTTAAATGTGCCTCATTTTCCCCTTTTCCCATTGTATCATCTGTGTCCTGTTATGTCTTACTAGAGCTCATTTTTCTCCCCTCCTTCCATGATCCTTTTCTACTTCCCTGAGTTAGTTCTGTGCCTACTCCAGGTCATGTACTCAAATCTAAACTAGTTCTTAAAATGTTTCTGCCCCTCTTCTGTAATGATACCTGAGCCTTGGGAAGAGACCATATGATGATCCAGGTGTCCCATTTAGGGTTGAGCACTCCATAGGCTCTCATTCTCTGCATATTGGGGTCTCTGTGTTCATCATCATGCACTGCCAAAAGAAGACGATCTGATGGGGGTTAAAAGATGCACTAATTTATGAGTGTAACAATACTCATTAGAAGTCTGTTTAATACTATGTACATTAGCATAATAGAAGTAGTAGGTTTTCCTCTAGGGCCTACAGCCTGTCTAGTCACAGGTTCTTGGCCCAATAAGAGTTCCACGCAGGGGTTTCATCTTGTGGAGAAGACCTTGAATACACTTAGAAAGTGGTTAGTTTCCCACGACATTCGTGCCACTATATCAGTGGGTGTGTCTGGCCAGGCCACTCATTATTGTAGCTCACCCAGGACACACCTGGATAAGGTGGATAACTATACATGAATGGTGTTTTTAAAACAACAGCACAAGTGAACACATGGACTCACAGTGGTTGTGACAGCATGCGTAAGATTTGTGAAAGCTCAAGCTGGATAAAATACCAGCATAGAGAGGAGAGGTAAGCACAGTGTCCCACCCCTATAGGAGGAGCTATTGGCAATTTATAGCTTCTACAGAGAGAGAGAGAGTCAGTTTTCATTAAGACTGTGTCCTCTGATAGGTCAAGCACACTGTAATGGATGGCCCCAGACCCGAGTTGGAAAAATTTGGCAGAATGGGCATTTTTTTAAAGATTTTATTATTTTTATTTTATGTGTATGAGCATATTTCCTGCATGTGTGTAAGTATACCCAGTTGGGAATGCCCACAGAGGTCAGAAGAGGGCATCAGATCCCCTGGAACTGGAGTTATAGATGGTTGTTAGCTGCCATGTGGGTGTTGGAATGCAAACCCAGGTCTTCTGCAAGAATAGCCAGTGCTCTTAACCTCTGAGGTATCTCTCCATCCCCTTCAATGGGCATTTTTTAATTGACACAAAGTAGGGTGGATAGGGAAGGGGGGAGTGGACCTGGGACGATTTGGGGGACTGGGTGATTATAAATTTATCAAAGAACTAATTTTTAAATTTTTTAAATATTTGGAGCTAGGATCCACAGTAAGAGCAGACATGAGGCACGTGTCTTTCTGGATCGGGGTTACCTCACTCACTAGATAGTATTTTCCAGTTCCATTCTTTAACCTACAAATTTCATGATTTCATTTTTCCTAGAGATGATTAAAATTCTATTGGTATATGTACCACATTTTCATTATCCAGTCTCAGTTGAGGGATATCTAGGCTGCTTCCATCTCCTAGCTATTGTGAAGAAAGTAGCAATGACCATGGCTGAGTGTCTCTGTAGTAGGAGATCTAGTCCTTTGGGTATATGCCAAGGAGTGGTATAACTGGGTCATAGGATAGATCTAGTTTTAATTTCTTGAGAATCGTCCACACTGATTACCATAGTAACTGCACCAGACTGCAATCCCATCAACAGTGAATGAGTGTTCCTATCTCCACATCCTCACCGGCATTTGTTGTTAGTTGTTTTCTTGATCTTGGCTATTCTGAGGTAAGATGAAATCTCAAAATATTTATAATTTGCATTTCCTTATTTGCTAAGGATATTGAATCTGTTTTAGATATTTCTTTATCCACTTTATTTCTTCTTTTTTATCAGTTCAGATCCATAGCTTTTGATACAACATAGTTGTATCAATCATTTTTTTTACTTGATTCTTTGTTTTGTTTTGTTTTGTTTTACTTTGGTTTTGTTTTTTTTTTTAGTTCTTTCTATGATCTGGATATTAATATTCTATCAGATGTATAGTTTTTTCTCCTATTTTGTGAACTCCCTCTTCACTTTACTGGCTGTTTCTTTTGCTGTGCAGAAGCTTTTAAATTTAATGAGATCCCACTTGTTGATTGTTGACCTTAATTCCTGAGCAAACCGTGTGTCTTGTAGGACACTGCCTGTGTTTCTTCTAACACTTGCAGCATTTTAGGTATCACATTAAGATCTTTGATCCATTTGGAGTTGATTTTTGTGCAGGGTGATAGATATGGGTCTAATTTTAGTCTCCTAAATGTGGACATCTAATTTTCCCAGCCCCATTTTTTTGAAGACTCTGTTTCTTCTCCACTGTGTATTTTTGGCATATTTGTCAAATATCGTATGGCTGTAATTATGTGTGCTTAGGTTTGTATCTTCCACCCTGATCCACTGATCTACACTTTCTGTGCCAGTACTGTGCTGTTTCTAGAGCTCTGTAATGTAAATCAGACATGATAATCTTGACAACACTATTCTTTTCCTAAGGATTGCTTTGGCTACCTGGGGTCTTTGTGCTTTCGAGATCTGTTCATTTTATGACTTCATTGTAGGAGTTTGGGAAGCATACTTCACAGGAATCAGTTGCCATTATGTGAAAGCACCTCCAAACCAAATGACTAAAATAGCCAAAGGGAGCCAAGGATGTACTGATGAGCCTATCAAGAGCTCTAGAAATAATTTATACTTTTCTAGGAGACTGATGAAAGCCATATGAACAAATACTTATATTTGATATTAATCTTTCCTTAGAGCCCACTGTTGGCTGTGAATGGGGTTGCTATAGGCAATGACAAGGGTAGTCAGCTGACTATAAGAGACATTCATTTAGGACTTTTCTTTTTGGTTCTTCTTTATATATTTGCTAAGAGTGTAATATTGTGTGTCTCAAGCCTCTGCCACCCTTCTTAAAACCACAAACATGAAAATTTAATTTTGCACAAAAAACATATGCCCTGAGCTCTTGTCTGGATTCAAAACCCCATTCTGTACCTTTAAAACATTGTATTGTTTGTAATTCCTTTAAAATATTTCAAAATCTCTAGCTGATTAAAAAATCTTAATATTATGTTTCTTTATGGCTGCCAATTAAGCTGTAGTGCTTCGTTTTATCACAGCCACATGTAGGAACACTTGAAAGATATATGAACACACTACTCCAGTAGTTTAATTTTCATTTCTAAGGCAATGTGTTACCACTTAATCACCCCAATTCTCTAAAAAGTAAATCCTTTCTCTACTCTTAAATTAGAATCTTGGTATGAAATTTTACATTTTTGTCTATGATAAAAGAATTTTAATGACATCTTTCAACAAGCCATATTATTATTTCATTACTTTGATTTATCAAATTTCATGAGGCATCCACAGAAATGGTTCTCATTTTATTGTTAATGTTTCATCATTCAGTTATTAATGTACTTGTAATGCAATGTCTTGGAAAGGTAAATTGACAATACTTACTGTCATATATTTGACAACTAATTAACTTCTCCCACACTCATAATTTTCCTCAGGAACTCTTCACTTTCACGACACGAAACACTCATCCTCACATGAAGATCTGAATGACAACCTGTTAGAGGAGGAAGGGATGTGAGGCTTATAAAGAACAATGCTTTCCTCAACTGGAAATAGCTTTGCACCCTGAATTGTGGGTCTCTGGTTCCTACATGATCTCCCAGGACTGGAGAAATCCTGTTCCAGAATGGGAGAGCCTAATAGTCACTGGGAAAACCATGATTTTTTTATTGATGTTTTGTGTATTTCATACATCATTTTCCAATTCAATTCAGGCATATTTCCCCTTCCCTTTCCCCCACCTCACCCCACCCCATCCCAGATCATGCACTCTGCCATAACTTTCCTGCATCTTTCTCTCAGTTTCTTTTTTTCCATTTTTAGCAATAAGTGATAATTTGTGAGCACAAGCATCCTTCATGTAAAACAAATTTGCAAGCAGTTGTGCCCAAACCCACACAGCCCCTTGGTCCCACCATCCAGCAGGGGGGGCTTGTATGTTCAATCAAGTTGATCAAATGAATGTCCAAGCTATATTGCTGTAGTTTCACCATTCACCCCAATCGCAGCCCTTACATTCTACCAGGCCCCCTCTTCCACAGATTGTTCCCTAGGCTTAGAAAAGGGGCACAGGTGGATGAGAAGCAAAACAGTCTACTTTCTCTGGAGCTATTGTCTTGGACTCTGGTCAATTCTGGCTGTTTCCTTTCATGGGCTGACAGTTTGTCCAGGAATAACCTTTCNTACAAGGAGACCTTCCCACTCACAATAGCCTCAAAAACAATAAAATACCTAGGAACAAACCTAACCAAAGACACCAAGGATCTCTACAACAAAAATTTTAAACCCCTGAAAAAGGAAATTGAGGAAGACATCAGAAGATGGACAAACCTCCCATGCTCATGGATTGGGAAAATAAATATAGTAAAAATGTCCATCCTACCCAAACTAGTGTACAGATTTAATGCAATCCCAATCAAAATCCCCAAGAGTTTCTTCACAGGCTTGGAAAAAATCCTCAATTTCATTTGGAAAAACAAAAGACCCCAAATAGCCAAAGCAACCCTGAGTGAAAAGAGCAATACAGGGGGGGATCACTATACCAGACATCAAACTATACTACAGGGCTATAGTTATAAAAACAGCCTGGTACTGGCACAAAAACAGACCAGTTGACCAATGGAATAAAACTGAAGATCCAAACCTGAGCTCATACAATTTTAGCCACCTCATATTTGACAAGGGTCCATGAAGACACAATGGAGGAAAGACAGCATCTTCAGTAAGTGGTGTTGGCAAAACTGAATCACCACTTGTAGAAGAAGGAAAACCATTATTTTATACAGGTATTTGTGCCAGCCTCAAATTTCAGGCCACTGAGCAATAGAATATGATGAGTGCACTTCCCCTGAAAGCCATCACAAGATGTGAAGAGGGCTACATATACCAAAGTATCCTAAGGTATACTTCCTGGTCCTGCTGTCTCTTCTATGACATAGCTGGACCAAGACCCTCTCTCACCATCCACCTCTGGTGATTCCAGAGAAGAAATGCTTTATCTGTAGACGAAAAATGCTGTCTTTGTAAAGTAGTGTTCATTTCTCTTTTAGCATTTAAATTCAAATGCTTGATATGGTAAAAAAATCAAAGACTGTTTACACTGTGTAAATACTTACCCAGCACCACTTTTGTTTTTTTAATGAACATTTTAGTCTGGATTAGTGCTATCCCGGCAAAGGTAATATCATACTCATCTGAATTCTCAGCAGCTAACAAAATGTCACACATGATGAGAATTCAATAATGTTTGCCTTAATTAATGAAATCTAAGACCCCTCTTCGTGGAGTTTTTTAGGAGCCTTGTCATCCTTAGTTAATTGCATAATAAACACATCTTTAATCCAAGACCCATAAATGAATGGGAGCTCAGCCGTATGACTAGAGCAAAGGGCCCTGATGGATGCAATATGGAAACTCTGTGCTGCTGTTATTTTCCTTTATACAAAATATGCATTTTGGGGGATGGCCCTTTCACTACTTTTCTGAGCACTTAGAATCGAAAGCCTAATCCTGATTTACTTCCATTCCTATTTCACAAAATACTAAAATAGGTGTTCCTTTTAAAAACAATTTTTAAGCTCTGCTCCATCATTTAGTAAAAATAAGCTATTAGTAATAATAACAAAAAACATCTTTTGCTTGGACATCTTGTACTTTAGACAATTTTGAAGCCTGTGTACAATATATGCCATTATCAAAGCCCATATCATGAATTAGGTATGGATTCCTGATCTTCCTTCTTTTTGTATAGAATAATTATTAACCTACCTTTCTAAAAATATTTTTAAACATAAAACATTGGTAGATCTATGAAATGCCCATTTAACTTGCAGTCATCACGTTCCAAACTGTCCTGCCATTCCTTGGCACAGGGAGAACCCCAAGAGAATGCTATGTCTCTGTATCTCTGAGACCAGTGCTCTTTTATACCTGAAGATAATAGTGACTAAGCCAGCCCTGCAGAAACTCTTAATATACCAAATTCTTAATTGCATAATTCATATATCGTGGCCCCAGAGACAACCCTGTTCTGTCTAACTTTAATAAGGAAATTATAGTAAACTTCAAGTTTGAAAAAGTCTTCAAGTTCCTTAAAACATGCCAAGTAGATTCTGAAGAGGACAAGTTTCGCAGAGCATCTAAGTCAGAGAGCCTACTGTTGATTCTGCTGCACTTAGTGCCAGTTGTTGAAATTTGTACTACCAAGGCCTCCAAAATAAAAGTATCCACCTTTAACCCCATAAAAAATGATTAAGCTGAGATTGGTAGAAATGGGAAAAAATGTTCAGTCAGCAGTAACTTTACTTTCAAAACAATATCATTTCATCTAAAAATACATATTGTGGGACCAGGGAGATGGCTCACTGAGTAAGGACCTTTGCCACCAAGCCTAAGTACAATTCCTTGTTCCCTCATTGTGGAAGGAGAAAGCTGACTCCTGTGGGTAGTCCTCTGACCTCCACACCTTCATGGTATGCACACACATACATGAATACATGTAACTTTTTAAAAAATGAGAAAGAAACACACATATCTAAAGACTCAAAGCTAGCATCCACATATGAGAGAGAACATCTGATATTTGTCTTTCCAGGTCTGGGACAATGTTTCCATATCATCCATTTACTTGAAATTTCATTTTTCTTCTTTCTTTCTTTCTTTCTTTCTTTCTTTCTTTCTTTCTTTGGACTTTGCTGTAATTAAAGGTGTGCTCCACCACACCTGGCTAAATTTCATTTTTTCCTAACAAATGCTCATAGTCCATTGTGTAAATTCACCATATTTTCACCGTCCAATTCATCATTTGATGGCCATCTAGGTTGTTTCCATTTTCTGGGTATTGTGAAGTAGCAGAAATGAACCTGGATGAGCAGGTATCTCTACAGTAGGATAAAGAGTCCTTTGGTTATGTTTGCAAGAGTTATGGTATGACTGGATCATGTGATATATTTATTTCTAGCCTTTTTTTTCAATATGGTTTTTTAAAATAATACTATTGAAAATGTTCCCATTTTTCAACAATGTGTATGTATGCATGTTAGAGGGGTTCCAGCAGGTCTGTTTCTGACTATCAGAACCTTGGTCCTCCAAGCCCAGCGTTCAGACAGGCCTGGGTGATGACAAGCCTCAACAGGAGAGCTGGAGCACTGCCGCACATAGATTTAACCAGGCATGGAGCACATTTGGTGTTGGCAACTAGCCAAGCTGAACAATGGTAAGATTTACATGGAGAGAAGACCTTAGATTGTAAATTTTTGTGAGAGCTAAAACCTACTGTCAAAAAAGAAAAAAAAAACACAGTATGGGGTAGGTTTCAAAGAGTATATACTGAGTTTTTAAGTACTTCACAAAGGTTGATCCATCAATCATGTTGTTTTGGGAATAACCTGTTCTTTATATTAAAATAAGGTTTATTAACTTCTCAAAAGGGTGGGAAACATCTTACTTTGATTTTTTAAATTATTCTTTACATTGTGAAGACTCCTAAATATTTTTAAACATTTCATTATTTAATGTGTGCACATGTGCACACACACAAAAATGCTTACTATGGCAACATGCAAGCATCTGGGCCCGGGCCTTTTTTAGTTGAGAAGTTTACTATTACATTTTCAATTTCCTCATATATTATGGGTCTGTTTAAGCTGTCAATCTCTTCTTGGTTAAGCTTTGGTGAATTCCAGGATTTCAAATATTCATTCATGTTTCTTAAGTTTTCAAATTTAGCAAAGCATAGGTTTTTGAAGTATTTTCATATGATTGTCTGGATCTTTTCTCTGTCTGTTGTCATGTTTCCCTTTTCATCCCAAATACTATTGATTTGGAGTTGCTCTTTTTTTTTTTTTTTTTTTTTTTTTTTTTTTTTTGGTTAACTGGGCCAGGGTCTATCTATCTTGTTTTTCTTTCAAAGAACCAAGCTTTTGGATTCATTGATTCTTTGAATTATTTTCTTTGTTTCTATTTCATTGACTTCTGCTCTGATTTTTGTGATTTCTTCCTGTTTGTTGGGTTCAGTGTTCATTTGTTGTTGTCTCTCAAGTGTTTTAGCTACAGTGTTAGTTTGTTTATTTGTCCTCTTTCTGCTTTTTTAGTGTAGGCCCTGAGGGCTATAAAATTTCCTCTTAGGACTGCTTTTAAAGTATCTGTGATGGTTTGAATGAGTGTCCCCCATAGGCTTTAAGTATTCAGACATTTGTCTCCAGTTGGTGGCACTGTTCTTGGAGGTCTTAGAAGGTGTGGCCTTGCTAGAGGAAGTACATTATTGGGGGCACGCTTAGTGAGTTTAACTAGTCTTGTGGTCTCCAGTTTCTCTCTCTCTCTCTCTCTCTCTCTCTCTGTCTCTCTCTCTCTCTCTCTCTCTCTCCTTCCTGTGCTCATTGTGAGATGTGACCCTCGGTTTGCTGCTCCAGCTCCAGCCACCATGCCTCCCGCCACAATGGACTCTAATTCCCTGGAACCATCAATCATAAACTCAAATAAACTCTTCGTTTTATAAGTTCCTTTGGTCATGGTGTTTTATCACAGCAACAGAAAAGTGACTAATACAGTATCCTATAAGTTTTGCTGTCTTGTATTGTCTTTTTTGTTTAGTTCCAGGAATGTTTTTATTTCTTCCTTGACCCATTCATTATTCAGGAGGAGGTTGGGCTTATTCTGGTGTTGATGTTATTTTATTGCACTATGGTCTGATAGAATGCATGAAATATTTCAATTTTTTTTTGTATTTGTAGAGGTTTTTTCCATGTCCCAGTATGTGGTTGATTTTGGATAATGTTCCATGGAGTGCTAAGTAGAAACTATATTCTCTGGTGTTTGGGTGGGGCATCCAGTAGATATCTGTGAAGTCCATTTGGTGTATTTTATTGTTCAGTTAAGATGTCTCTCTGTTTATTCTTTGTCCAGTTAACCTATCTAATGGGCTCAGTGGGGTATTGAAATCCCACACTATTAGTGTGCTGGGATCAATCTGTGCCTTGATGTCCTATAGAATTTTGTTTATAAAGTTTGGTACACTGGAGTTTGGTGCATATATATTCATGATTGTGAAATCTTCATGGTTAATTGATCCTTTGATGAAGATATAGTGACCCTCTCTGTCTCTTCTGATTAGTTTTGCTTTGAAGTCTATTTATCTGATATTAGAGTAGTTACTCCTGCTTGCTTTTTGGTACTATTTGCTTAGAATAATTTTTTCCATCCTTTCACCTTAAGTTGGTGGCTATCCTTGAGGATAAGATGGGTTTCTCGTAGACAGCATATAAATGGGTTCTGTTACCTAATCCACTCTCCCAGTCTATGTCTTTTGATTGGGGAGTTCAGCCCATTAATATTTAAAGTTATTATTGAGAGATGTATGATGCTTCCTTTTACCTTATTTTCTGTTTGCATTCTTGGTCTAGGTTTGTATTTCTGCAGTTATACTTTTATTCATTACTCTCTCTAGCTACTTGGGGATAGTTGTTCCTTTCCTCTGATCTTTGAATTGCTTCAAGTATTTTCTGAAGGGTTGGTTTCCTAGACATGATAAGTACTGATAATACTTTTGTCCAAGTTCTTCTGGCTTTCATCGTTTGCACTGAAAAGTCAGCTGTAATTCTGATGGGTTTTCTTTTATATGTAACTTGTTGTTCTCTTGTGGCCTTCAGTAATTTGTCTTCGTTTTGGGCCTCTAGTGTGTTAACTATGATATGGCATGGGGTATTCCTTTTCTGTTCTTGTCTATTTTGTGTTTTATGTGCTTCTTGTATTTGTATGGGTTTGTCATTTTTTCAGTGTGGGGAAATTTTCTTCTATAATTCTGTTGAAGATCTGATCAATACTTTTGTCCTGGGATTCTTCTCTTTCCTCTATCCCTATGATGTGGAGCTTTGATCTTTTCATAGTGTCCCATATTTCCTGATTGTTCCACTAGTGATTTTTACAATTTTTTTCATACTCTTTGTTTGAGCATTGCAGTTCTTCCACTTTGTCTTCCAGTGTTGATATTCTACTTTCTGTTTCATCCAATCTACTGAGGCTTTCTCCTATTTTTCCTGCTGATTAGATGAATGTGTAATTTCCTTTTTCACTTCATCCTATGGTTTCTTCTTTTTTTATCCTGTGATTTCTTTAGTATTTCCAGTTCCCTTTGGAGTTTGTCACTCTTTCCTTCTAGATCCTTGATTTGCTGGTTGGTTTCCTGTTTCATTTCAGTGTGGGATCTTTTCAGTGTTTCCACTTCATTCCTGAGTTTGTCCATTCTCTCCTTTCATTTCTCTGAGTATGTCTATTATTGTTCTTTTAAGATCTGTGTCCTGGATTATCTCCAGGGAGAACTCATTGTTGGGGTCTTTTATAGGACAGCTATATTTTGTTGGAGAGTATTATTTGCTTTTCCCATATTGCTGATTTTTCTTTGTGCTCTTGGCATGTGGATTTGATTTGTTGTTTATAGTCTGATGCAAAATTTAGATGGTTCTTCTCTGTTCCCACCAGGATGGCCACAAGGGGGAGTGGGCAGCACTGGTTCTTGCCCACCCAATCCTGTCACTGCCAAGGTAACAGTAGGGCCTTACCCAATCTGCTCTGGATGTTGGAGCAGCTCCAGAAACCCTACACCTGAAGCTACAGGCCCGGATGTTATTGGAAGCAATGGGGCTGGTCCTGGAATCCTGGACTGGAAGCAACAGGGCTCCAATGGTCCTGGAACTCTGCAACAGAGGCACTAGGGCTGGGAAGGTCCTGCAACCTGCCTGCCGAGAAGCCCACCCTGTCACTATCCCTGTACAGGAGGCAGGGGTGCTAAGATGGTCCTGGAACCCTGCACCAGAAGTGACTGGGCTTGGATGGTCTTGGACCCTGGGCTGGAAGCAACAGGGCTGGTATGGTCCTGGAACCTGCCTGCTGAGAAGCCTGCCTGTCACTCACCCTGGGCTGGAAGCAACGGGGTTGTACTGTCCTGGAACATGCCTGCTGAGAAGCCTGGCCTGTCACTCACCCTTAGCTGGAAGCAACTAAGCTGGTATGATCCTGGAACCTGCCTGCTGAGAAGCCTGGCCTGTCACTCACCCTGAGCTGGAAGCAACTAGGCTGTGATGGTCCAGGAACCTGCCTGATGAGAAGCCTGGCCTGTCACTCACCCTGGGCTGGAAGCAACTGGGCTGTGCTGGTCCTGTAACCTGCCTGATGAGAAGACTGGCCTGTCATTCACCCTGGGCTGGAAGCAACTGGGCTGTGCTGGTCCTGTAACCTGCCTGATGAGAAGACTGGCCTGTCACTCACCCTGGGCTGGAAGCAACTGGGCTGTGCTGGTCCTGGAACCTGCCTGCTGAGAATCCTGGCCTGTCACTCACCCTGAGCTGGAAGCAACTGGGCTGGGATGGTCCTAGGACCCTGGGCTGGAAGCACCATGACTCCAACGGTCTTGGAACACTGCTCCAGAGGCACCAGGGCTGGGAATGTCCTGGAACCCGCCCTCCCTTGAAATATTATCTTTAAGGAACCTCTGCACTGATTTCCATAGTAATTGCACCAGTTTGCATCTCATCAGTACCCCCATCCACAACAGTATTTGCCATCATTTGTTTATTGGATCTTAGGCATTCTGGTTGGAATTATAAGATGAAATAACAGAGTAGTTTTAATTTATATTTCCATGGCTAAAGAAGTTAAACAACTTTTAAAATATTTCTCCTCCATTTGATTTTACCTATTGAGACTTCTGTTTAGTTCTTTGCCCAAATTTTTAGTTGGGTCATTTGCTTTATTCATGTTTAGGTTGTTTAGTTCTGTCAGATGCATTGCTGGTAAAGGTATCCCCCCATTCTGTAGACTGCCTCTTCACTCAGATGATGATATCCTCTGCTGTACAGAATCTTTTTAGCTTCATGAGGTCTCATTTGCTAATTGTTAGTCTTTTTTTTTCAAATTAAAGTTTATTTTTTGTACTGTTTTCTCCATGATAATATCTTTCCAATTCTTTTTTATTGAAGTTTTGTGCTTTTCTTACAACATTTCTTAGTCGTTTATATCCCTTTCTTGTCCCCCTCCCTGCCAAAGTTGAAACATTCTGCCATACATGTCTTGCAGCTTTTTCTCAGTCTTTNGTTTTTTTTGCCTTTTTTTTTTTTTTTTTTTTTTTTTTTTTTTTTGCTATTGTTCCTTCTAATTTGTATCTCATATCCCAAAATTATGATGTCTAAAAATAAACTATAGGTTAATTCCAAAATGTCTACAGATTCGCAATTTGACAGTAGTGTTGTAGGAACATAAAAAAAATATATTACTTTACATTCCTACATTATATAGCAAGTTGATGAGTAACATCAGGTATTGCATTTGCAGAGAGAGAATTATTTAGTTTGCTTTACAAATAGGGATTGGATGCTAGGATCCACAAATGAGGGACAATTTTTTTTTTCTGGGACTGTATCACTTCACTTAGCATAATGGCTTCTAGTTCCATCCATTTACTTGCAAAGTTCAGTTTCCTCCAGGACTTTAAACATGAAGGTGTGTTGAATTTTGTCAAAGGCCTTTTCTGCATACATTGAGATGATTGTGTGTTTTTTGTGTTTCACTCCATTTATGTGCTTTATAATGTTTATTGACATGTATATTGAACCATCCCTGCATCTCTGGTATGAATCCAGTTTGGTATGGTAGATGATCTTTTTGATAAGTGTTTGTATGCAGTTTGCAAGTACATCATTGAGAACTTTTGCATCTATGTTTATTAATGAAATGGATCTATAGTTTTCTTTTTTGGTTATATCTTTGCCTGGTTTTGGTATTAGAGTGATGTTGACTTGATAGAAGGATTTGGAATATTTCCTTTTGTTTCTATCTTCTTGAATAATTTGAGTAGCAGTGGCTGTAGGTCTTGTTTACATATATAATTCTGCTGTGAATCCATCTGGGCATGGGCTTTTTAAATTTTTTTTAATTTTATTTATTTTTGTATATGTATGAGTGTATTGTCTGCATGTAGGTCTGTGCGCCCATGTCGTGCAATGCTGTGGAGGTCAGAAGAGGGTCTCAGATTCCCTGGAACTGGAGTTCTCCTGGAATTGGAGTTACAGATGGTTCTTAGCCACCCTGTGGGTGCTGGGGATTGAACCCAAGTCCTCTGCAAGAGCAGTCAGTGCTCTTAACTGCTAGGCTATCTCTCCAACCCCGGGCCTGGGCTTTTTTGAGTTGGGAGTTTTTAACACGGTTTCAATTTCCTCTTTTATTTTAGGTCTATTTAAGCTGTAGATCTCTTACTAAAGTTTTGGTGGGTTCCATGATTTCAGGTATTCATCCATTTCTCTTAGGTTTTCAAATTTAGTAGAGTATAGGTTTTTGAAGTATTCTCTTTTTTTGGTATATTTTTTTTATTGATGCTTTGTGTATTTCATACATCATTTTCCAATTCAGTTCAGGCATATTTCCCTTTCCCTTCCCCCCCATCCCACCCCCCATCCCAGATCATGCATTCTGCTATAACTGTCCTCCATCTTTGTCTCAGTTTTTTTTTCATTTTTTAGTAATAAGTGATCATTTGAGTACAAGCATCCCTCATGTAAAACCAATTTGCAGGCTGTTGTGCCCAAACCCCCACAGCCCCACCATCCAGCGGGGGGGGGGGGTTGTATGTCAAAAATCAAGTTGATCAAATGAGTGTCAGACTATATTGCTGTAATTTCATCACCATTCACCCCAATCCAGCCCTTACATTCTACCACGCCCCTCTTCCGTAGATTGTTCACTATCTTAGAAAAGGTGGTATAGGTGAGATGAAAGAAAACCAGTCTACTTTCTCTGGAGCGTTGTTTTGTGGCTCTGTCAGTTCTCTGACTGTTTCCTTTCATGGGCTGGACAGATTTGTCCAGGGAATAACCTTTCAATCCTACTAACGAAGCACAAGCACATGTAGTGATAAATATTTAAACAGCACAATAGTGATAGGTAGGTTTACTTTGGTTCAGACACCATTGTTTGGATGGTATGTTAATCCATGAATTACATATTTTTTCCCTGTTAACTAATAGGACAGTGTCTGTACTGTGGCTTATAACATCTCCTAACTGTAGAGGATGTAGCTTGTGGCATCAGCCATGGGTTATTCCCGCACGGAGGAGAGAGCCAATTAGCCAATTAGGTTTGGGACATGCAGGCATATGGCTTGCCTCTGCTTGCACAGGATTTCCAGGGCGTGTGAGATGTTAGTTGGTGCTGAGTTTGGATTGGGGAGTCCTTCTGGACTCCAGGAGACCCGTATTTGCTTTATTGGTTTAGTGCCTTTGGTAACACGCTCTGGTTATTCCTAGAGGCCATTTATGTACACTTTGGATGTGTGGTCTCAATAATGCTTTCCCATGTGTTTACAGTCAGTCTCTTGGCCAGCAGGGCCTTTTGTCTCCTTCTTGCAGGTATCCCAGTTTGAGGCAAGGGAGCCTTTAACCTTTTGTGGGGGGCTTGGATCCCCGGGCCCACAATCTCCCTGGTAGAATAATCCATTGCTCATATCAGAGGCCCTGTATTAATATATTTTTTTTAATGTGCATGCTAAGGCTTTATAATTATATTTTGGTTCTGAATTTAGAGAATAATCCTTTTCACGTTTCTTATGTCTATTAGTCTTATTAATTAAACGAGGGATGTTTACCTGCGTTTTATAGAGGAGATTACCTCTTAATAGTTATCTCCAGATTTACAGTTTTGGAGAACGGCCTCATCACACTATTTCTCCTTGTTCTATTGGTGGGGGGCAAGAAAGTCTTCGTATTAAAACCTTTGCGCACCTAGAAGGTAACTGTTTCATTAGGATCTATTATAAAAGTTGTTACAAGTAGGATCCACAGAGGGGTCACTTATGTTCGTAGGCAACTGCGGGCTTTTTCTTCCTTTTCAATGTTCGACGGGTCAACTTTTTCGTTGGCACATTCGAATGCATTCCTAGCTCAATGCAAAAGCTGTATCTTTCTTTGTCTCAGCTGTTAAGTTGGTGACATTTTGACTGTTGTGAACATACAAATCTTTTCCTCTAGTTTAGTTTTCGATTTGAATTGCAAGGTTTTTGACAAAAAGGTTCATCATCTATCTGTATCCCTCCCCCTTTTTTTGAGGTTTTTTGTTTTTTGACCCCCATGATCTTCCAGGAAGGCTTTGTTGTATTTATACATACACTATAGAGGGGGATCAAGGGGCAAGGAATTTATCCACACATTCACCCCCATTGCTGTTTTGGGTGACTGTATGTGATTACACTTGGGGAACACAAAACTTAATTTTGTTACATTAAAATATCTCATATAGGTGAAAGAGAATGCTAACGGATAGGTGGATTACTGTTTAACAACAGCGAAAAATTACAGAGAAGAAACATTTGATTTGATGCCAATCCCAAAAGTTTATTGTTATACAGATTTTTATTTTTAAAGTTAAAAACAATGTGGACAACAGTGATTTATACTCCATTTAACTCCAGATGCATTACATTTTTATCAGACCTGTAAACCAATGTTGTTTAATGATTACACATTATTTTACTTTTACTAAAGGCTCCTAGAAAACCCATGTAAACTCCTTGTAGACAGTATCTGGGACAGGGGAAACTGGATAACTTGTTGAACTCACGTCAATTAAATATTGCCATTAATTCAAATACTACCCATGGTCCCTTCTGCCCGCCCCTCCCACCCTTCCCAAATTCAGCATGTCTAGTCATTTTCTGATTGCAGTCTTTCTGTTGTGTTCTTTTTGACTATCAATGCATCCCTTCTCCATGAGAAAATATTGATATCTGGGCTTTTGGTTTACTGCATCCACATATGAGGGCACCATTTGTCAGTTGTTTGTTTTCTGGGACCATGTTACTTCACTTAAACATAATGTCTTCTAGCTCCATCCATTGTACCTGCAAAGTTCATGATATGTTTTGGTCCCTCTTTACCTGCATAGAAAAACTCCTTGTAATACATGTACGCCACATTTTCTCTTATTCCACTCGTCAGTTGAGGGGCGGGCTCATGGGTGGTTTCAAAGCCTTTTTGCTATTGTGAACAGAGCTGCAATAAACATAGCTGTGCATGTATCTTTGCAGTAAGATGTGTCTTGTGGGTATATACCCAGGAGTGGTATGACTGGGTCAAATGGCAGGCTCATTTTGAGTCTTCTAAGGGTTCTCCACACTGCTTTCCATAGTGGCTGTACAAGTTTACATTCCCACCAGCAATGGATGAGTGTTCCCCTTTCCCCACAACCTCTCCAGCACTTGGTATCATTCATATTCTCATATAATTGTCTGAATCTTTTCACTATGTTGTGATGTTTCCCTTTTCATCTCTAATTTTGTTAATTGGGAGTTGTTCTTTCCTTCTTTCAGTCAACTGGAATAAAGGTCTGTCTATTTTGTTTATCCTTTCAAAGAACCAGCTCTTAGATTCGTTTGGGGTTTTTTTTAATTGTTTTCTTTGTTTCTATTTCATTGATTTCTGCTCTGATTTTTGTTATTTCTTCCTGACTGTAGGTTTGGGGTTCATCTGTTGTTGCCTCTCAAGTGTTCTTAGTTGCAGTGTTACATTATTTATTTGTGCTCTTTCTGTTTTCTTAATGTAGGCACTTAGGGTCATGAATTTCCCTCTCAGGACTCTTTTAAGGTGTCCCATAGGTTTTGCTGTGTTGTATCATCCCTTTCATTTAGTGCCAGAATGCTTTTATTTCTTTCTTTATTTTTCCTTTGGCCCATTCATTATTCAGTAGTGTGTTATTTAGTCTCCATGTGTTCTTGAAGATAGTAGAGTTGTTTCTAGTGTTGATATTAAGCTTTATTGCACTGTGGTCTGATAGAATGCATGGAGTTATTTCAATTTTTCTGTATTTGTTGAGGTTGCTCTGTGTTCCACTGTATGGTTGATTTTGGAGAATGTTCCATGGGGTGCTGAATAGAAAGTATGTTCTTTGGTGTTTGGGTGGAATATTTGGTAGATGTCTGTTAGGTCCATTTGGTGTATTGTATTGTTCAGTTCAGATGTCTCTCTGTTTATTCTTTGTCTAGTTGACCTGTCTAATGGGTTTAGTGGGGTATTGAAGTCTCCCACTATTAGTGTGCTGGATTGATCTGTGCCTTGAAGTCCTTCAGGATTGTGTTTGTGAAGTTTGATGCGCCCGAGTTTGGTGTGTATATATTTAGGATTGTGAGATTTTTATGGTTGATTGATCCTTTGATAAGGATGTAGTGACCCTCTTCATGTCTTCTGAGTAGTTTTACTTTGAAATCTATTTTGTCTGATATTAAAATAGCAACTCCTGTTTGCTTTTTGGTACCATTTGCTTGGAATATTTTTTCCATCTTTTCACCTTAAGATGGTGCCTGTCCTTGAAGCTGGGATGTTTTTGTAGACTAGAGAAAGATGGATTCAGTTTCTTAATCCATTCATCCGGTCTGTGTCTCTTGACTGGGGAGTCCAGACTACTAATATTTGGGGTTAATATTGAGAGATGCATACTCTGGATTCCTGCACCACAGAGCTGGAGTGGGGGGGCAGGAGAGCACAGCTAATTTGTCCCACATGCTGGCAACCAGGAGGCAGGCTCAGATGCTTCAGAACCAAGAATTGTGGCCTGTCACCCACTCTGCACCAGAAGTGATGGGGGGGGATGCTTTGTGCTCTTTCTGTTTTCTTTTTTTTTTAATTTTTTTATTAATTTTATTTATTTCTGTATGTGTCTGAATGTACTGTCTGCATGCAAGTTTGTGCACCCGTGTTGTGCAATGCCGCGGAGGTCAGAAGAGGGTGTTGGATTCCCCTGGAACTGGAGTTCTCCTGGAATTGGAGTTTCAGACGGTTCTCGGCCGCCATGTGGATGCTGGGGATCGAACCCCGGTCCTCTGCAAGAGCAGTCGGCACTCTTAACCGCTAGGCCATCTCTCCAGCCCCTCTTTCTGTTTTCTTAATGTAGGCACTTAGGGCTGTAAATTTTCCTCTTAGGACTACTTTTAAAGTGTCTCATAGGTTTTGTGTGTTGTATCATCCCTTTCATTTAGTGCCAGGAATGCTTTTATTTCTTTCTTTATTTCTCCTTTGACCCATTTGTTATTCAGTAGTGTGCTATTTAGTTTCCATGTGCTGTTGAAGATAGTAGAGCTGTTTCTTGTGTTGATATTAAGCTTTATTGCACTGTGGTCTGATAGAATACATGGAATTATTTCAATTTTTCTGTGTTGTTGAGGTTTGCTCTGTGTCCCACTATACGGTTGATTTTGGATACTAATCCATGGGGTGATCTGTAGAAAGTATATTCTTTGGTGTTTGAGTAGAATATTCAGTAGATGTCTGTTAGGTCCATTTGGTGTACCATACTGTACAGTTTGGATGTCTCTCTGTTTATTCTTTGTCCAGTTGACATGTTCAATGGGCTCAGTGGGATATTGAAGTCTCCCACTATTTGTGTGTTGGGATTAATCTGTGCCTTGGAGTTCTGCAGAATTGTGCTTATTAAGTTGAGGGCACCAGAGTTTGGTACATATATATTTACTATTGTGAATATCTTCATGATTGATTGATCATTTGATAAGAATGTAGTGACCTCTGTCTTTGTTATGAGCATCTAGCATTTTGACTGTGATATGGCATGGGGAATTTCTTTTCTGATCTTGTCTATTTGATGCTGTATGTGCTTCTTGTATTTGTATGAGTTTTTTTTTTCCAATCTGGGGAAATTTTCTTCTATAAATCTGTTGAATATCTGGTCAATACTGTTTTCCTGTGATTCTTCTACTTCCTCTATACCTATGATGATGAGGTTTGGTCTTTTCATGGTGTCCCAAATTTACTGGTTATTCCTCTCTTTTTTAAATTTTCATTATCTTTGCTTGAGTGCTTCAGTTCTTCCATGTTCTCTTCAAGTCTTGATATTCTATTTTCTGCTTTGTCCATTCTGTTACTGAGACTTTCTCCTGTTATTTCCTGTTGACTGGATGAGTGTTCAATTTCCTTCTTCATTTCAGCCTGTTATTTCTTCAGTATTCCTTCCAGTGTTTGTCATTCTCTTCTTCCAGTTTTTTGATTCATTTCTCTGAATGTTCTTTATATTCCTTGATTTCTTTGAGTTCATTGAGTATGTCTGTGAGTTCTTTTAAGATCTGTGTCCTGGGTTACCTCCAGGGAGATTTCATTGTAAGAGGCTTCTATAGGACCTGTATAGTTTAGTGGGGATTTATTATTTGTTTTTCCCATATTGTTTTTCACTGTGCTTTTGGCATGTGGATTTGTTTTGTTGTTTGTATTTTGCTGTGAAACTCAAATGTTTCTTCTCTTTTCTGAAGGCTTACTTTGCTTGTTTTCTTCAGGTGCTTTTATTGTCTTCTTAGTGGTTATAAAGGCCGGGCTGGTCTAGATTTCAGGTTTTCACTTTGGGTTGTGTATTGGAAGGACCAGCTAACTCCTGCCCTTCTGGTCTGGAGCTTCTCTGGGAACCTGGACAGGTAAGCCTGGGCCAGGCCACTCTCCTCAGGGCTTTGTCTGGGGGTCTCAGAGCTCCACCTGGTTCAGCTTGTCTGTGCTGGCTTTCCTGGACCAGGTCACTCAGGTGGGTGGTCCTGGAGTTCTGGTTGGTTCAGCTTACCTGGGTGGACCTGTCAAGGCCAGGCTGCTTGGTCAGGTCTGTCAGGATGAGGATCTGGGGCTGCTAGATATTGTGTCAGATCTTCTGGGAGTTCATCTAGGTTCACTAGGATCTGGCCCTGGGCGGCGCAGTTTGGAGGTCACTGGGTGCTGGGTTGGTTGGCTGCCTCCACCCCCTTCAGTGTGGTATGCATTGGTGGTCACTGGGCACTGGAAGTACATGGTATCTGGTCTTATGTTGAGATCCTTGATCCATTTGGAGTTGAGTTTTATACACAGTGAGAGATAAAGATATAATTTCATTCTTCTACATGTATCTGTCCAGTTTGACTAGCACCATTTTCTAAAGATACTGTCTTTTTTTTCAATGTGTATTTTTGGCTCCTTTATCAAAAATAGTCCATGGAATTAAAGTCTCCAGGGAATGGACCTACACCAAAGAGCATTTAGGGAACACAAATTAGACTTAATATATGATAACAAAAAAAAAAAAAATACAGAACATGAAGTGAGAGGAGGGGAGGGCAGGAGAGGGGAGGGGAGGAAGATAGTGGTGCTCAGATGAGATGGAGGAGGGTTCCAAATACAATCAAAATACATTGTATGAAATTCTCAAAGAATAAATTAAAATATTATCCAAAAAAGTAAACAAAGATCAAAAAATTAATAACAAGAGAGAAATACATATTGCAGTCACCCTAGGTCCCAGTCAGGAATAATTTTTATATGTGTAATCTTAAATTGAACATCCTTTCATCCATACTTATAATAAAACCTATTCTGAGAACTAGAGAATTGAAATTTTCACTTATCTCAGATATGTATTCAGATTATTTGGTCATTTTTGTCTTAGGTAATCATAATCTTCTTGGTTAAATCTTTGGATCAAAAAAAAAAAAAATAACCAAACTCCCAGATTTTGTTGTTTTTTAGTTACAGTGTCTGTCTGTCTTAGTTCTCCAGATTAAAAAAAAAAAAAGACAGCCAGATTAGGGGGCAGGGGTTGCAGTAAGAGAACTGGCTCTTACAGCTTTGGAGACTAAGAAATTCCTATAACTGGCCATCCACAAATTGAAACCCTGGGGTGCTGGTGGTGTGATTCAGTCTAACTCCAAAGTCTTCAGAATCAGAGAAGCTAATACGGGACTTCTTAGTCTTAGGTTAAAGCCCTGAGAAGCCAGAGTCAATGGTCCAAGTCCTGCAGCTCAAAGATCTGGAGATCAGCTGTCCACGAGGAGGACAAGAACATGTGCTAGCTTTAGGAGAGAGGCAGGGAGATGGAAGGGAGGGAAGGAGAGGCAGGGAGATGGAAGGGGGGAAGGAGGGAAGGAGAGAGGATCTTCACAGTAGACTGACATACATGACAATTTCCTTTGGAAAAGTCCTCACAGACACATTCAGAAGTGATCCTTTACTATTCTTGAGCGTTCATTAATCTAGTCAAGTTAACACTTAGAATTAACATTGGAATATTGTTTTTATGTGCCCACTGGACCACTGTATTATGATCTCACACTATTGGTGTATTGCATTAAATCTACCACACAAACCTCTTTAAATACAACTAAGATTTGAAATCATTTTAAAATAAAATTATATGAGTGCTTATGAATAGTGATAGAGACCAGAAAAGCCACAATAAATGCAAGTTCAAATCTATACTGATGAAAATAGTTTCAAGGGTACATACTGAGTTAAGGCAATTATCGATCAAACTTCTATCAATTAAATGTCATGGTTTTGTTGATAAGAAGAAATTATAAGCATATCCTAAAGAGAATAATTTATTTATAAGTCTCAGTTACTTGTGAGGGCTAAGGTAAGAGAGCTGCAAATTCAAGATTAACCCAGGCATCTTAATGAGACTCTATATCAAATTTCAGTAAAATAGAGAAGGCGCATGGCTGGGGATGTTAGCTCAGTGCTAGAACACTGGCCTCATTTGTATAAGACCCTGGCTCTGTCCCTGGGATACGATTGTAAATTGCACTGTAATGTTTCAAATGTCACAAGAACAAAATATGTCAAACACAATTCGCAAAAGAACATAAAATATCTTTGCTATTTCTGTTTCTCTTTCTACTAAATATTTTACCAAAAATTCAGTAATTTTAAGATGGTATTTGTTCAAATTAATCATGTAGTTATATTTGGAGAAAATTAAGTAATGTATATTAGAAGGCAAGGAAAAGAAAATAGATAACGTAAAAAAATCAAATTATAATGTTGTACACATAAGATCAAAACATATTGTATGCATGTGTGGATTTTTTTAAATAAACAAAAATATTATAAAATAATCAAATTAATCCATCAAAGAGAGCAGCCAGATGGCAATCGTTGACCTTGATGATCTGATTCCCTGATGCCAACTCCAACTACTAAAAAATTAACATGATGGCAGACAAGCTTTTTTGGTTTGTTGTTTGCTTTTTGGGGGGGGCGGGGTTGACTCAGGATCTCCCTTTAGTCCCAGCTGGCCTGGAGCTTACTCTGTAGACCAGGCTGGTCTTGATCTCACAGAGATCCGCCTGCCTCTGCCTCTGCCTCCTGAATGCTGGGATTATAAGCATGCACCACCACACCCGGCACTAAAGACGGTTCTTAGCTGCCATGTGGGTGCTGGGAATCGAACTGGGGTTCTCTGCAAGAGCCGTCAGTGCTCTTAGCCGCTGAGCCATCTCTCCAGCCCTAGTCGACAAGCTTTTATTCAGATACTCTGCACCGTCTTTATTAGTTCCAATTCTGATGATCTTCAGATATTTTCTTTTTTTTATTTTTTTTATTATTTATTTCTGTATGTGTATGAATGTACTGTCTACATGCAGGTCTTTGCACCCATGTCATGCAATGCCGCGGAGGTCAGAAGAGGGTCTCAGATTCCCCTGGAACTGGAGTTCTCCTGGAATTGGAGTTACAGATGGTTCTTAGCCGCCATGTGGGTGCTGGGGATTGAACCCGGGTCCTCTGCAAAAGCGTCAGTGCTCTTAGCCGCTAGGCTATCTCTCCAGCCCCCAGATATTTTCTCCCATATAAGGATCACTTCACAGTATGGCCCAGCCAGTCCATAGATATACAATATCATCCTGTGTTTCATAATCATGTTTCAAATAACAATTAACTTTAGCTGAGTGTGTTGGCACCTGTCTTTCAACCCATCAAGAAGAGCAGCAAGTCAAGGTCATCCTCAGCTGTGCAGCAAGTTCAAAGGCAGCCTGGGCTACATGAGCTCCTGAATCAAAAAGGAAACAGAGGATATATAGTAGAATGTAATCTGTATCTATAGACTAGTCATGTACTAGCATAGGCCATCTAGATTTGTGTAAATATACATTATAAAATAGGCACAATGACAAAAATCACTTAATATATTTCTAGGACATGCTTCCATTGTCAAATGGCACATGACTATGTGGTCATGCACATACCTAGTCATATATTCACTCAAAATGTATCTACTGTGTACATCCTATGAGCTTTACATCTGAAAGCAGAAAGAGTTTGCCAATTGTGTTCTTTTAGATCTTCAGTCTGGAGGTTGTTTTATTAATCCCAAGGACATCATTGCAAGTGCCCCACTGCCAATAGATAAGGCCCAGGGTGACATGAAAATGGGTGTCCATAAAGATTTGATCTGAAATAAGTAAGCACAAAGTGGTTGTCTCCTAGGTTTTCAAGAAGATCAAGAGAAGAAAATCACATAAAATCTTAGTACCTTGATATATATATATATATATATTTTTTTTTTAAAGATCTGACATACCAAAATATTTAACTTGCTTAATTTATGTCATATTATGCTGCCTCTGAGAGAAACAAAAAATGGAATTCAAAGTGCTTTCTTAACCTCACTTCAAATTAGGCCTATAAGCAAATGGTCACAGGAAAGAGCTTTGCCTTGAAAGTCTTCTTCAAAAGTTCCTATTTTTACCACATTGCACAAGGAAAAACTGATTGAAAGTACATATTGTGAAATAACCTCTTGTATAATAAAATATTTACTATGACAAAAAATTTATTTTGAGAAAGCACATCAAAGATATTCATAATTATTAGATGGCATAAATTTACATACTGCAGACACAGCATTATTAACACTAATCATCAAAAAGATGGCAATTTTTGGTCAAAGATCTATATTCCAAAGTATTTAAATATTCAAAAGCTCTCATATTCTGCCTGACACAATTTAGAAGGTTACAGATAAACTCTATAAATTATAAAGAGAAACTTAACTTCTTGAAACATATAACTAATTTACCCTGAAATTCTCTGAGCTTGTCAAATGAGCTGTATGATGTTACAAGTGTAAATATATCAGAAATCGCCGGGCATGGTGGCGCACGCCTTTAATCCCAGTACTCGGAAGGCAGAGGCAGGAGGATCTCTGTGAGTTTAAGGCCAGCCTGGTCTATATAGTGGGTTCCAGGCCAGCTGGGGCTACAAAGTGACCCTGTCTCAAAAGCAGTAAATAAATAAATAAATAAATAAATAAATAAATAAATAAATAAATAAATCAGAAATCTAGAATGATGTTCTAGTTTGCTTGCCATTGCTGTGATAGCACCAGAAGCAAGGTGGGGAAGAAAAGCTTTACTTCATCTCACTCTTCTAAGTGACAGTCCATCACTGAGAAAAGCCAAAGAAAGAATAAGCAAGGCAGGAACCTAGAGGCAGGAGCTGAGCACAGACCCTGGAGGAATGCCGTTCACTGGCTTGCTCCTCTGGCCTGCGTTTAGTCTGCTTTCTTACATAACCCAGGACTATGTGACCAGGCCTGGAACATCCACAATGGGCTGGAACCTCTCACATGACTCAAAAATCAAGACAATGCCTCTCAGCCATGCCCACATGCCAGTCTGATCAAAGAAGTTCCCCAATTGAGGGTCTTTCTTGCCAGTGTATCAAATTGACAACCAAAGCCACCCATGACAGAAGAGGATGGTGTACTCCACTTCCGTCCTGCCACACACCTTAGGTTTGTTATTGAGGGGAAATTTGCTATGGCCATAGGTACATTCTATGAAGTCTTGTTTTCCCTTGATGGTTGGAACAGCTTAGCATTGAGGGACCAGCGTCACTTTCCTGGTCCCCTTCCTTCTCTAATCCAGTTCCTCTTCCCTTTTTTTGTTTCAGACTCTTTACCTAACTCCACATCTTTTCACGTTCCTACTAATGAGCTCTGTGAATACAGACTCCTTTCTGGCTAAGCCAGGTTTTATCAACCTCCCTTCCCAAGTATCAAGGAAAGGAGCTAACACTTATTTCTCCTTTCCAAAGTCTTAAAGCAACAAATCAACAATATGAGGGAATCTGTTGCAATACAGCAGATTGTTCTAATCGAGAACTCAAATCTGAGTTAAAAGTATACCACAGGAGAGAAACAAGGTATTCAAAGAATCATAGCTTATTTAAAATTAGGGGTGATACTCCTCTTCAATACAGTGCTTGAAACACTTGCTAGAGCAATAAGACAAGAAAAGGAAATTAAAGGAGTACTAATTGGAAAAGAGGAAGTCAAGCTATCCCTATTTGCTGATGATATGATTGTTTACTTAAGGGATGCTAAAAACTCCACCAGAAAACTCCTAGAAATGATTAACAGCTTCAGCAAAGTGGCAGGATACAAAATTAACCTAAAAAAATCAATGGCCTTTCTTTACACCAAGAACAAGTAACTGGAGAAAGAACTCAAAGAGACCTTCCCACTCACAATAGCCTCAAAAACAATAAAATACCTGGGAACAAACCTAACCAAAGACACCAAAGATCTCTACAACAAAAATTTTAAACCTTTAAAGAAAGAAATTGAAGAAGACATCAGAAGATGGAAAAACCTCCCATGCTCATGGATTGGGAAAATTAACATTGTAAAAATGTCCATTCTACTGAAACTCTTGTATAGATTTAATGCAATCCCAATCAAAATCCCCAAGAGGGTTCGATCCCCAGCACCCACATGGTGGCTGAGAACCGTCTGAAACTCCAATTCCAGGAGAACTCGTTCCAGGGGAATCTGACACCTTCTTCTGATCTCCGTGGCATTGCATGACATGGGTGCACACACCTACATGCAGACAGTACATTCATACACATACAGAAATTTAAAAAAATTTTAATAAAAAATAAAATTAAATAAATAAATAAATAAATAAATAAATAAATAAATAAAATTAGTGCAAGGTAGATGGTGGAGCACATCTTTTATCCCAGCACTCAGGAGGCAGGGGCAGAGTATCTCTGTGAGATCAAGGCCAGCCTGGTCTACATAGTGAGTTCCAGACTAACTGGAGCTACAGGGAAACCATTTCTCAAAAAAAAAGAAGAAAGAAAGGGGGAAAGAGAGAGAAAGAGAGAGAGAGAGAGAGAGAGAGAGAGAGAGAGAGGAAAAAAACAACTAATGCAAAGAAAGAAATAATAAATGCCACAGTATAAATAAACAAAATAGAGACATAAGAACAACAAAAAGTATCAACAAATTGAGTTTATTGTTTGAAAATATAAACAAAATTATCCAGGAAGACAATTGAAGAAAAAAGAAAATATAAACAAAATTGAAATCTCTTTAGCCAAACTAACCCAAAGAGAGAGAGGATTCAAATAAATAAAATTATAGAAGAGGAAGACAGTAAATATACCACTCAAACCAAAAGATCAGTATTAATTTTTGAAAATTTTTATCCATAAATTGGAAGATATAGAAGTCAAAAATTGGACTGAGTGGATGTTTTTTTTAAAACCTAAAGAATCTGTGAGACCAATGGACCTGAAACAGTAATAAAAATTTTCCCAACTTAGAAAAAGTCAAGACTGGATTGATTCATAGCTGAATTCTACCAGACCATTTTTTTTATTTTAAACAAGTTTTATTGAATATGTTTCCAAATCAAATAATAACATTAAAAATAAATGCACGTAGTTGTCATTTAAGCTATGATTTCTAAAGTTTCTTTAAACATTACATTATCAAATATTGGGCTATTGTTCCTTAAAGACCTTAAAGAAGTTCTGAGTCTCTGGTCACAAATCTTCATCAATCAGTCAGTCAATCAAACTTTAAAAAAAGAATTAACACTATTGTTCCTAAATTATTGTATAGAAATAGAATGACCAGTTTGATATTGCAAACACTGTGCCCTGATACCAAATACTGATAAGGTCATAACAGAAAAATAAAGCTCTAGGCCAATTTCCTAGATGAACCTAGACACCAAAAGTCAACAAAATAATTGCAAGTAAAATTCAACAACACAATAAAAATATTTTACACCATGGCCAAGTATGTTTCATGTCATGAATGCAAGGATAGTTCAAATCATGAAAAGTAATACAGCACATAAATTGAATCAAGAATAACAATTACAAGATCATATCAATAAACACAAAAAAATCCTTTGGCAGCATTCAATATCCTCTCAAGATAAACACCCTGAACCCATTTTGTCCAGAAGGATCATATTCAATGTAACGAAGTCTATCTATGGTGAACCAATAGGTTTATGATGCTGAACAAAGGAAATTTGAAAGCATTTCTTTTCAAATAAAGAATGAAACAAAGGTATCAAAAGAATGCGATATCACCACTCTTGTTGAATATAGTACTTCCATTTTTCCCAGAAAAATCAGGCAAGAAAAAGAAATAGAACAAATCAATATTAAATAGTTTATATATAGTTTTATATTCATATATCGAGGAGGCCAAATTATCCTTGTGTGCAAATGGTGTGATCCTAAAAGCCTTAAAGTCTCCATCAAATCACTCTTAGATCTGATATGTAGGAAAGTAGCAGATATAAAGTCAAATGATAAACAGCTGTCTATTCTCCAATATCAGACATGCTAAGAAAGAATTCAGCAAAGCAATCTCATTCATGGGAGTCTCAAAACTATATGAAATAAAATACCTAAAAATATACCTAATGAAAGAGGTGAAAGACTTCTACTATGAGCATTATAAAATACTGAGTAAAAAAACTCAAATAAAACACTAGAAGATGGGAAAACCTCCCATGTTTGTGGCTAAGAAGAATTAATATTGCTAAATTAGCCAAATTACCAAACACTATGGGTTTAATGCAAAGTCCATTAAAAAATGACATTCTTTATAAAAGTAGGAAAAAAGTAATCCTAAAATTTATATGGAAGCTTTGCATGTAGGCATACAGATGCAATCTCAATATTCAGAAGACTGGAGCAGGAGGATCATGAGTATAGGCCCACTCTAGGCTACATTGTCTCAAAAACTTAAGAAATTCATATGGAAGTGAAAAGGCTGATAAGCAGTCAAAGCAATCCTGAGCAGAAAAAAAAAATGTTGAAGGCTTCACAATCTTATTTCTAATTATACTACAAAGCCATAATAAGAAAAACAGAATGGAAAGCTGGAGAGATGGCACAGCAGTTAAGAGCACTGGCTGCTCTTGCAGAGGACCTGGGTTTTATTCCCAGAACCCACATGGCAGCTAAAAACTATCCATAACTCCAGTTCAGGGGATCCAAAGCCCTCTTCTAAACTCTGTCGGTGTTACACAACATGGATACACTGACATGCATTCTAATTATACTTTGTAGTATAATTAGAAATAAGATTGTGAAGCCTTCAACATTATTTTTTTTTCTGCTCAGGATTGCTTTGACTGCTTATCAGCCTTTTCACTTCCATATGAATTTCTTTTTAAGTTTTTGAGACAATGTAGCCTAGAGTGGGCCTATACTCATGATCCTCCTGCTCCAGTCTTCTGAATATTGAGATTGCATCTGTATGCCTACATGCAAAGCTTCCATATAAATTTTAGGATTACTTTTTTCCTACTTTTATAAAGAATGTCATTTTTTTAATGGGCTTTGCATTAAACCCATAGTGTTTGGTAATTTGGCTAATTTATTTTATTCTTTTTTTTTAATTTATTTTTATTGATGCTTTGTGTATTTCATACATCATTTTCCAATTCAGTTCAGGCATATATCCCCTTCACTTCCCCCCCACCCCACCCCTACCCATCGCAGATCGTGCATTCTGCTGTAAGTTTTCTGCATCTTTCTCTGCTTTTTTGTTTTGTTTTGTTTTCATTTTTTTTAACAATAGGTGATAATTAGTGAGTACAAGCATCCTTCATGTAAAACCAATTTGCAAGCAGTCTGTATATCCCAAATCTAATTGGCTATTGGCTCTCTCCTTGGAGGAATAACCCACGGCTGATGTCACAAGCTTACATCCTCTAATGGTTAGGAGATGTTATAAACCACACGAAGACCCTGCCATACTTGACAGAAGAAAATGTAGATCATGAATTGACATACCATCCAAACATCTGTGTCTATACCAAAGTAACCTACCGGGCTGGAGGGATGGCCTAGCGGTTAAGAGCATGCCGAGCCAACTCTTAACAGAGACCCCGGCTCTTCGATCCCCAGCACCACACATGGCGGCGAGCGAAACCGTCTGAAACTCCAATTCCAGCTCCAGTTCCAGGGGAATCCGAGACCCTCTTCTGACCTCCGCGGCATTGCACGACACGGGTGCACAGACCTGCATGCAGACAGTACATTCATACACATACAAAAAAAAAATAAATAAAAAAAAAAAATTTTTTAAATACCCATATATCTAATTGTGTGTGCTTCATTAGTAGGATCGAAAGGCTATATATTATACTGTTTAATTTATTTTATTCTTAAAATAAATAATATTATTTATTCTTAAAAGAAAGGAAAACAGAATGGCATTGCATTAAGAATAGACATATAGGGGGTTGTAGCAACAGCTCTGCAGTTAGGAGTTCTTGATGTGCTTGCATAAGACCTGGGTTTGGTTCCCGGCACCCACATTAGACGGCCCACAGCCATCCGTTACTCTAGCTCAAGGAATTTGATACCCTCTTTTCGCTTTTGTGGGCACCTACACTCATGTGCACATACCCACAAACATGGATACACACACACACACACATCACATCACATAATTAAAAATAAATCTAAATCTTTTTTTTAAAAAAGGCATAGATTATGGCACAGAGTGCAGGGCTCAGAAATAAAGCTGTGCATATACAGAAAATGAATTCTTAACAAAGGTGCCCAAGACATGAAAACATACTTTGTAGAAAAGACAGCCTATTTGATAGTTGATGATGGGCAAACTGGATATCTACCTGCCGAATACTGAAGCTATACTCTCTCTCTCTCTCTCTCTCTCTCTCTCTCTCTCTCTCTCTCGCTCGCTCAGTCTCACTTGCTCTCAGCCTATAAAAAAAAAAAAAAAAACAAGTCAAAATGAACCAAAGACCTTAATGAAAATGTAAGCAAAAATGAAGCAACTTCAAAATATTGGTGCAGGCGATGATTTCCTGAAAAGGACTCCACTAGCTCGAGACTTAGAAGCAAAAACGGACATCAGACTACTACACAGCAAAAGAAACAAACTGAATGAAGGTACAACTTATAGAATGAAAGGAAATCTTTGCCCACCACTCATCAAAACTAAACTCATCTATAAAGTTAAAAAGAGAATGCCTCAGAATACATGATCCAATCAATAAGTATACAAATGATCTGAACAGACCCTTCGCAAAAGAAGTACGATGGTCAATAAATATATGGAAATGCTTATTATCTTTTAGCCATGAATAAAGGCAAATGAAAACTGAAATTCTGTCTCATTCAGAATGACTATTACTCCAAATCCAAAATATAACTAATTCTAGAGATAACGTGGGGAAAAGGAGCACATAATATATTGTTGTTAGGAATATAAATTAGTTCGGCCATTATGGAAAACAGTATGGAGCTTCCTCAAACAGCTAAAAATAGAACTTTTATATCATCACTCAATTTACGCTCAAATGAATCAGTCATCATTCTAACAGAAACCTGGACGTCCATGTTTGTTGTGACAGATTCATGATAGGCAAGCTATGGAAACAGCCCATTTACCCATCAACAGATGAATGGATAAAGAAAACATGGTGTGACTAATATACACAATGGAATTTTATTCTGCCATAAGGAAGGGGAAAATCTTGTCACTTGCAGGAAAATATATGGAACAAGAGGTCATCATGTTCAGCAAAATAAGTGAGATACACAGAGACCGATTCCATGTTGTCACCATGTGTGAAGCTTCGAAAGAGAGAGGCAACCTGGAGGCAATAGAGGACTACTGGGGAAGGGTAAGTGGCCTGGGACGCAGGGGAGGGTAGAAGAGGGACTTAGGCTTTAAGAGGAACAATAGAAACAAAGCTTGTAAAGACTACTGCAGTAAAAACCCACTCATATGCACAGTTAATATGCAATAATTATAATAAAAATTAAAAGCAATATGACAAAAGTATCACATAGTAAAAAGAAAAAAAAATCCCCAATTGTCCAGAAAACATAAATGAACTAAAAACCAGAAGGGGAAGCATGAATTGATGATGTTTGGAACTAGAAGAATGAAAAGAAAACTAGTCAGGAATTTCCCTGATGTTTGTCTCACACTTCAAATATCCTCATGACAATTAACACCTTCTGTTCTTACCACTAAAAGCTTTTTTTTTAATTTTAGATACTCAAATAATTTTAATTACTTATTTTGTTATTTTGCATGACAAATATTTTAATTTGTTGCTTCCTTAATATTTTGTAAGAATTAATAAGAAGAAGCATGATTCTCAATAGAGTGAGTGATTGAAAGTTTTTTATATGCAGCTAGTGTCATTAGCTCAGATGCTTAGGAGAACACACACTTTAATAATCATTAGAGCCTTACAAAAATAAATTAAAATCCACAGCTTCCAATTTCTAACAACTTGACTACAACCCTGGGAAATTCACTTGATATTGCTGTCTCAATTTAGGCATTTATAAAACCAATTTAATAATATTCTTAATTTACTGCTAATGTCAGTAGAAGGCTTAATTAATGTCAGTAAACTAATTTTCTTTGCTTAGAGATTAGATAATTATACATTACTATAGTCTTCCCAAATTTGAAATTATTTTAAAATGTTTGAATGATTAAATCTGCAAACTTTTCAGCAGCCTTTATTTTTAATTCAATTAATCATAAGATATTTTAATTTTTAAAGTATATGTATGTGGCTTTTCAAAGTAATAAATTCCTATTCAATTAGTCAAATTATAGCAAACAGCCTCTTCTAAATGAAAAACTGTTTCTCATTTCTTATATTGCTTCTACTTCTTTTTCTACAGAAAATAAATGATTAAACTAAGAATGTGCATGATCATATGAATATGCACATATAAGTGTACCAAAATGATAATTTAATACTGGCCCCATTCACTTTATTCCTTCAGATATAGTGTAAACATGTGTGGGTGGGTAGATCTGTGTCTGTTATGCTGGGAGAGGTGAGGTGTGTTTGCTTTAATATGTGTGCACCAGGTAAACTTCATTACAGATGCATCACCAATGAAAATAGATCAAAGTAAGCCAACTCAGTACCTAGGTGTTTTAAAAAGGGCATGCATATTGCCATATACCTTTTCTTCAATTATATAACAGAAAGAAAGTGAGTTAAAGAAGCCAATCTTTGTTTTATCACGGGGCCACTTTTTCCTATTATACTAGCCTTCGTTTTCCCCTAATGCATTTCCTTCACTTCCTTTTATGTCCCCAAATGATCAGATTTTCTTCTGAGACAAGGTAATGTAGAGAAAACTGCCTTAAAATTATCTTTCTACAAGAGATAACATAAAATATCAATGCAAAGAAAGAGATAATAGAAAACCCGGCAGAAGCTCATTGGGACAGGTATTCCAGGGCATTGCCTTGTCTTTTTCATAAAGGTAGAAATTGTCAGTCCACTAATGATGGTGTTTATAAGATTCTGATGTTCCAGGAAAGGTTTTGAGGATCATTTGAAAAGTCTGCCTTTGCTTCCTGAGGAGTTGTTTCTTGCAGGGCGGTTACATATTCCATACATGAGAAAAACCTGTCCCAACTCCATCCATCAAGGGCATCTGTACTTACTGTGTTCCTGCCCCTTTCATCCTTTCCTTAGCCATTAACCTAGCTATATGTCCTTTCTCATTAAATCTGTCATCAAACATTTGTTATCCTTTGGCATAAATAAAACATTTGATCTAGTTTCAGTGGTCCACATAAGTCTTCATTATCCACTGTCCTTGTCTCTGAGAGTTGCATCATGCTGAAAACACTTGTTAAAATCAGATTATAGAAAGCCTCAGATGCTGTACTATGGAACTGTGCACTTCATAAGGATGGCAATGGACAGCATTTGATCAGTGAAGTATAATGTTTTAATTTCATTCAGAGTAAATATTTAGAACAGTTGAACAGGATGGGAGATAAAGCAGAGAGGAAAAACCACATTATTTTAGTGATGCGTCGAGGAGGGCACAAGCTAAGCCAACATCATTGGAGAGGGAGAGAAGGCAGAAAGAGGCTTCAGAAGAGAGACTGCAGACACAAAGATAGAAGACTCAGAGGTACCCCCAAGTTGTAGGGTTGGGGTGGTGACTAGAAGGAAGATGGAAGGCATGCTGATACGTTAGAGCCAGTGAGCCAATAAGGCGAGACCTGAGAGGGAAGGAAAGGGAGGCTACAATGAAAAAATCCACACATAAAAAAGGCCGAGATGAACAATAAGCATAAAGCTGTTGGAGAGTCAGAGCCAAAGACAAGAGGAAACGAGTCAAAGAAGGAGGCCAGTCAGGCACTCTCAAAGATGGCAAGAACTCAAGGGTGAGTGCAGAGAAGAGCCACCGGATTTTCTGCAGAGCAAAGGTTAGGCCCGGCCGGACCAGCTGGACAAAGGACCCAGCTTTCAATTCTCCATGGCACTTTTTCCTTTCTATATGGGACTTGCAGGCTGAGGCTGAAGACTCTCATGGCACTGATGGGCACTGCCACAACCCTTTCCTTCCCTTTGTTTTATTTCTTGGCTTTTGAATGTGGATTATTACACCAGTCTGAAAACCACATCTACTCTAAAGCTCTCCGAAGTGCTAGGTCCCTGGTATCTAGATGGTATGAGGTGGTCACATTCAAAATTGTTTCTTTTCCAAAGACCAATCCTTGTTTTTTATAATTCCAATCCTTTGGGAAATGAATAAAATATTTCTTTTCAGAAGACAAGTTTGGTTTTGTGGAAAATGGTCTTTATCAGAAATGGAATTAGACGACAACTGACCTGTTCAGTAGTGGCCGTTTACTTTAAATAACTAAGCAGACCTGCTTCCATTTATCTTAATCTACAGTAAGTATAATTACCCATCAGGTCACTGCCGTCTACTCTATTACCTATTGGAAATATGCACCATAAAACTCAGAAGGCAGCCAGCAGCCCTTGCCATATAGAGTTTAGACAATACCAGTCTTCTACCAAATAAATGGCCAGCCCTTCCGTTCCCACCTTCACAGAGCCAGCTCCATGACTCTTCTTTGTGGCTGGCATAATATTTTGCTTCATTTGGGTAGACTGCCTGGTGCTAGTTTGATGTGTTTTATTATCAGAGGTAGGAAAACTTTGAGGTTTGAACGGGGTACAGTATCTCAGTGATTATCAATGATGACTATTGTTGATTTCCTCTCTCTGTCTTCTTTTTTTTTTGTTATTAATTTTATTTCTTTCTGTATGTGTATGAATGTACTGTCTGCATGCAAGTCTGTGCACCCGTGTCGTGCAATGCCGTGGAGGTCAGAAGAGGGTGTCAGATTCCCCTGGAACTGGAGTTCTCCTGGAATTGGAGTTTCAGACGGTTCTCGGCCGCCATGTGGGTGCTGGGGATCGAACCCGGGTCCTCTGTAAGAGTGGTCGGTGCTCTTAACCGCTAGGCCATCTCTCCAGCCCATCTCTGTCTTCTTAACCCCCATTCAACCCATAGCACACTTCCCTTCCTGTCTTTTAGCGCTGAGGCCCTGAGCATCTTTGAATCTAGCTGGGAAGAACTTAAGTCATGAAGCCATTGAGTTTAAGAAAATACACTTCCGAGGCTGGGGGGAGTGGCTCATGGTTATATGCCACGACCGCTCTTACAGAGGACCCGGGTTCGATTCCCAACACCTGCACATGAAAAAAAATTAACTTCAGTTCCAGGGGAATCCGACACCCTTTCTGAATCTGAGGCATTGCACACAAGGTGCACCCAACCTACATGCAGACAGTACACTCATACACCATAAAAAAAATAAATGTGAAAAATTAAAAAAAGAAATCCACGTCCCAAGTCGTTGCAGCTGTTCTAGTGAGGAATGGTCTCAAAGAAAAGTAGTTCCATCACCCATTTGGTTGCCAATTCTCAAACCTTGGGTCAGAAACAGGCCCAAATGTCATCCACCAATGTAAATGGGTCCCAAATCCTAGAAAATATGCCTCACGAGCTGAAGGTGTCAAGGACTGACAATCCAAGTTCAGTCCCGACCGCATAGTAGAAGGAAAGAACAGACTCCTCCTACAGTTTTTCTCTCCTCTATACATGTGCCATCTGCAGATGCGACACACACACACAACACACCACACACCCACACACACATGCAAATAAAATAAATGTAAACACATCCTGTACTTTAAGGAGAAACATTGACAGTGATTTTCCCATATTTGATAAGAATCCTAAAGCTTCTATGATACGAACAATGATCTTGATGCTGCCACTGCTTTTAAAAGAAAAATAATGCCAGGCACGGTGGGCACGCCTTTAATCCTAGCACATGGGAGGCAGGAGGCAGATGGATCTTTGTGAGTTCAAGACCAGCCTGGTTCTACCTAGCAAGTTCCAGGACAGCGGGAGCTACAGGGAGACACTGTCTCAAAAGACCAAATATCTATCTATAATATATATATATATATATAAATTTCAATCAACTCTGCTGAAGAAAAGATGGAATATTCTTCCAGTCTACTTTTATTAAAAGACACAACAAAATAGTCATCACATGAAGTGACAACAAAAATATGCTTCTGGAGTATATGAGTCCACAAATTGGACTTGATGGGCTTTTAAAAAGAGAGGACACACATGTGACAGAGGGTGATTAACACAGAAAGCCATAACTGGCCAACATGTAGAGAATAAGAGACTGCAGAGTACCTGTCGCTAGACAGGACTCATAATAAACCTTTGCCACCCAGGGCTAAGGGACTATAATGGAAAAGGGGATAGAAAGACTACAGGACCCAGGGGTTGTGGATGACCACAAAGAAACAGAGTTTTCCAGGAGCCTGGGAACTTATTCATATGAAGTTACAACAATAATGACAGCACGTACAAGACCCATGAAAACTACAGGAGACAAAAACCTGGAGTAGAGCTGTGGAAAGGGCAACAGGCCCAGTGTTAACTGAGGAACCATTGGCAGCTTATCACTGCTGGTGGAGGGAGTGTTTGTCTTCTTTAAGGGAGTGACACTACATAGTCTAACCACACTTCAGTGGATGAACTCATATCAAGGGACATCTGGATGTCCCTTAATATGAGTTCAAACTCGATGCAATAGGCCTTAACATATATGACACAATGCATGAAATTTGGTGTGGGAATGAAGATAAGAGAGGGGGCTAAATATGATTATGATGTATTGTATGAAATGCACAAAAAAATCAATAAACTATATATTGAAAACAAACTTCATGAAACTACTACCTTCGCGGAATTTTGGGACAACTCAGACTGTGTTCCTGGACTGTGGTCACTCGTATTTTGCTTCAGAGAAAATTATCTTCAAGATAAACTATCTATCTCTTATTCCTTAGAAAATGAGGACACGAAGTTGGGTGGGTAAGAAAGGGGAGGAGGAGTTAGAGGAATGAATTTTATCAAAATATATTATATGAAATTCTCAAAATAAGATATTAAAAGATAATATAAAATACACAGAGGATATATATTGCATCCTAAGAGGCTCCTAGATTGTTATATTCTTGTTATACAAACTGACTTGATATAAAGCAAAGTAGCCCATTCTTTTTTTTTTTTTTTTTTTTTTTTTTTTTTTTTTGGTCTTTTTGAGACAGGGTCTCCCTGTAGCCCCAGCTGTCTTGGAACTCACTCTGTAGACCAGGCTGGCCTTGAACTCACAAAGATCCGCCTGCCTCTGCCTCTGCCTCCCAAGTGCTAGGATTAAAGGCATGCGTCACCACGCCTGGCAAAGTAGTCCATTCTTAAGGGTTATTTTACTTCCATCTACAGTGACAAAGTTAACTGCTCTTGTTTTTAATGTTACACCTATTTTAGTAGTGAAACTAACTTAAATTGAAGGTCTGCTATGATTGGCTACAATGCTGGGTGTTCATCAAAGCAGCCTTCTGCAGACTGGGGCGGGGAGGGGGGTGTAGCAGCTTTCACAGTAAAAGCCAGGGTGCTCAAATCCCTGCTTCTCCATGAACCTTGAATTCCCTGTCTAATGCTAATCAAAATGTGGTCTGTGCACAGTCTAGTCCAGAATTCATGGCTAAATGTGAAATGTATAAAATACAAGTATTTAGAGAATTTTGTATCAATTTAGTATTTAGAGAATTTTGTATCCGTTTAGTAGAACTGAATCAAGAAATAGATTCCAAAACTGCAGGGAAAATGTACAATATACACGAGTCCATCCATTGATTTTTAAAAAACTGTATTCTTTTCTGTTTTTTGTCATGTTAATAGTCCCGACTTTGCGGGTGCGCACCCTGTACCATTCACAAGGACCTGAGCATGAAGATTCAGCTGTGGTGATGTTGAAAGCAGCAATACGTTTTGGACAAGAGACTTCCCAGTTTCATCTTGCCCCAAGCTCTTCAAATCATGTAGCTGGGCTTGACAGCAGCTTCTCCAGGAGTATGAGCAGAGAAAGCAAGAAGAGTCGGGGTGCAAGGGTGACGAGAAGCGGCAAGCACCGGGTATGAAGCACTTCTCAGCTTTTTAAAATTTGAGATTATTTGTGATTTCACTTTCTGATAGTTATTCAGCACACTTTTATATATGATACTGATTTTTTATTAAGCCTCTCAATTTATGTGACATCAAACCCCTAAATCCTCCACCATGGTGTGTGTCCTGTTTGCAGAACAACAGCTGCAAAACACACACACTTCCTTCTGACTAATTTGTGATCGTTTCTCAGCTTTTCAGATTTGTATGTTCAGTGGAGGCTAGGAAGAAGAAAGAGGCTGGAAAAACACAACTTGGCCAGTTTCTTGTCATTTATTAAGAATTCTAGAGATCAAACAGGACATGAAGTTGCTGAAGAGAGGGGATTTGGGTATTATTTGCAGCTCTGCTTTGAGAAGAGTAACATGTCCAACTTCCATGGCTGCAGGTTAGTGTGTTTACTTGTCCAGTAACATCCTTGTCTTGGCTACAGAGAGCCTTTCAAGTGATGGGAAGACGACTCTCTGCTGTGAATTCCTCTCACATTTTCCTCAACTCCACTGTGAGCTTGTTATGGTTGAAAAGCTGAAGCTGGTGGAGGGCTCATTAATTCAGCTTCAGGAAGGGGTGGGAGTGGGTGAGGCAGAGGCAGAGCTTTGATCTGTGTGACCTTTCTCATGTATGTCGCTCTCTCCATCCATGGGAGTGACAGCCCCTAAATTCAATCTCACAAAGAGTGCTCTCCAACCACTCTATTTTAAGGCTGAATTCACATAAAATTTTCTCTTTTATTAAATGGCAATATTGTTTTCTTAAGCAGGTAATACCTGAATGCTAGTTGTCCTTTTGGATAGCATAATGAATGGTTTCTTAATAGGTATGGTCAGTCTCTACCTGTATTTACTGTAATTAGACTATGCAAAAGAAAATAGTATATAAAAATGATTAAACCAGGGCTAAATTACTTCAAGAAATCGATTACCAATGAATTCTAAAGATTTGAGGATCAGCTTGTTCATAGAACAGGGAGTCCCTTCAATATGTTAATTTTCTTTTTATTTCTTGGATAAGGTTTGAAATTAGATTCAGATTGCAAATTGCAGCTTTGTATGGGCACCCCACTGCCAGCTAGTGTAATCCTTTGGCTGCTGGGGATGAAGCAATTTGGCTTCCCATAATAAGACTGTGGGAACCTTATCTCCCACTGATAGAATAATATGCCTGCAGCCTGAAATGCAGGAATCTTAACATTTGCTCTTTGACTGGGTCACCGGTAGGGATGCATAGAACACAAAGAAAACAGGCATGAAAATATAGCTATCTGTTTGTGTGTCACAATTTTTTTTCAAAAGCTTACCCTCCAATTCATCTTACTGGGCCCTTCGAATATGGCTCACAAATTGTCTTTTCCTTTCTGTGAGAAGAATTAACCTTCTGGTAGTTTCTGGGCATGTGACATATATATAGTTGGCGTCTCTTATACTCCAGCTGCACAGTGCAGGATGCTCCAATGGGCTCTTTCTTCGAGCATAAAACGAAGATTCTTTCAGCTGAAGGGTTTGAAATCTATCACAGACTGCTCGGTGACAAAATACGTGATTAATTGCTATGTATTTACCTTATTGGGCCTTTAGGAACAGGATTAGAGTTGGCTAACAGGACGCAGCTTCCCTTTACAGGTTAAATATATAACGACTGACTGCTTGACTTCACACTCAATCACAAATTTGTCCTCTCTAGGCGATATTTCCTCGGTGGAAACTGTTGGCTCACTCACGCATCTCGTTTTCAAAAATGCTCCCCTCCTCAGAGTTTCTTGGAACTTTCTGTGCGGTTTCAATTAATTTTACTGCTTCTCTTAGTGACTCGAGGTAGAGAAAAAAGAAAAAAGATGCAGAAAAAGAAGAGATTTCATAACAGTTTATCAAAATTGTTTTGCCTCATGTGGTTCTCTGTTGCCCTTTCTGCTGTGTCTTTGAGTGTTTGGAAGCAATTTATGTTGCACCGAGACTGTTTTTCTTTTAGAAGTCCCTGCATTTGAAATTCAAATCTCAACTGTCAGCAGGCTGTTTGCTCCAACTGTGCCATTTCATAAGGCCCTTAGCAGGGTCCCTTATGGTGTATTCCTCAAACCAGAAGCTTTCTTACTCCTAAAGCCCAGAAGGCTTCTATCCTGGCTGGTGAGAAAAGAGAGGTTTAAGAAGCACAGGCTAACACTTCCGGCTTTCAGTGGCAGGTAGTACTGTGCGTTCCGTGCCTCACACGGAGGTCAGGTGCTTGCTTTCCCGATGTTTAGGTTGATTACGGATTCAACCCTGGTGTGGCCTGCTCATTCCTATGTCTCTGTCGGCAGTGTCTACCTACAAAGAGAACTCGGAATCCGGAACCGCCTAGAAAAGCTTTCTCCGTCTTTTCCTCTATTTTGGCATCACTGTCCTTTGACATAAGGTTGGCAACACCATTTTCCCCTTTTTTATTTAGCTCAGGTTGGCTCCCAACTGTTATGTAGCCAAGGCTGGCCCTGAATTCTTGGTCCTCCTCCCTCCACCTCCCTAGTGCTAGAATTACATCTGCGCACCACCACAGGCAAAAGGCTGCCAGAGAGCACGGCAAGGGTGACCCTGGCTTCTGTCTACACATAGACACATTGAGTTTTCTTGCCTTTTCTTTTTTCGGTGTGAAGTCCTGGGAATCAAACCCAGGGCCTGTGCATGTAGGCAAGTGCTCCCCTTCTGAGCTGCATCTCCAGCCCCACAACACTTTTAAGACCAAGATTCCAAAATCTTAGTCACTACTTTATTATGTTTATAATAATTTCATAAGATTCAACTTTGTATAAGACTCAAATATTCTTTTTTAAATTTGGCAGTACAAAAGGACCATTTTACTACTTTCCTCGGGCAAGATGGCCTGGGAAAGAGACACTCAGATGATTGTGTGGGGAGGACAGACAGTATGGAGATTTTTATAGTACGTAATAACACCACCACCGGAGACCACCATAGAAGAGGTAGAAAGTAAATAAGGAAAACAAACAAACAAATAAGCAGCCAATCTCATTAGCCAGTCTCCATTAGCATCCATCCCAATGGGCACGAAGGACACTTGAATGGAGTGGCCAAGCTGGATGACTGATGAGGACCAAGCAGCACAACTTCCCACTTACCAAAGCACACCAGAATGTGGATCCTCTGACTGTCCAACCTGCTCGCAACAACCAGTATTGACTAGAATGGACTTCTTTGATCCTGGAAGGGTAGTGTTGCCATCACAGAGATGGAGACCTGCTACAGGTATGTTTTATAAATATTTTACTTATTAATCTTATTTTATTTGTATGAGTGCATTTTCTAGGTGTATGTTAATGCATCTGTGTCATGTAAAGCCTGCAGAGGCCAGAGAGGGTATCAGATACCCTGGAACTGGAGTTACAAATGATTGTTAGCACCCATGTCAGTGCTGGGAATTGAATCCAGGTCTACTGGAAGAGCAGCCAGTGCTCTTAACTGCTGAGTCATCTCTCCAGTTCCCCCCCCCCTTTTTTCCAGGTCTCGTTTTGATGAGTCTCAGAACCACAGCCAGCACTACTACCTAGTATATTACATGATGCCTGCTCTGCAGAGTAGAGACCTTTGAGATACAGTATCAGGGCAAGCACGTGGGAAATGGTAAAGAATGGTCACTTGTATCATATACATACCATCTGGAAGTAACCAGCATCATGAAACACAGGCATGATTTCTGGGAGCAAAACTGAAATGGCAGCTCAGAGGCATCAGGTGAAAGAATGAGTGCCACACCCCATAGTAAATTTCCACAGGACACCACAGACTGCAGTGTGACAGGGATTCACAGGCCTGGTAGACAAAGGATAATTTTCTCTTGTTCCACTGTACTGTCAGTGCACATGTGCAGCCACCCGGTATGAAGAGCACGTGCTTATCAGTAGTTCAGCATGAGGAGGATTCTGATCAAGGCAAGCCAATAAGCCCTGCTGAGGATGGAGCATAAGTGAGGGTAGTGGGAGACAGCGGCTGTCATGTGGGAATGGAGAGATGCAACCTCAGGACCAGCCGGGGCTCAGTTTGTCTTTACCACAGTGCCTGGCTGGAGTGATGGCCTAGTGGTTAAGAGCACTGACTGCTCATGCAGAGGACCTGGGTTAGATCCCCAGCACCCACATGGTGGCTGAGAACCGTCGTTAACTCCAGTTCCAGGAGAATGTGACGCCCTCTTCTGACCTCCCCGGCACTGCATGACATGGGTGCACCAACCTACATGCAGACAGTACATTCATACACATAAAAATAAATTTAAAAATTTTAAAAAAAGTCACTGCCTATCTTGGTCCATCGTTGATACTACGACAAAACAGCCTAAACTGAGTGACTAATAAACAAGAGAAAAATATTTCTCACAGTTCTAGAGGACTAGAAATACAAGATCAACAGACTAGCAGATTTGATGTCAGGGGAGGAACTGTTTCCAGATCCACAGCTGATGCCTTCTGGCTGTGTTCTCACAGGCTGGAAGGGACAAGGAAGCTCTCTCACCCTCCTCCTCCTCCTCCTCCTCCTCCTCCTCCTCCTCCTCTTCCTCTTCCCCCTTCTCCTTCTCCTTCTTCTTTCTTTTGTCTTTTTTGAGACAGGGTCTCCCTGCAGCCCCAGCTATCCTGGAACTCACTACATAAACCAGTTTGGCCTTGAACTCACTACATAAACCAGTTTGGCCTTGAACTCACAGAGATCCACCTATCTCTGCTTCCCAAGTGTTGGGATTAAAGGCGTGCACCACCACTTCTTAAAGTGTGCTCTTTAAGAAAACAAATGACCCACTCAATAGATGGAGCAAAGAACTGAACAGAGACTTCACAAGTGAGGAAGTAGAGATGTCTGAGAAACACCTTAAGAAATGTTCAACATCACTAATCATTAAGGAAATGCAAATCAAAACCACTTTAAGATATCATCTTACTCCAATAAGACTGGCTAGGATCAAGAAAACAAATGATACCAAGTGCTGGAGAGGTTGTGGGGAAAGGGGAACACTCATCCACTGCTGGTGGGAATGTAAACTCGTACAGCCACTATGGAAAGCAGTGTGGAGAACCCTTGGAAGACTTGGAATGAACTTGCCACCCGACCCAGCCATACCACTCCTGGGCATGTACCCTCAAGACTTACGCCACCACAGAGATACATGCACGGCCATGTTTATTGCAGCTCTCTTCACAATAGCAAGGAGCTGGAACCAACCTAAATGCCCCTCAACTGACGAGTGGATAGAGAAAATGTGGTACATCTACACAATGGAGTTCTATGCAGCAGTAAAGAAAGACGACATCATGAGCTTTGCAGGAAAATGGCTGGAGCTAGAGGACATCATGCTGAGTGAAGTAACACAGTCCCAGAAAAACAAACGACGAATGGTATCCCTCATCTGTGGATGCTAGTGCCAATTACCTAGTTGTAAGTATTTCTTGTGCATGGCCCCTTGAGCTTTTGTCCAAGCAGTTGGGAGTGATGCATATTGGAAACAACAACAACAACAACAACAACAACAACAACAGAAAGGACTGCATCAAAGAACTGACTGAAACAGTGAACTTCTGCTCAAAACAGTCAACTTCCACATGGAGAATATTGAGAAAGACTGAGAAAGAGATGAAAAGCATATTTGGCAGAATGCATGAGCTCTGGTGGGGTGGGGGAATGGGGGGGGAACACGGGTCTAGATTTGTTAAAAAATAAAAATAAATTTATGTGAAAAAAAAGAAAAGGGTGCTCCCAAGTGTGGGGATTAAAGGCATGCACCACCACTTCTTAAAGGGTGCTCCCAAGTGCTGGGATTAAAGGTGCTCTCTCACACTTCCTAAAGACACTAATCCCATTCCTAAGAGCAGATGAACCCTCATAACATGATAACCTCCCAAAGGCCTTGCCCAGTGATACCATCACATCAGGATTAGGTTTGGACATAGAAATTTTAGAGGCCACAAGCATCGGGAACAGCACTGTCTCCTCCATTTCTGCTCAGAAAGATGGACTCAGTAAAATAAAACAGAGGCAAAATAACTCTGCGAAATAACTTTCCAAGCAGGGTGGTAAAAGCAGATCCATGCACTGAGAAGGGCGGATCTTGCTGAGCATGGAAAGGAGCCTCTCACACGTTTTACTGCAGCACTTAGTCGGCAGCCCCAGATGCCACCCTGCTTATGCCCCAGCCGCCTTTGCCTCAGGCTACTGCTCACTCTGATGACTGAGCACCGTGGATGAACCACAGCACCCTCCACCGTGGGCTCCGCCTTCCTTTGCAGGCTTGGGAAAGCTCCACTGGCCAGGCACCAATCTTTCTTGGAACTGTTCCTCAGTAAGAGATTCTTCCTTGCCAGCCCAGCTTCCTTCCTCCTCTTTGTCACAAAGCTCCAAGCTGTATCACAGCTGAGGTTGTGCTTCTAAGAATCACTTATATGGAACTTCCTAAGCAACAGAGACTCATTTGCCTGTTTTTAAAAAAATATTCTATGTGTATGAGTATATTGCCTGCATATATGTAAGTGCACCTGTGTCATGCAATGCCCACAGAGGTCAGAAGACTGTGACAAATTCCACTGGACCTGGAGTTATGGACAATTGTTAGTGATCATGTAGATGCTGGGATTCAAACTCGGTTCCTCTGCGATCACAGCCAGTGCTCTTAACCACTGATCCATCTCCCCAGCCCCTCGTTTGCCCATTTTTCAACTGTATTGAGTGGAATACCACATTTTCTTCCTTGCTAACTTGTTTTCTTGCCTGCTGTGCCCTAACTAGTTGCAGAACTAGCTCATCCTGATCAATGATTTGTGCTTGGTTCAAATCCTTCATTAAAGTAAGTGCTAAAATATGATTAGACATGCAACATATTCATTTGGAGAGCTCTGTGAAAAGGAGAAAGATGGACCCACAGAAAATTAACTGGGTGATGGTTTGGCTAGTTGCACCCAATGATATTGCTGTCTTAGAACACATAACATGACCCCATTTGAATGAAAACTCTTTGCTGGTGTAGATATCTCAATGCCACACCATCTGACATTAGCCAGGTAGGTCTCCAATCAAATAATAATGCTTCCTGAGAAGAAGGAGGAAAGATGTTTGCACAAAAGAGGAGCAGGCCACACAAAGACACAGTCAGAAGTTAGAGCTATCCAGACACAAACCAAGGAATTCCTCTCTTGTAGCTGTTAATGCCTGAGGATGGACTGTCAAGTTGATATGTAAAGACTGGCCAGCAGTTGGTGGTGCTGTTCCAGGCTTGGTGCCTAGTCAGAGGCAGCTGGTCACTGTAGCCATGCCTTTGAGCCTAGCTGGTTTCTAGACTTTCTTCTTTCACCCTTGCTGCTCCCCACCCACTGAGACGTGAGCAGCTTTGCTCCACCGCATGCTGCTCCGGCTTCCAAGGTATTCTGACCTCACTTGAGGAGTGCAGCAGTAGAGCAAGCTGCCTGCCCATGGATGGAAATGCCTGAAAATAAATGAGTTAAAATAAATCTGTCCTTCTTTTAAATTGTTTCCTCCATGTATTTGTCACACTGACAAAAACTAATACAATGATTTTCTTGTGTCCAGCAAACATAATCTGGGAAAAGGTAATTATAATATTGGTAAAAGGTAATCAGGGAAAAGGTAATTATAATTATAATAATTATAATCCTGGTCTCTTCAAACCTAGCTACATGCTGTGCAGCAGGGAGAATGAGCCAAAGTATGTTCTCAACTGGATTTTAAAAAATATCTTGCTTATTATTTTTTATTTCATGTGTATGAGTATAGTCCCTGCATGTGTGTATGTGAACCCATATTGTGAAAGGCCCATGGAGGGCAGAAGAGAGCATGCAATTCCTCTGGACCTGGAGTTGCAGATGGACATTAACCATCATATGCATGTTGGGAATCAAACCAGGGTCCTCTGCAAGAGCAGTCAATGCTCTTAACCATTGAGCCATCACTCCAGCCTTCTCAATTGGATTTTAAAATCTCATTTACTGTAGCAACACCAGCAGTATGATTATAATGTAAATACTGCAGATGAACATATTTATCTCCCTTTTCTTGAATGGTCTCAATGTGCTCACTACTATGTCTGAATGCAAGGTTTATGTAATTTTCCTTTTTATATGTAATAAAAACAAAGATAAAAATTTCTAGAAACTAAAATTCTTACAGGAAGAACATATGTCAATATTCACTGTTCAACAACTGAGCATTTTAATTCAATCTGTAAGACAGCTATAACTCAACAATACAGAACAACCCTAGGATGGAACACGGGAGAAAACTACTTGGGAGGTATCTCATAAACTGTGTAGGCCTTACCCTTCTTCCTTCCTCCTCAGGGATTCCTTATCAGAAACTCATATAGTTTAAGCTTCTTCAAAATGGTAGGAGAAAAAAGTCTCAGAGCAACTCTGATGAAGGACGACATATAATACTGATTTATGTATCCGTATCTGAGTGAGAGTAGAGTGAACCTGAAATGAAGTGAGCCTGAAAACAGAACTTCCCACTTTTTGGTTTATCACCAGCAGTGAATGAATACACCTTATAATCTAAAGACGTTGTCCCATCACATGGTTTGGAAGGATCGCTTTGGTTCAACTAAGAGAGTAAGGAGTTTAACCAGATCTTGGAACTTGATATATAGGAGTTACTGGATGCCTTGCAATGTAGATAGATATGTTTAGTTCCCAGCCATTGACCAAGGAACAAGCCTATGGCAATAAAGACTCTTGATTTATAAAAATAATCTATCTTCTTTCCAGTAACATAGATACATTATATTCTATAAAATGGTTATATTTGGAGGGCTAGAAAGATGGCTCAGTTGTTAAGAGCACCCACTGCGCTTGCGGAAGCACCTACATGGTGGCTAACAACCACTGTTCCAGGGGATCTGGTGCCCTCTTCTGTCATCTGCGGGCATCACACAACACACATGCACTTACATGTAGGCAATATGTTCATATATATAAAATAAAATAAAAAATTTAAATAGATGTATTTTAACATGTGTATTCATGATTATCTCTCTAATGATTATAAAATATCAAATGTAAATCTCACTGCTGCCTGGGAGATTATATTAAAAGCTTCTATGCTCTTTATGGAATTGTTCACATTGGCATCAATGGCTCGTTAATATTAAAGAGGCCTGCAGTGTCATATTAGCTAATCATACCAAAAACTATCTTTGGAATCTGTCAGACATAGACCTGGCTTCTATTTTTATAGCTCAATGTGCAGCATAGGCTGATGTGACTATTTTTAAAACTATCAATCCCACTTTGACTAGAAGAAAATTATCTGCTTTAAAATGCATGCTTTAACCAAGATAAATATCACCTGAGAATAACATCATTTAAATGCTTGTTCTGAGAAATAAAACTTGCAAATACATATTCAGCTTGATTCTTCAGGCAAAAAAGAAGTTCTCTGGAAGGACTTCCATAATGTAAGCAGGGGATGAGCACTACCTGCCATGTACAGCTTCCAGGACTTCCATAATATAAGCAGGGGATGAGCACTACCTACCATCTACAGCTTCCAGGACTTCCATAATGTAAGCAGGGGATGAGCACTACCTACCACGTACAGCTTCCAGGACTTCCATAACGTAAGCAGGGGCTGAGCACTACCTACCACGTACAGCTTCCAGGACTTCCATAATGTAAGCAGGGGATGAGCACTACCTGCCATGTACAGCTTCCAGGACTTCCATAATGTAAGCAGGGGATGAGCACTACCTGCCATGTACAGCTTCCAGGACTTCTATAATGTAACCAGGGAATGAGCACTACCTACCATCTACAGCTTCCAGGACTTCCATAATGTAAGCAGGGGATGAGCACTACCTACCACGTACAGCTTCCAGGACTTCCATAATGTAAGCAGGGGATGAGCACTACCTACCGTGTACAGCTTCCAGGACTTCCATAACGTAAGCAGGGGATGAGCACTACCTACCACGTACAGCTTCCAGGACTTTTGTGCTTTCAATACATACTTGTTGCAAGAACAGCTGAGCATCTCCCAAATATTCTGCTACATATGAGGGTGTATTCTAAGACATGTCCCCAAGCAGGGTTGTGTCCAGGGGACCTTCAGAACCAAAGAGAAAAATGTCAAAGTCAGAGTATTTTTGTCCTTATCTGGGCAAAAAAGAAAAGATTTCTCAGTTTACATTCAGTACATACTATGTCTGAGTCTTTACATTCAGTTTACATTCAGTACTTACTATGTCTGAGTCTTTATATTCAGTTTACATTCAGTACTTACTATGTCTGAGTCTTTACATTCAGTTTACATTCAGTACTACTATGTCTTAGTCTTTACATTCAGTTTACATTCAGTACTTACTATGTCTGAGTCTTTGGGGCCAGTCATTTCTAGCCCTCCCCCAAAGATCAACTATTGTGCGCTGGAGAGATGGCCTAGGGGTTAAGAGCACTGACTGCTCTTGCAGAGGACCCGGGTTCCATCCCCAGCACCCACATGGCAGCTAAGAACCGTCTTTAACTCTAGTCCCAGGTGAGTCCAACGCCCTCTTCTGACCTCCGTGGCATTGTACGACATGGGTGCACAAATGTGCATGCAGACAGTACATTCATACACATAAAAAATTTAAAAAAGATCAACTATTGTATATATAACTATGTATACAGTACTTGTATTAATTACTTTGCTGTGGCTGTGATAAAACACCTTGACCAAGGCAACTTACAGAAAGAGCTTATTTAGGCCTTACAGTTCCCAGATGATGAAAGTCCATCATGTCAGTGAAGGCATGGCAGAGGGGGATGGAGGAGAAACCTGAGCACTCATGGGAAGCAGAGTAAGTGAAACTGGAAGTTGGGCAAGGCTATGAACTGCAAAGCCCACGCCCAGAGGTATGCTTCCTCCAGCAAGGCCACACCTCCTAAAGACTCCTTGACCCTCCCCAACCACTGCCACCAACTGGTCAAGTGTTAAATAATGGAGCCTGTGGGGGACATTCTTATTCAAACCACCACATTGCTCTTCTGTAACTTGTGAGAAAATCAAAAGGTTGGGAGATAACCTGCCCTCAGCTCTTTCAACCTTGGAAGACAAGAGGGACTCCAAATCTGAGCTGACAGCTGAAATGAGCCAGTCCAAAAAGCAGATGTGGATGACATTTATAGGAACTGGAGTAGGCTGTGGAAGGAAATTTTATGAAAGTTATTTATTTGATACTAAGTAAAAAACCCAAATTTTTGTGTTTATTATGCTTGTTAATTCCTCTGGGTATAGTTTCCTCACCATCTAGAGAACAAGACGGGAAACTCGGAAAGAGGCAAGGATGGAGCCCCTGACCTGTGCTGCTTCAGCTCACTTCTCCTACTATGTGTCTATGTTTATCTCCTGTAACTTCCTTCTCTCTCTCTCTCTCTCTCTCTCTCTCTCTCTCTCTCTCTCTCTCTCCCCTTGGTTTTGAGTATTAATAGTTGAACTCAGGGAACTAGAGAGATGGCTCAGTGGTTAAGAGTACTGATTGCTCTTGCAGAGGAGCTGGGTTCAATTCTCAGCACAGGTAACAGCCGTCTGTAACTCTGGTTTCAAGGGATCCAACGCCCTCTTCTGACCTCCACAGGCATTGCATGACATGGGTGCACCTACCTACATGCAGGCATTACACTCATACACATAAAATAAAAGCAATAAATAAATTTTTTTTTGGTCTTTTCGAGACAGTGTCTCCCTGTAGCCCCAGCTGTCCTGGAACTCACTCTGTAGACCAGGCTGGCCTTGAACTCACAAAGATCCACCTGCCTCTGCCTCCTGAGTGCTAGGATTAAAGGCGTGCGCCACCACGCCCGGCTAAATAAAATATTTTTAAAAAAATAATTGAACTCAAGGCCTTAAACAAGCTAAGCACCCACTCTGCTGCTGAGCTGAGGTACACATACAACCTATATAGTTCATGTTTAACAGTCACCACTGTTGAATTGTGTGTGTGTGTGTGTGTGATATATATACACCAGTAAGCACACTTGAAAATGTCAGAGGAGTGTGTCAGGTATTCTGCCCTCTCAATCCCACCTTGTTCCCTTCAGACAGAGTCTCTTACTGAACCTGGACTATGCTGGGAGCCAGCAAGCCCCAGTGATCCTGTCTCTGTCTCCCACAGTGCTAGGGTTAGAGGCTCATGAGGCCATGCCTAGAATTTTGCCTGTGTGTTGGGCATTCAAACTGAGGACCTCATGCTTGTCCAGCAGGAACTGTCTTACCCACCAGGTCTTATCACCAGTCACTATTTTAATGCTTTTAAAATGATTCTAAATGTCAAGATATTTGTCAAATTCATTTTGTGATATGTAAAGGTAAATTTAGAAGGTATTTAGCCTCTGGTCACTAGAAAGAAGTGTCTGCAGGAAGGGTTGAGCTCCTAACATTTTGTTTTTGAGAAGTACAAGCCCAATAAAATGATGAAATACGGTAAAGGATAAAGGAAAGGAAAATGTTGTATGGAGTATTAGCACCCTAGCAGGTGCTTCCAACAAGCTTTGGAGACAAACAGAGGTAGGGGTGCTCGTGCAGCATACAGAGCACTGCTGGGTCGGGGCTGGGCAGATGGTCTGGCGGTTAAGAACGCCGACTGCTCTTGCAGAGGACCCGGGTTTGATCCCCAGCACTCACATGGCGGCTAAGAACCATCTCTAACTCCAGTTCCAGGGGAATCCAATGCCCACTTCTGACCTCCGTGGCATTGCACAACACAGGTGCACAAACCTACATGCAGACAGTACACTCATACACATACAAAAAATAAATAAAATTTAAAAAAGAAGTCTTAAAATAAAAAAAAATAAAAAAAAAAAGCACTGCCAGGATGTTCCTTTGGTCAGCCCTTCCCTGAACACTCAGATCTTATCCAGCCCCTTAATGACTGACAGATCTCACTCCCTGCCCTGTGCTGTCTCTGTTAATTCCCAAAGTACACAGCCAGTTAGTGCAGGAGAAGAAGCAGGCATTGTTGTGAAGCCATGGAAAAACATATGTAGGAGCTGTGTCTGATAAAGATGGCTTACAACACATAATTTCAATTTACCCTATAATATTTTACGTAATAGCTTTTAAACAGTGGGTTCTAAACAAGTGGTTCTGTAAATTAGCAATAGCACAAAGCCTCTGGGTCTACCTGCTAATATCTGTATAATGGTATAAAGGTATAATATCTATACTAAGCAGAATGGGGACCTCTCAAAGATGCTCACATCTTCATACTCAGATTTGTGAATATTATCCTTCATGTCAAAATGGATTTTCTGGAATAGATTGTAGTTTAGATAGGGGGGTTATAGAGGATTATCCAGGTGTGGTCACAAGTCCTTCAAGATGTGGAAAGGAGGCAAAATAAGTAAGTAAGAGATGGAATGTGAGAAAGACTAGACAGCCATTGCTGCTTTTAAAAAGGGAAGAGGGGCTTCAGCCAAAGAAGAGAGGCAGATCAGAGAAGCTGGACAAAGACCAAGAGGCAGAGCTCATCCAAGAGGAAGATGGAGTTCTCCAGAGGGGAACACAGTTCTGTTGCCTTGATATCAATCCCGTCAGTGCTGGGATGGAGCTCTGACGCACAGAACCACAAGATAATAAGTTCTTGTTATCTAAGCTGCTAAATTTGTGGCAATTTGTTATGGCAGAAATAAAAAACTAATACTGTGTTAGGAAACAATAAGACCATTTAGATGAGGCTTTTCTGTCCTTCCATCAAAAAACTTAGGGTATTTTTAATACAGGACTGCTTCTTCTAAGAAATGTGATTTATTGGTTTATTAACCTTCCTAATTAGACACAGAAATAATGCACTATTATGTTTAATGACATAAATTTAAAATGACAAATTTAAGAAGCATGTTCTCTAAAAGAAGTGGAGTTTTTGGATGATACAAGTTTTCCTTATAATAATCCGTAGAGAAGTGGTACATGGAGAGAGCATCTGTGGTGGCTCGAGACGGCGAATACTAAAGAGGAAAACGTTAAGGAAAGCGAGGGGTCGATGTGATACCATATTTCACCCAGTGGAAGGAGAAATTGTCCAAAACTTGAGCTGCATGTCTAAAAAATAAACTTGGGAGATGGCATCTGTAGAAATAATATTGGCATGAATGTCAATTTCCTAGATGTCAAGGAAATCCAATCCTTTGGTCTGTTGTCTTTGCTTTCCTTCAGCATCAATAGTCCTTTAAATCCTCATGGGAAATAACTGTACTGATTTCTTTATATTAATGGCATAAAGAGAGAAATACAGCCAGAACCTAGATACCAGAAATATCTTTACAGATGAATGCAGAAGGGGGAAATACAAAGTCAAGATGGGTGGCGAAAGGAAACCGCAGCATGAAACGCCTCCTGCGGTGGCAGTGTGAAAAGTGTATTTATTAGGATTGAGTCATATGCAGAAAATAAGGAGGGTGCCATTGCCTTGGTATCACAGAGATAAAGTTGAAATAGAAACTATCCACAGGAAGGTTTTAAGGACTTGAGGAGGTGCATGTGTAAGGAAGATGTAAGATGGCAAAGAGGAGATGGGGTGCATTAATGCAGACAGATGACACAGTGTTTTATAGGAAAATGGTGATATCAAAACCTATGCGTGGAAAAATGAAATGGTTTTAGCAAATTTTTAATTATAGAGAAAAATAATAGAAAGACCTTTCTTAGACATGACTCGGGGTGAGATGTGTGAGTAAGGAGTTTTCTGAAAATGATAAAAGACAGGAATGGCAAGAACGTTGATCACAAGGGATTCTAATTGAGCAGAAATTGTTTAGAGACTGAGTGGCAGGAAAAATTAAGGAAAATTTGCTTCCTAAATATGCCAAAATGTGTTTGCAGCCTTACATAAATTATTGAAGTTAACATCCTAAAAGCACATTTACACTTTTGTCCTTGGACATGAATCAAGTGTGTAATGAGGAAGACTGGAGTGGAGATGTAGTAAGATGATTCCAGGCTGTGTGCAGTCACAGTCTAATGGGCTTGGTGGGATTAAGATATGGCTTAAAGGTTGGCGTCACTACCCTTTTTATGTCTCATCTTTCCCTTTGCTCGATAAAGGACCTGACTAAGTGGGCTCTATGCTTCTTACTGCTCCAGAGTTGAAGGTGATATTTGTCATAGTAATGGCTGTGTAATATTCTGTTGATAGCAATCTAATTTTTTTAACCCAGGCTTCTGTGTGATAGCTTATCATGCTTATGTCTTGAAGCCTTCATTTATGACTTAAAACTCCTATTTTCAACAGTGGGAAAACCTCTATTAGCAACTCAAATGTACTTGTTCCTTAGCCTATGCCTGTATAACTCATGTTTCACAGGTTGTTAGTGGAGTCCTACCTGGGAACTATACTCTAAACCCACAGTATTTTTCCATCTCAGTTATTTATCTCCATGATTCAGACACAATTCTACACATTGATTTCTGAACCACAAGTGAGCAGTTCTCTGCTGCTGTGCAGCAGGTGTGAGAGATGAAGTTGAAATGGGCTGGGCATGAGTTCACTGAAAGCCCACACAGGAATGCCCAAACCGTGATTCCCTCGCCCAATCCCCATCTCTTTTTTTCCCTTGTCGTCACCTAACACTAACAATATACAGGGGCATGTTGTCCCTAGATGAAATGAGAGACCACTGTCTAAAGAGTTTCAGTTAACCACCTACGAAAGCTTATGGCTTCCTTTGAAGATATTGGGCTCCAAAATAAAGATACCCTCAACCTTACTGCTAACTACAGCTTAGAGAAGGTACCCCTGGCCCACCTCATGATCTGTGTGCACACACTATGCCAGATCAATGGTACCAGGGTGTGATGGTTAATCCTGGGTGACAACTTGACTGGACTAAGGAACAAATAAGAGAAAAAGGGTCTTCTGATTGGACCGCCTCAACCCGGATGGCCCACCCCAAATGTGGGCGTTACCGTCTGCCGGCAGGCAGTATTTAAGGCCACGGCAGAAGGAGCTGGTCCCTGTTCTCCTGCGGCTTGCCTCTCTCACCTGGTGAGTTTGTCTTGCTGCTGTGATCAACCTTTTGGATCCCAGCGTGTACTGAGACCGGCAGATCTCCTGGAACCCATTTGGGCCTTCAGCACTGGATTGGGACTACTGAGACATCCAGCCTTGCGGACTGAGCAGTTCCCTGGATTCTCGTCTCGGCCTTTCCAGTGTGGTGCAGCTACTGTTGGAATCCTTGAACTCTGTCACGTGAGCAAATCAATAAATTGTATATAGCTATATATCTTCATCCTGTTGCTTCTGTTTCTTTAGAGAACCCTGACTAATACACAGGGAAAGCTGACTTCCTGTCACATAAGCAACGAGGATCACTTGGCATCAACATTAAAAGGAAAAACCAAGGGAAATGATCAGAAAGACTAACTCAAGAGGAAATGTCACTGAGGAATCCAAAGGGCACCTAACAGCCCAGTGTCAAGCATGGAATGAGATGATAGGAGGCAGAGGAAAGGATGAGGAAAACAAAGCCCTATCTTTATATAGGGAGACAGCAAGTGTTGTCTTAAGTCAAAAAACAAAAAAAAAAAACGAGAGGTTTGTTTATGCTTAATATCATTACAGGGATAACCACAGGATGTGATGAGATCTCTGGCTATGACATTTGTCACTCAGTTGAGTGCAAGAGCCGATTCAGGTGACCTGGCTGACCAGGCAAGTGTCCCTTTCTTCCTTTATCTCTCTATGTACGTCAGTCACATTGGAAGCCGTGTGCTTGGTCAAGCAGGCCCAGCTTGTACTAGGGAGGACTGCTCTTCAGTCAAGGGTAGGTGACCAGCTGTGCTCTGCTGCTAGAGCCCCAAAATAGGCTTCCAAAGGACAACCACAGTGTCCTAAAACAGGAAGTATTAAAAGCAGGCTGACTTGCCAGGCGTGTGGCACACGCCTTTAATCCCACCACTTGGGAGGCAGAGGCAAGGTGATCTCTGTGAGTTCAAAGCCAACCTGGTCTACAGAGCAAGCTCCAGGCCAGCTAGGACTAAAGGGAGACCCTATCTCAAAAAAAAAAAAAAAAAAGCAGGCTGACCTCGATAGGTTGAGATTTGGAGCAGGGAGAGATCTCCTTTTCTTCATTCTTCTTATGAGCCTTTGCTTACAGTACAATTTAGTTCTTTCTTTAATAAAAGTGTATTGCACACAAACAAATACTCATGAGGCAAACACAAAATGCCAGTATGATACGAAAAGCCTAAGAATCAGGGCTAGAGAAATGTCTCAGCAGTTAAAACCTCTTGCTGCTCTTGCAGAGGACCCAAATTTGGTTCCCAGCGCCCACATCAGGCTACTTCCAACCACCTTCAACTCCAGGAGGATCTGATGCTTCCGGCCTACAAGGGCAACTGCACTCACATGGACGTACCCCACACAACACACCCACATATACATAGTTAAAAATTATAAAAATGAATCTTTTTTGAAAACAAAAACATTCTAAGGACCACCCACGCATAAGGCAGTTAGGAGCTATCACTTCATCTGACAGGCAGAGGCCTCCTGGAGAAGGTGCTGAGGGACAGGCCAGAGAGCCCCAGGGACAGAGAACCTTGCCTCAAGTTCTTTGAAACAGAAAGCACCGTCCTCTGGGAACCTCTTTGGGTTGGCAACACAGGGATGGCAGAAGTAAACTGAGATAACCACCTCCTGAGTTGTGGTTAGGAAACAGCTGTTGGAATCCTGCTTCAGAGGACTCAGCCGGAGGTTGTCAGTGAATAATATTTATCAAGGCTCTGTAATCAGCCTGGGGTGCTAAGACACCATAACTCAAAGGAGAAACTGAAACAGTCAGTCTTCCTTGGGGTAACCATGGGCAGTGTCCTAAGCTTTTACTACATAAGACAAGTACTCTTGTTATCCCATATGACAATGAAGACAGCAAAGTGGTGTTGTTACTGCTCCATGATGTAGTAAGGGGCAGCTCCAAGACCAGAACACAGGGAAGGGCAGATCTTTAAAAGTCAGAGTGTGGTCACTGCTGTGAAGAAATGCAGGCGATGTGGACCCCATTGACATGGGCACTAGACCCATCTGCAGAACCAAGAAAGAACGGTTTGCTCCCTTTATTTTTGCTGTTCCCTTGCTCTTTAAATTTTCCTAATAGCTCTCTTGTGCCTTGACCCACTCACTCATCAGCTGAAGTGAAGGTGCAGTGTGATCCGGGACTTTAGAGCACAAATCATTTCCTGTTTGTTAAACTACCAACTTCAGTTTTACTTGATTTGGGTTACTATTATCTATTCACTTAACTTGTGTCTACAAAAACTACTAATGTTTAGCAATACATCTTCTCATTAAAATTAGCTATTCAGGGGATTAGAGAATTGGTTCAGGGGTTAAGAGCACTGGTCGCCCTTCCAGAGAATCCAGGTTTATATCCCACCACCCACATGTGGGCTAACGATCATATATAACTATATATTTATATAAAACATATATATATGATTTTATATATATAAAACAATCAAGCAATCATATATATATATATATATATATATACGATTATATGATTGTTTTATATATATAACAATCATATATATCTCCAATTCCAGGGGATCCAACACTTTCTTCTGACCTCTGAGGGCATTGCACACATGGGTGCATTTACCTACAGGTAGGCAAAACACTCATCCATATAAACATAAATAGTATTTTTATTAGGTATTGTCAGAAGGATGTGAGGTCTGACAGACTGGGCGAAATAAACAAGTAGAGTGTAAGAGGAACACAGTTTTCACATCTTCACAATGTGTTTCTTTTCCTTTCCAGAATTCTCTGTTCTCCCTAACCAGTCCTTGACATTGAGAGGTTATGACTAAGGGTCTGGCCTGGAATGGCCTGCAATCAGTTCAGCAAATCTTATGGCAGATGGAATTTATTTCTTCTTCTCTTGATAGTCAGGGAATAGCGCACTAAATAAGAGATGAAGCACCTCACATGCATGTAAATGAATAATTAAAATTTTCTAAGAGTGACCCCTGCTGTTAAAATATATGTCTATGGAAAAAAAGAGATTTTAGTAATATCTTTTGAGTAAAAAAAAAGAACTGCAGCCAATGTAAAATATGCTTGCAAAGAAAAGTTATGAGGTTGCACACAAAAGTAACAAGTACGTTGTATTTAAATGCATTGATTTTAAATTCAAAAAAATAGAGTCATAAAAATATATTATCCAAATACATTTGGTGATGCAGAACATCATCTTCTTTTAAGCCTTGAAGAAAGGAATCTATTCTCTCTCAAACTACTACACAGGTAGAGAAAACTACATACTAGTGGAGGAAACTGGTGTGGCCTGGGTAGAGATGCCTGGGTCCTGTTTTGCACTCTACCAAGTGTGATCCATAAAGCACTGTTTCCATCCTTAAAAAATCATTTATCATTTATGGGCCTCTTCATCTCCAAAATGAGGCCACTTAATTATATGATCTACAAGGTCCATTTCGGCTTAAAATCTGTGGGGGTTTTCATAAAATGACTTTAAAGACACCAAGTAGCAAAATCTAAACTAACATGACCTATTTTTTGTTCTACTTTCTTTCAAAAGAAAACAGCAGCATACAGACACCACCACTCAAAAAAGCCTTGCCATCTATCCAGAAAGAGCAAAGCACAGTTTAGAAATTCTGAAATACAGCAAATCATACAGAGAAGAGAAATAAAGCAAAGGAGGCAGTATCAGTGTATGCACCTGCCTCTTTCACCCCAGGAGAAATGTGCACAGGGAACAGTAACTCCATCCCTCACTCATTTGAGAGTTACCCCAATGCCTCACCTCTCCACCATTACTTATTTCTAATAATAATATTCTCTCTGAAGATATTACAAATCAAAATCAGTTAACTTTTATTTGTATACCACAAATGTATTTTGTATGCAAAAATTTCTTCATATAAACTCTCTCAATAGATATCCTTGCTAACCAGGTAATGAACAGAACAGTATGTAAGGCAGACTTGGTACACTGAGAAACAGAGAGTTTGTGTTTCTCATTCTACTAAATTGAAGCTTGACCATCATTAGCTGTAACACCAAAATAGAGTGGAAAACATAATCAGAGCCCATCTAAGTTTAAGGTCTTTTACCTGCAGATAAATGTGAACTGTGGCCAGAATTCTCTGTCCAAAAGCCCTTGGTAATCCATGATAACTACATGGTAAGAACTTCTCGCAGGGGATTAAACACACTTTGGCTGCAATACATAGAGAAATCAATTCTCAAACTGACAGGAAGACTTCCTCTCTGTGGATTCTAGGGGAGAAAATACATCAGTGGTCTTACTCACCTCTGGACCCTGCATAATGCAATACTAACCCAAGCAAGATGTGCCTACTGATACAGTAGTGGAACAACCTATTATGAGAAGTAACTACTTTCTAATTGGATTTGAGGACTGATCCACAAGAAGGAAGCACATGCCTGGCCCTGTAACCCTGGTCAAAATCCTATGTCTAGGGAAGCCATAGGCCTTAGAGGAGAACCTCTTATTGTCATTTTGCTCAATAGTCATGTCATCAAATTGTCTTTTTAATATTTGTATTTACACCATAGCCCTGGGCTATGCTCATCCTTAATAAGAGAAACTTCTTTTTGTAATGGGCAGCAGTCAATTCACAGCAAAATGCCAAGAACAAGAGACTGAATCCTCAGCCCTAAATGGGGTATCTCAGCCCCTCAACCCCTGACAACAAACTTCTTTTTGTAATGGGCAGCAGTCAATTCACAACTGGGCAAAATGCCAAGAACAAGAGACTGAATCCTCAGCCCTAAATGGGGCATCTCAGCCCCTCAACCCCTGACAAGTCTCATGGAACAACTCAGAAGATGAGATGGAAAGAATGTACACAATGGAGGATAGGAAGGGGTGCTGTCTTCTGGACACAACATGGCTATCATACTCATGAACTCACACCAGATGTGGTTTCCTGCACAAGACCTGCACAAGATCAGTCCAGCTAAAATTGCCACAGAAATGGTGGAGATGATCTTCAGACTCCATGTCATGCTGAGTAGCTATTTACAAATGAGCTGCTAAGGAAGGGAGAACCATTTGTCTTTGAGGGTAGGCTTCCCTTGCTCCAGCGGACGTCCCCACACCCATGCATGCATGAGCCACACTACTTGGACTTAAAGAGTTATCTAAACAAAAGAGAAGGCATGAAGTTAGGAGGGGCAGGTGTTTGGGTATGTGAGAGAAGACTGAAGGGGGGAGATGAGGAGGTGGATGTGATCATATTCCATTGTTTACATGTATGAAATTAAAGAATAAAACTAGAAAAGTAATATAAAATAAACTTCAAGTTTAAAAAACAAATATAGTGTAATAATTTAACAAATTCTAGTGTCCTCCCTCCCATAAAACATATATGGACAGGGCAGAGTATGAAGCAAGTGAGGGATAATTAACACTAAAGCCCTTTTGAAGAAGTCATATGGACACCTAACTACTGTAGAAGCTTCTTAAAATATGCATATATACAATATAAAAATAGTTCCAACAGAGTTACCCTATAACAGGGGTTCAGTGACCCTATCAGATACCAGAAGCTAGCAAGTAAAAAATACCATGCCAGAAGTGGACTCCCTCTTTTGGAGTTGTCAACCAAACAGGTGCTGTAGACCCTCAAATAATGCTGGAGGTTGCCAGCATTCTTGGTTACCTGCCTGAACTTAGCAGTAAGACCCTAGTGCTAAAGACACTACATATGTGAGTCATAGAACAAACATGGGGAAATCAAGCTAGTACTGACCTTGAAACATCATCTTTACTGACTAGCTTTATTGTACTAGAAGGGGCTATTCATGCACCTAGAAAAGAAAAATAATCATCAACCTTGCCCACTACATCCCTGGGAGCTATAAATACCAACTGGCCTGGTAAGAAATGCCCACTCATGCAATAATGACACCAATGTTATGGGAGTAACCAAGCATCTTTGTGATTGAGTTTAAGGTCTGTTTTACAAAAATGGAGCCTATGTCTGGCACTATTATCAGGGTCAAAAATCCTGTGGCGTGACAGATCACAGGCCACAAGGGAAAATCTACTAGTATTAAAACCAATTCCTAATGTTTTATTGTTATATCCATAGATTAATGCATCTCTCACCAGAGACGATTCTTACAGAAGACAGCAGTAAACACTGAGACCTACAATGGTCAAGGTGCAGTAAAAAAGAGTCTATGGAGCAGCGCAACTGAACAGTTGCACATATGAACTCACAGTGCCTGTGACAGCATGCACAAGACCTGTGCAAGCCCAAACGAGACAGAACCCCAGCATGACCAGGGAAGGTAGGCAAGAAGCCCAGCCCTAGCTAAGGATTTAGTGGCACCTGATAGCAGCTGGGAGAGAGAGACTCAATTTTCCTTAATGGTGTGACGTCTGATAGGCTGACCAGGCTACAATAGATAGATTCACAACCAAGAGCATTTGGGGACACAAATTAGACTCAATTGATCTTTGAAGGAGAAAAATAATAATAGAGGACATGAGATGCTAGCAAGGTGGAGAAGGAAAAGGAGAAAGGTATCTGAATTTGATCAAAATGCATTATATATAAGACTTATCCTATTGCAGAAATACATGTACATTTATGCTTATTGCAGCTCTCTTCACAATAGCAAAGAGCTGGAGCCAACCAAAATGCCCCTTGACTGACGAATGGATAGAGAAAATGTGGTACATCTACACAATGGAGTTCTATGCAGCAGTAAAGAAAGATGACATCATGAACTTTGCAGGTAAATGGATGGAACTAGAAGATGCTATACTAAGTGAAGTAACACAGTCCCAGAAAAATAAATGATGAATGGTATCCCTCATCTGTGGATGCTAGCACCAAGTACCTACTTATAAGGCAAACTGAGCAATGTTAATGATAAATTCCTCCTTACCTGAAAGCAACTGTGCCCTTATAATGTGAATCCCTTAACAGGCTCTAGAATTAATCTACCACTTATTTTCAGACTTTGGAATCTTGGTATATGGGTGGAGGGTATGTATGTATGTATGTATGCATATTTGTTGAAGCAATACAAATTGGAGGGAATAACAACAACAAAAGAACTGGGACAAAGAACTGAGTGAAACAGTAAAGTTCTCCCCAAAACAATAATCCTCTGCTTTGAAAAACTTTAAAAAGATTCAGAAAAAGATATAAGACATGTATGCCAGAATGCATGAACTTGGGTGGGGAGCACGGAAAGGGAAATGAGTCTAAATTGGACTGAGAAATGATATATGAAATGCACAAAATGTAAATAAAAATATTAAAATATATCTATATGTAATTCTCAGAATCAATAAAGCATTTTTTTAAAAATTTGTACCTTAAAAAATATGTCTTAAATACAAAAATGATAAAAAATAGTTCTTATTCAAATGTACTAAAAAGCAAACCAGATGATTCTCACTAGCCACGAAGAATCTAAACAGGAGTATAATGTTATATTTAATCCTTTCAAGAAGTCTGCCAGTTTGTTGCCTAAAGAAGCAATAGTTAATCACATTATAAGTATCAGCATCCTGGCAGTTAAAAGTGCTTCAAAGAACCATGATTTGTTGCCACTACTTAACCCACTCCACTGAGGCACAGCCCAGAAGAGTCTTCAATACAAGACTAAAGAGTCCCAGGCTTCATTTTTACATGGTTGCAAAAATGAGCATCCCAATGGGATGTACTGTTAAGCTTTTAACAATGAGTATAAGAGGAGCGGAGGAGAAACCAAAGTCCAGATCTGGCCAGCACCCAGCACAGGCTGCTCTCTACACTGAGGCAAACCTCAAGAGAGCAGACAGACAAGCAGCAAGCCCCACCTTGAAGAAGGATCTGGGCGCTGTATCTCCCTGGCAGCCACAGCCCCTTGTACCTACCCAGCTGTCTCTTACAAACACTGGAAACTCACTCTGGCTAACTGACATAATGTCTAGGGCCCAAGATGAAGGAGGGACGAGCAGGGAAAGGCCCAGTCAAGTCCCTCCTACAGAAAGGGGCAACCATCTGGCCACTGATGAAGTGGACCCTGGCAGAAAGGGACACTTCCCTGCAGCCCTGACCACTCAGAGCTAGTTGTGCTCATGGGAAAACAGTCATAGATTATTTTCAACAAATCCACTTTCTGTCTAGGGTTCTAGCTGCCATGTGATGAGAGAAAAAATGGGCAAAAGGAACCATGTCCCCATCCGTCTTGAGATTGCTTCAGAAACTGAGTGATGTTTGGCCAAAGTCAATGCTCTTTTTGCTGTGTGTTATATTTCATCTTTACACTGAAGGAAACCAGCCAAGAGCCCCTCCACTGCACACTCTCACTGCAGTCACTGACTAATCAAGTTTCATTTTTTAAACCGATTAAATTTATCATCTTCCTGCCAAATCATTCTCATTGTTGTGGGCATCTGTCTAGGATTTACAATTGTTCCGGTTCTTCCAGCTACTTAACTGCTTTTCTTTGCCTTTTTAAAGGCATTTCCAGATACAATCAAATCTAGGCGTCTCATCTCCCTTTCCATCCAAGAGCAAATCACAAGGACAACCCTCTAAAGTTACATGAAACTACACAGCTGAGCGTCAGCCAAAGAGCCCAACTCTCTCCAAAGACAGATGCTTGCATCAGGATACTTTATCATGTGCCTAAGCAAAGCCAAATATCTCACCCTGTTGAGTGGAAAGATCATTTAAATGGATGGCCATGTGTTCCTCTAATCACCAAATCCTGGATCAATTATGAAAGTTAGTCAGTCTTTACATTTTATTTACTACCTGATACAGATTTTTATCCCTTTCAAATTTCCTAGTTGGCTGGAAAATTTAGTCAGCAGTCTCCTTTGATACCCATTTCCAGGTGTCATTTTGTGTGTGTGTGTGTGTGTGTGTGTGTGTGTGTGTGTGTGTGCTCAGGCTTTGCAGCAGTTTAGTAACTATTCTAGATAGGCATCACTGTTAGGGGGACTAAAGTTCCCATAGGATCCTACTATGAAAGATAACATATTCAAATCCATTCCAGTCTTCCTCATCTATAGGTGCTAAAACCTCACCTCCACAGATTGCTTTGCAACCACAACAACAAAAAGTAGTCCTCTGACAGTTCAAGACAGGGAAGTGCAAGACATCTGGAAATGCCTCTGGTTTTCTGGTGAAGGTGCCACCCTTTCTCTCCCTTTGCTCCTGCCAGAAATACAGGTGGATTGAAAGGCACTCCAGCAGCCAGGCCACAGCCATGAGGACCAAGAAAGCATTGCAAAAAAGTAGAAGCTGATAGAGCTCTGAGCCCCTAAACCACTTGGCTGATCTGAATTTGTCACGTGAAACAAAGCATAATTATTATTTACCCAGTAAAATTTGTATTATTTAAAATGAAAACCAACCACTGCCTTTCAAGTCTAAGTTGTTAATCTTCCCTAAGGGCACATAATTCCCCGTGGAGGGGTAGCAGTCAGATTAAATGTTGTTCTGAAGTAGGTAAATAACACCTACTTCAATAGTTTGGATACCCACCTACGCCAGTAGTTCGGACTTAAAGAAAGAGCACTAATTCCTAAAGCAAAAAGCCCTCTACACTACATCTACACTAGTATGCCAGTCTTAGACCTTATGTTATTTAGCATCCTAACACTCATCTTAATCCCATCATCTTAATCCTATCAAAATCTGCTGAATGGGCAAATGATATATCACTGTCAGTATTCATCACTTTTTTTTTACTTTTATAATATCTGTCTCATGTCTTTGAAGGATAGCAAAAGCAGTGGCAGCCACAGGGTAGCTGCATTGCCAGTAAGAATTGAAGAGAGGCAAAACAACAGTGGTGTTTGTTTGTTTGTTTGTTTTGGGGGGGTTACTTTTTGTCTTTTTACTAAGATCTCAAGTTTTATACCTGAATAACTGAAGTACAATTTCTCAGGCCTTAATAATTATTTCTTTCTGGTTATACTTTCATTTTGGATGTTTAAGGCCACACAGCCCAGATTAACCTAGGTTGTTGTTTTCTCAAGGTCAGTTGAGGATCTGGTCCTCAGAGGTCACTCAGGCTTTAGGAGGGGAAGGAGGGAGCCCCTGGATCCTTTCGGCTTTTCATTTACTAGTTCCATCCACTCGAAGACAGTCAGGTCTTCCTAGACCAGGCTTCCCTTTTTGAAACATGAGCAGACTTCCTCTTTATAGACCAGACACTGGCTGAAGTCCCATTAGTGGATCTCCAAGACCTCCCTGAATAGGAAGACTGGTGACTCACATTTGCAGGACATTTCAAGAGATGTCCCCATGCATAGTCCCCTGGGACTTAGTTGACTTCTGAGGGCAAGGAACAAAGTTATCCCTTAAGACCCTCACCCAAATTGGTATGGGCATTAAGTATGGTCATTAAGCATCCAGAAAAGTTAAGTTACACCAGTCTGATAATTTTAACTACTGTATAATATTTTAGAAAAGGCTTGGGCAAAAGCTCAAGCAGCCTTGTATAAGAAATACTAAAAATCACTCCCAATAAATATTGTGGTTAGAAAAAATGTCATGACAAACTATTGTTTCCTCTCATTCTTTTGATTTTACATTACTCTAAAATATGCATACATACCCTCCACCCATATACCAGAAATTCCAATGTCTGAAGATAAATGGTAGGTTAATTCTAGAGCCTGTTAAGGGATTCACAACATAAGAGCACTGTTGTTTTCAGATCACCAGGAATATAATATTAACATTGCTCAGTTTGCCTTACAAGTAGGTACTTGGTGCTAGCATCCACAGATGAGGGATACCATTCATCGTTTGTTTTTCTGGGACTGTGTTACTTCACTTAGCATAATTTCTTCTAGCTCCATCCATTTACTACAAAGTTCATGATATCATCTTTCTTTACCGCTGCATAGAACTCCATTGTGTAGATGCACCATATTTTCTCTATCCACTCCTCAGTTGAGGGGCATTTGGGTTGGTTCCAATTCTTTGCTATCGTGAAGAGAACTGCAATAAACATGACTGTGCATGTATCTCTGCCATAAGATGAATCTTGTGGGTATATACCCAGGAGTGGTATGACTGGGTCAGGTGGTAGGCTCATTTTGAGTCTTTTAAGGGTTCTCCACACTACTTTCCATAGTGGTTGTATGAGTTTACATTCCCACCAGCAGTGGATGAGTGTTCCCCTTTCCCCACAACCTCTCCAGCATTTGGAATCATTTGTTTACTTGATCCTAGCCAGTCTTAGCAGAATGAGATGATATCTTAAAGTAGTTTTAATTTTGCATTTCCCTCATTATTAGTGATGTTGAACACTTTTAAGATGTTTCTTAGCCATCTTTACTTCCTCACTTGTGAAGTTTCTGTTCAGCTCTTTACTCCATCTTTTGAGTGAGTCATTTGTTTTCTTTCTTCTTTGCTTTTTGAGTAGTTTATATATTCTGGAAGTTAATGCTTTATCAGATGTATCACTGCTGGAGGTTTCCTCCCATTCTGTGGGTTTTCTCTTCACTTCCTTGATTGTTTCTTTCACTTTTGAGTTTAATAAAGTCCCACTTGTCCATTGTCGACCTTATTTCCTGCACAGCTGATGTCTGATTTAAAAAGTCTTTTCCTACACCTATGTCTTGTATGTTGCTGCCAACATTTTCTTCTATCACCTTCAGAGTTTTGGGTTTCATGTTGAGGTCTTTGATCCATTTGGAGTTGATATTTGTACCAGGCGAGAGGTAGGGGTTTAATTTTATTCTTCTTCAAGTGGTGATCCAGTTTTGCCAACACCATTTGCTGAAGATGCTGTCTTTCCTCCATTGTGTCTTCTTGGCCCCCTTGTCAAATATGAGGTGGCTGAAATTATACGTGCTCAAGTTTGGATCTTGAGTTTTATTCCATTGGCCTGCAGGTCTGTTTTTATGCCAGTACCAAATTGTTTTTATGACTATAGCCCTGTAGTATAGTTTGAAATCTGGTATAGATATAGAGATTCCCTGCCCCCCGTATTGTTCTTTTCACTCAGGGTTGCTTTGGCTGTTTAGGGTCTTTTGTTTTTCCATATGAATTTAAGGATTTTCTTTCCCAAGCCTATGAAGAAACTCTTGGGGATTTTAATTGGGATTGCATTGAACCTATATATTAATTTTAGTAGAAGGGACACTGTTACTCTATTAATTTTTCCAATCCATGAGCATGGGAGGTCTTTCCATCTTCTTATGTCTTCTTCAATTTCCTTCTTCAAGGGTTTAAAATTTTTGTTATGGAGATCTTTGGTGTCTTTGGTTAGGTTTGTTCCTTGGTATTTTATTGTTTGCGGGGGGCTATTGTGAGTGGGAAGGTCTCCTTGTATTCTTTCTTCAGTTGCTTGTTGTAGGTGTAAAGAAAGACTACTGATTTTTCTAGGTTAATTTTGTATCCCACCGCTTTACTGAAACTCTTAATCATTTCTAGAAGTTTTCTAGTAGAATTTTTAGCATCCCTTACGTAAACTATCATATCATCTGCAAAAAGGGATAGCCTGACTTTCTCTTTTTCAATTAGTACTCCTTTAATTTCCTTTTCTTGCCTTATTGCCCTAGCAAGGGTTTCAAGCACTATATTGAAGAGGAATGGTGACAGGGAGCAGTTTTGCCAAGTTCCTATCTTAAAGGAAATGCTTCTGACTTTTTGCCATTTAGGATGATGTTAGTTGTGGGTTTCTTGTATATGGCTTTGATTACATTGAGGAATGATCCCTCCAGTCCAATTCCCTCTAGGATTTTAAGGAGATAGGTCTATAGCTCTCTTTTCTGGTTGTATCTTTGCCTGGTTTAGGTATTAGAGTGATTCTGGCTTCATAGAAGGAATTTAAAAGATTTCCCTCTGCTTGTATCCTTCTGAACAGTTTGAGTAATAATGGTTGTAAGCCTTCTTTAAATGTTTTACAGAATTCTCGGCTGGGCGTGGTGGCACACGCCTTTAATCCTAGACTTGGGAGGCTGAGGCAGGCGGATCTTTGTGAGTCCAAGGCCACCCTGGTCTACAGAGTGAATTCCAGGACAGCTGGGGCCACAGGGAGACCCTGTCTCGAAAAGACCAAAAAAAATTGTTTTGTAGAATTCTACCATGAAACCATCAGAGCCTGGACTTTTTTCAGTTGGGAGGTTTCTTATTACATTTTCAATTTCTTCATATATTACGAGTCTGTTTAAGCTGTCAAACTCTTCTTGGTTAAGCTTTGATGATTCCCAGGATTTCAGATATTCATCCATTTCTCTTAGGTTTTCAAACAGTAAAGTATAGGTTTTTGAAGTATTCCCATATAATTCTCTGGATCTTTCCATTGTTGTTGTGATATTCTCCCTTTCATCACAAATTCTATTAATTTGGAGTTGCTCTTTCTTTTAGTTAACTGGGCTAGAGGTCTGTCTATCTTGTTTATTCTTTTTATTTTTCTTTCAAAGAACCAACTTTTGGACCCATTGATTTTTTTTTTTTTTTATTGTTTTCTTGTTTCTATTTCATTGATTTCTGCTCTGATTTTTGTTATTCCTTCATGTCTGTTGCATTTTGGGTTTAGACCTACTTTTTAATTCTAAGAAAGCTTTGCACATCTGTGATTCAGTGTTTTATTTTGCTTTCTTTGATCCATTTCTTGAACAAACATTTCCATAGCTTCTTGATAGTCATTGAATAAAATCCAACTCTTTGCAGTGATCTAAAATGCTTAGTCTGAACTAAGTCTTCCACTCAACACTACTGGTTGCTAGCAGTGTCAATCCTGTCTGTTCCCAATCCCAGAAGCCCCATCCCTCCCTTAGAGTTTTGCATGAGCATCCCCTTCCTGCATGCTTCTAATGACAGGCTGTGCTCGGCTCTTCAGGATTTGGCAGGAAAATCCCAGTCTCTAAGACATTTTGGTGACATTTGCATCTTGTTTGCTACCTTCACAGCATCTTCCAGATGAACTGTTTTTGTCATTTCCCAGTGGATTTCTGTGATTGTTGATTCACTCTCTCCATCCTGTTTAAGCATAAGTCCATGAGGACTAGGAATTTGCCTGTAACCCAGAAAATGGAAATGCATAGATCAGAAAAGGAGTGTTTCCTGTAATATTCCTTTCTTTGGCCAAGTTCCTCAGCATATGGAGAATATGTCAAACTACTTGGGGTATTTGGGGAGGGGAGGACGGAGGGGGATCACACATGAAATTAGCAAGAATAATAACAACTCATGACAGTATAGCTCTTCCTATGTCCCAGGTACTGTGAGTGGTTTTATGTTTTAAATTATTTGATCTTCATAGCACTTCCATAAGGTGGGGGTTATTCTTCGAATACCATTTTACAGATAAGAAAAAGGGCTGCTGTTGTGGTTTGAATAAGAAATGCCCCACAGCCAGGTGTGTTTGAGTACTTGTCCCCAGCTGGCAGTGCTGTTTGGGGAGGTTATGGAACCTTTAAAAGGGGGAGGCTTGCTAGAGGGAATACATCATTGGGAGTGAGCTTTAAAGTTTTCATTGCCTGGCCCCACTTCCTGTTCTCTTTTTCTCTGCTTACTGTATGCAAATGAATGTGATCACCCTGTTTCCTGACTTCCAGGCCTTCCCACCATGATGGAATGTATTCCCTCTGTGGCTGTAACCCAAAATAAACCTTTTCTCCCCAGAGTTGCTTTTTGTCAGGGTAATCTATTACAGCAGCAGAAAAGTGACTAATACAATTGTGCCAAGTGTACCTGTGCCAGTCCACTGCTGATTCACAGGGTCCTGCTGGGGACTCACTTGTGCTGCTGTATGCCATGAGCTTGGAACCCAGGACACAAATATTATAGTGCAATCTAATTCTATTAATTCCACACAGGTTTATTCTATAATCCTAAAATCCTACTTCTATCCTGGACTGGCCTACTCCCCCCACCCCCAAAGGCTGCTCATCTAAGGCTTCTCTTAGCCCCTTGGAAGGGATGGATGTCTTCTTCACCAGGCTCAAGGGGATCTCTCAGTCCAGTGCTGGGGCAGCTTCCAGGAGAGCCAGTCCAGGCAACGACAGGGTCCCACAGGGTCAGCATGCACTTCAGGAGAACCAGGTGTCAGTGAAGCAGCATGGCTGGGCATAGGGGGTGCACTGGGTCCCAAGTGCTAATCTCAGCCTTGTCCTTAGGGTGCCCCCTGCATAGGCTGTCTTTCCTAACTGAGTTCATGTCTTGGTCAGGGCAGGGGACTCAGGACTGGTTATCAGGTTCTTGTGTCCATGCTTCCTCTGGCCACCTAATCAATTGAGTACCATCAGTCTTTGGGCTCTGCCAGCCCCTCCGTGACTGGCCTAGTGTGGAGTGCTTATCTCTAAAGCGGCTCTGAGCTGGAGCAGGCCTCTTGCTGAGCTAAGTTTAACATTTGCTCATTTCTTTAAGGTTACAGCATTTCACACATTATCTACTGTTAGTTTAATCCTAACTACTTTTAATTCACACAACTTCTATAGACTATGTTCCTAACAATGTACTACTTATCTGATTTTGAAATTATTTCATGTGAGTCATATTAGATGAAATAAAGTTACAAACTTTACAGGGATGTTATTAATAACCCTGTTTTACAGATGAGAAAGCAAAGGTGTACCCATTAATAACTGGGTCACTGAAGGTCTTAATAGCAACTAGTAGAAGCAAAATATGACCCAAGTTTGACCCCTGGTTTGGTGTTTTTCTCTAGTCACAGTGAAACCCACAGGCCTCACAGAAATCTCTGTGAGATTCTCTCCCCCCACCACACACACACAGTCCCTTTCAACAATCCCTTTCCAGATAATGACTCATTTCTTCCTATATTATGATAATCAACAATATATATAACATGTGCAATCTGTAAAAAGGATCTCTTAGAACCAATCCTGTAACCACAGGCTTGTGTGATGATGTCGCTCTGGAAATCATCATTTTCATGGAAAATATGTTAATAATTGGATGCTATGAAGCATTGTATAAGCATGAGTATATCAGGAGTCACTGTGCTACTTCAGTAACTATTCTCACTTAATACTGTCATCTCTTCCCATTTTTCAAGCTTTCAGAGAACATGACTGTAATGTTAGGAAATTTAATTCTTATTCTAAAAAGCACAGAGAGCAATTTCCAAATGAGCACCAGGGATTTGTTTTCTTTTTGAGAATCAGTGTCAACAATCCTAAAGTTTTTATCCTGATTTCCTTTACTGTTTTTTATTCTGTCAAGTCACAAATAGTAAGCAAACATTACTGCATCTGAGCCTCACACTGGGCTCTAAGAATCAAGGTTGAGAGAGAAGTGTGAGCATGATCAGAAAAACAACTCCCAAGCTGAGGGCAAAGAGTAAATGAGAGAAAAATAAGAAAACATATTGTCGATAATGAACACTATGGTATAATGTAAGAAAAATAAGAAAACATATTGTCGATGATGAACACTATGGTATAATGTAAGAATCCAAGAAAGGAAAAGGAGAAAAAGAGGAAGACATCATCAACATGGGGCACTTTCAGCACACAGACTTAAAGGAGCTGCATAAATTGGTATCTTCAGGCTCTAACTAAATATAGCATTGAGTCAGTGACTCAATGTGCTGGACATAAATAATAATGCATGCTTAAGAAAATGGAATTTCATGAACAGATTCTATAGGATGGAGGATGTGGGATGTGTCATATCTTTTGACCAGAAAACGAAGAGCAGCATTTTGAGAGATTTTGTAGAATATGAACAACCTCATATTGCAGAACTCTTGCCACAAAGTCTTGTCATTAAAAGCTGCATATTTGGGGCTGGAGAGATGGCCTAGCAGTTAAGAGTGCCAACTGCTCTTGCAGAGGACCTGGGTTCGATCCCCAGAGCCCACATGGCGGCTGAGAACCGTCTTTAACTCCAGTTCCAGGGGAATCCAATGCCTTCTTCTGACCTCCGCAGCATTGCACGACATGGGTGCACAAACCTGCAACCAGACAGTACATTCATACACATAAAAATACATAAATAAAATTTTTTTTAATTTAAAAAAGAAAGAAAAAAAGAAAAAAGAAAAGCTGCATATTTCCCATGCCTCCTAATTACCTGCTTTATTATTTAATGAATTCATTATTATTTAATGAAAAGATAATTTGACTTCCAAAATTTTATTTTATTTTTTTTAATTTTTTTTTATTAATTTTATTTAGTTCTGTATGTGTATGAATGTACTGCCTGCATGCAAGTCTGTGCACCCGTGTCGTGCAATGCCGCGGAGGTCAGAAGAGGGTCTCGGATTCCCCTGGAGCTGGAGTTCTCCTGGAATTGGAGTTTCAGACGGCTCTCGGCCGCCACGTGGGTGCTGGGGATCGAACCCGGGTCCTGTAAGAGCAGTCGGTGCTCTTAACCGCTAGGCCATCTCTCCAGCCCGACTTCCAAAATTTTAAAAAACATTGTGTGTGTGTGTGTGTGTGTGTGTGTGTGTGTGTGTGTGTGTGTGTGTGTTTAAAACTAGGATGTTTAGGATTAGCCCCCAATGGACTGGAGGAGGTGAGGAGCTATGCTGCACACACGTTCAGTTTGAAATGTCTGTTATCACCCAAAGGAGATAACACAAGAAATACTGCCTTATTTTATAGAACAAAAGTTATTAAATATCAGCATATCAGGTGGCAGTTGAAGTCATGAGCATGGTGTATGCTCAGAAAGTATGTAAGACTGAGATTTTACTAAGAATAACACATTAAAGGAAGACAAATCTGAGATACGGTAACTGGAAAGGGGGCAAACAACCAGAAATGTGCTAATCGAAGACTAAGAGAGACAAAGGAGGAAGTTTTACAACAAAAGAGAGACTATAAAAAACTCAGAAGCTGGACGGGGGCGTGGTGGCGGCACGACCTTTAAATCCTAGCACTTGGGAGGCAGAGGCAAGGGATCTTTGTGAGTTCAAGGCCAGCCTGGTCTACAGAGTGAGTTCCAGGACAGCTGGGGCGTACAGGGAGACCTGTCTCGAAAAGACAAAAAAAAAAAAAAAAAAAAACCTCAGAAGCTCTAGGAAGGACCAGGCCTCTAAACGGGCTACTTAAGGGAAAGAAGGAGGATTACTGGTGACCTTGACAGAAACAGTTTTAACAAAAGATGACGGTACAGGCATGAGAGATCACAGAATGAATGGAGATCCAGAAATGTACACTTATCCTGCAGCAGCAGGAAGAGGGAGGAAGAAGAAGTTTCCAGGCCGGTAGAAAGACAGACTCAATAATGAGCCGGGAGAAATTTTATTCGCACATCTGGGGGGTGGGGGCTATGCCAGACCTTGTGAGATGGAAATGGAGGTTAGGGAGTGGGAGATCTGAGGAGGTGCAAGTCATTATGGCTCTTTACCTGGGGCAGTGGAGCTCCCAATGCAAAGGGAAGCCTTAGGGCGCAGGATCTCACTTGGCAAGCAGGGGATCATCCATCCCAGATCCCCAAAAAGCTTGCTGGAGATGAGTTCTGAATCCCACATTGCTCAAGCCAGAGTCTCATCCTGACAGGGGCTATTTTCTGCTCTTAGAAGATGCACTTGAGTAGCTTGTATACTCTGGAAATTAATGCTTTGTCAGATGTATCTGCTGTGAAGGTTTCTCCCACTCTGTGGGTTTTCTCCTCCATTCCCTTTATTGCTTCCTTGATGTACAAAAGTTTGAGTTTAATGAGGTCCTTTGTCAATTGTCGATCTTTTTCTTGTTGCAGCTGCTGTTCTGATTTAGGAAGTCTTTTCCTACACCTATGTCATTGTAGTCTGCTGCCAAGCTTGCTCTTCTATACACCTCCAGAGTTTGGGGTTCACGTTGAGGTCTTTGTCACATCTGGAGTTGACCTTTGTTCAAGGTGAGAGGTAGGGGTTTAATTTCATTCTTCTACAAGTGGTGATCCAAGTTTTGCCAGCACCACTTGCTGAAGATGCTGTCTTTCTTCCATTGTGTCTTCTTGGCCCCCTTGTAAATATGAGGGTGGCTGAAAATTGTATGGCTCAGGTTTGGATTTCAGTTTTATTCCATTTGGTCAACTGGTCTGTTTTTGTGCAACGTACCAGGATTTGTCTTTATGACTATAGCCCATATAGTATAGTTTGATGGTCTGGGTATAGTAATCCCCCCTTGTATTGCTCTTTCATATCAGGGTTGCTTTGGCTATTCGGGTCTTTTGTTTTTCCAAAATGAAATTGAGGATTTTTTTTTCCAGGCCTGTAAGAAACTCTTGGGGATTCTGATTGGGATCGCATTAAATCTGTACACTAGTTTGGTAGGATGGACGTTCTTAACATGGAGATGTATTGAGACCACACTTGCAAGTTGTACAGATGGCCTCTGGAATGCAGAGAGTGTTACCAAAGGCCACTAACCAATAAAGCAAAATGGGTCTCCCTGAGTCAAGCAAGACTCACTCTGTCAGCACCAGCTACACCTCACCTACCTGGAAATACTGTGCAGCAGAGGCAGCCATGTGCCTGTATATCCCAAATCTAATTGGCTATTAGCTCTCTCCCTTAGAGAAAATAACCCATGGCTGATGCCAAAAGCTTACATCCTCTCCATGTTAGAGATGTTATAAGCCACAGTAAGAGCCTTGTCATATTTAACGGGGGGAAAATTGTAATTCATGGATTAAACATATCCAAACATGTGTCTATGCTAAAGTAACCTACCATAACTATTATTGCTGCTTAAATACCTATACATCTAATTGCTTGTTGCTCATTAGTAGGATCGAAAAGTTATTCCTGACAAACTGTCAGCCCATGAAAGGAAACAGCCAGAATTGACCAGAGTCCAAGTCCACAGCTCCAGAGAGAGAGAGGACTGTTTTACCTCTCATCCACCTGTGCCCCTTTTCTAAGCTAGGGAACAACCTGCGGAAGGGGGGCGTGCTAGAATGTAAGGGCTTGCGATTGGGGTGCATGGTGTGAATTGGATGAAACTACACAATGTTCTTGACACTCATTGATCAACTTGATCGAACCAAAATCAACCTGTCACCCCCACTGGCATGGTGGGGCTGTAGGTGTTTGGGCAAAACAGCCTGCAGATAGGTTTTGCCATGAAGGAGCTTTTATCATGGATTATGCACTTACTATCTAAAAAGAAAAAAAAAAACTGCAGAGAACGATGCAGGACATTATGGAGCAGAATGCATGATCTGGGATGGGGTTGGGGGTGGGGAGGGGGAGGAAAGGAAATAGCGAAAAAAAAAAAAAAAAATAAATTGAAAAAACTGATGAAAAGCACAAAGATCAATAAAAAACCTAACTTTAAAAAAAAAAAAAAAAAAAGAAGATGCACTTAAACCTGAGGGTCTGAGGGGAGAATTTACAGTCACGTGATTAAGGAGCGATGACTGGAACGCCCATAGGCAGGAGCGTCTTAGAGTAAGGACTTGCAAAAGCTGTGTTGAATGACACCGCTCCTGGAGAAACATGAACAAACGTCTACTCACACCAGATAGAAAACCAATGACACACCAAAGCGAGGACAGCACCAACGTTCAACTTGGTGAACCAGTGAGTTTTATTGGAATTACTTCAGGAATATGGCTGAGCAGAAACTCCCAGACAGCTGCATCGCTGAAAGGCCACTCCAGTGTGGGTGACAGCTCACAAAAGCAGGAAACATCGAGTTATAACCTGCCGGCAGCTCAGCAGGCTGCAGAGTATCCTTTCCAAGTAGCTTAGCTGCTCTGAGTGTCCCTCAGCAGTCTTGGGGAGGGAAGGGTCTAGTGAACCCTGTCAATTCCAGGGACTGCCTGAGCAATTCAGTTGTTTACTCCTGAGCTTAACAAGCTTCCCTGAAGCAAGAAATATTTACCTCCTTTCTAAACATCCTGGTGTTGTAAATTGCTATACAACAGGCTGACACCCCCTAGAATAGCAGTGAATCAGACACCAGTCCTTACAAGGACTACTACTGAGTAAAATCCACACAGTCTCTTGGATGAAGATTGCTTTGGCTGGGAAGCATTCCTCTAGAGAAAGACAGCATAATCCTAAAGGTCAATTGTCCGGTACAATTTGCTAATATGCTATATAGCACTTGATCAAAAATATCTAGGCATTTCACCAAAAGATTTGTGTGTTAGCTTGCCAACCTAGGAAGCATCCTTCCCTGGCCAGACACACAAGCACTGCAATGCCCACCTGCAAGCTATAAACAACAGAATGCTCAGTAACCTAGAACCTAGTCACACAATGGAATACTAAATAATAGTGGGAATTAGCTGGGCTTGGGGGGGGGGGGAGATGGCTTTCTCTGTAAAGTGCTTGCCAAACAAGCATGACACTTTTAATCTTAGCTTGTGTGAAGGGCACATAAATGTGTTTTTCTTACCGAAATTTATCCACACTATTCTTGAAGATTAATTCTTCTATAGTATCTATATATATATATATATGCTTTGCATATTGGTTATTATTCCTCAGTAAGTATTCAATTTACAGTTTTTAATTTTAAAATTATCAAAATACATAAGAAGATAAAAATTAATAAAAGTTGCAAAAGGAAAGCATTTACACACATGGAGATTCTAAATATTTTTGTTATCAGGCAGAGACTAAAATAACATATTTTGAGGGAGATAAAAGGAAGAAAAAATCTAGGAAGTTTTATAGAATTCTAGAATCTAATTTCTGAAAGAATAAAACTGGAATTGTGGCTTGAGAAATTTCTAAAATCAAAAATGAAGAATTTGAGAATGGAGATATAACTAAGTGCTTAAGAGCACTGGCTGCTCTTCCAGAGGACCTAGGTTCAATTCCCAGAACCCAAATGGTGGCTAACAACCATCTATAGCTTCGGTTCCAGGGAATCTGACCCCATCTTCTGACCTCTGTGAGCACAGCATGACACTGGTGCTTTTACATACATGTAGGCAATGAACTCATACACATAAAATAAAAAATAAATAAAATATTTTTAATGAAGAATTCAACTAATGGATTTGGCAGAAGATAAACATCACAGAAAAGAGTGATTCAGTGAGCTGAGCATAATAAATTATTCAGACTGTCACAATGAAAGCTCAAAAGACAAAAAAAAAAAGTACAGAAATGCAGAGAAAGCCATCAGGGAAATAAGAAGTTCTAATATAGGTAAAGAAAGATGAAGACTGAGGTTGTAATTTGCTTTTGTTGTTAATAAAGAGTTGGTTTGGCTTACACTTCCACATCACAGTCCCTCACTGATGGAGGCTCGGGCCACAGCTGAAGCACAAAGCATGGACAAATGCGGCTCTGGGGTTTGCTTCCTGTAGCTTGCTCAACCACCTTTCTTTTTTTCTTTCTTTTTTTCCATGTTTTTGAGACAGGGTCTCCCTGTAGCCCCAGCTGGCCTGGAACTCACTTTGTAGACTAGGCTGGCCTTGAACTCACAGAGATCTGCCTGCCTCTGCCTCTGCCTCCCAAGTGCTGGGATTAAAGGCATGCACCACCGCACCCAGCCTCAACCAGCTTTCTTAAACAGCCCAGGCTTAGCCACTTAGGGACACCACCCACAGTGGGCTAGGTCCAATCAAGAAAATCCTCCACAGACGTGGTCACAGCCAGTCTGATGGAGGTCATATCTCACCTAAGATGCCCTTTTCCCCCATATCTCGAGTCTGTGTCAAGTTGACAAAAATTAATCAGTACAGTGAGCAAGATGGCTCAGCTTGTGACAAGAGTTTGACCCTTGGACCCACATGGTAGCAGTTGAAAACCGGTTCCTCCAAATGTCCTCTGACCACCACACACATGCCCCCACACCCATAATAGTGAATAACATGTAGTAAAACTTTTATTTTATTTTATTTTATTGTCTTTTAGAGACAGGGTCTCCCTGTAGCCCCAGGTGTCCTGGAACTCACTCTGTAGTCCAGGTTGGCCTTGAACTCACAAAGATCCACCTGCCTCTGCCTCCCAAGTGCTAGGATTAAAGGCATGTGCCACTATGGAGGAACTGTGAAAAGGATTATTCTCTATTTGGAGCCAAATATAATACTAAAGTCTTTTTAAGGTGTACAATTAAGTAAAACATATTAATACAGGAGAGCTCTGATATCAGCAATGGATTATTCTGCCAAGGAGATGTTGGCTAGGGGATCCAAGCCCCCCAAAAGGTAAAGGCTTCTTGCCTGTAAACTGCGATACCTGCAAGAAGAGAGGTGGTAAGGCCCTGCTATCGAAGACCTGGTGTAAGCATGGGAAAGATGTATTGAGACCACACCTGCAAGTGTACAGTTGGTCTCTGGAATGCCAGAGAGTGTTACAAAAGGCCACTAAACCAATAAAGCAAATATTGGTCTCTTTGAGTCAAACAAGACTCCTCCGTCAGCATCAGCTACACTTCACCAGCCTAAATACTGTGCAGCAGTGGCAGCCATATGTCTGTATATCCCAAATCTAATTGGCTAGTAGCTCTCTCCTTGGAGGAATAATTCATGGATGATGCCACAAGCTTACATCCTCTAGTGGTTAGGAGATGTTATAAGCCATAGTAAGTCCTCATCATCTTTTACAAATAAACTATAGTTCATGGATTAGCATATCACCCAAACATCTGTGTTTATACCAACATAACCTACCATAATAATTATCACTGTTTAAATGCATGTATATCTAATTGCTTGTGCTTCATTAGTAAGATTGAAAGGTTATCCCTGGACAAACTGTCAACCCATGAAAGGAAACAGCCTGAACTGATCAGAGTGCAAAACGCCATCTCCAGAGAAAGTAGACTGTTTTGCTTCTTGCACACTTATGCCCCTTTTCTAAGCCTAGGAAACAATCTGCAGAAGATGGGGTATGGTAGAATGTAGGGGCTGTGATTGGGGTGAATGGTGAAAGTACAGCAATATAGACTGGACACTTATTTGATCAACCTGATTGTACATACAAGCCCCTCCAGCTGGATGGTGGGAGCCTTGGGCTTTGTGGGATTGGGCATAGCTGCTTACAAATTGATTTTACATGAAGGATGCTTATATTCACTACTTATTACTTATTGTTTAAAAAATCAAATAAAAAATATTGAGATAAAATAAATAAAACTGTTTTTAAACAATGCTCAATAAAAGAGAAAGACACTGTGAGTTTAAAAATGTATATGAAGAGATACAGATTAAAATAATGTTCTGAAACTATTTTTTGAAAATTAAGCCAGAAGATCAAGAAGTACTACAAACCCTAAACAGAAAGAAAAAAAATAATTTGCACCACCTCATAATAACCCTGCCAGAGAAAGAGAAAACTATTTAAGTATCCAGAGAGGAAAAGCTCTTTATCTTCAAAAAAAAGCCATAATTATATTAGACAGCTTAGTTTTTAATATAAGAACTAGTGATAGGAGAAAATGAGACAATGTATTTAAGTGCTAAAAGACAATAACTACAAACCTATAATTCCAAATGCTATAAAAATTGTTTCCATATGTAAGTGTAAAAGTATTTTTAGAGAAACAAGACCAGAGAATTTTCATGACTGCACAAAATAAGACACTAAACATGTCCTTCTGGCACAGTGAAAATGAGCAATGAAAACCAACGAATGTTTTTAAGGGGGTTTTGTTGTGACAGAACCTGCTTCTTCTACCTGTGTTCTCACACCACTCTGCTCATCCGTTTTGGAGGTGTCAGAGGGAGCCCAACTGCAGCCTTCCCAAACTCTTCTTTGAACTGCTCTGTGCCATCAAGGAGAGTCCCCGCAATGCACTCCCATGTGCATCCTAGAAAAAAATTGCAGTGTATGAATTGACTGAAGGGCAGCTCCATGCCAAAGACTCCATCGAGAATTGTCTCCAGAGGAACAAGTCAGGGCTGCTGGGGCTTTGGCTCTGTTTTATCAGGGAGGATGTGAGACACAAAGCTGTCTGCCTCCAAGTGACGTGAATCTGACTCCAGCCCATGGGGTCAGCCTAGCTAAAGCTACCAATGATGTCTAAGAGGCCACCATACCACATGCCTCACTTCTTGCCAACATGATCTTCTTGTGAATGTTTAGTTAGTCCTGGACCTCATTACTATTGGTTTTCTTCCTTCTCCAGCCCAGCATCCTCCAGATGCTGTAATCTACATTCCCCTTATTCCTTCCATCATTGCTTTACCTCCCAGTTGAGCTTCTCAGCATCCATCTGATTCTCAAAGTTGCCTGTTACCCATGCCATTTTTTCCTACCTCTTCTAGTCTCTCAATCCAGTCCCTAGATTCTACATTTCCTGTTCACTTCCAGAAGGTATTTGTTTGATGCTCACATTTTATGCCAAGAAGCTGCATGTGTGTCCAGTCACTCTGAAAGGCTTTGAGAATACCACTTACACAATGGATCACTAACATGCCCTTGTCTTTGCAGGAAGTCAAGAAGGTCCCTAGTAACCCTTCAGAGGACCATGTTCATGCCAGATGGGGTTCCTGTCCTCAAACCACAGGGCCCTCACAAGGCCTGTGGGCATCTGGCCTCTGCCTAGACTTGGAAACTTACTAGAGTTCCAGTCGTCATCCAGGGTCTTCTCTTGCTTGTCCTAGATGGCACAGAACAGTGGAGCCTGGAGCTCCCTCTATGCTAAAATTGGGGTCTTGAGGCCAATACGAAACATCAGTGACCGTCTGGACATCTGGCAAGGGCCATGCTATGCAGGCACAGCACTGCTCCTAGATACCTGCAGTCTTACCTTGATCTGAAGCCTCCTCTCATTCCTCAGATCCTGCCCACCTAGAACACTGGTCTTCTAGAACTTCAATCTTACACTATCTTGACACTTTCCCTCAAAAAACTATCAGTGCCCTCCTGGGTCTCCACGATTTGATACTCTCTCTTGCTCCCTCGAATCTAATGAGCCTTTTCAAGGGGAAATAGGATTATTTCACTGACTTTAAGACTTGCATGGCTCTCTTTCTTGAACCAGAATGATCTTGCACAACTGCGCTGTCATTCAGTGCCTGCCTTCCTAGGGTCTCTGTTTTGTCACACTTCCTCCTACTCGCCTTTCTAGAGGTGTCCCTAGTCATATTTCATCTTCCCCGAGGTTCCTCTGTTTTACCTGAACTCAATTGCCTTTCATCTCTTCAAAGACTCCATACAGTTTCATCATCCTGAACAGTCCTTCCTAACCTCAGCTTTGACTTGGGTTTTGTCTGTTCTTGGAAGTCTTCCTTTGCTCCTAATCTAGTTTAAATTATAACAAATTCCTTTGCAGAACCATGCTCTTCACTTAACACTCTGAATTACATACATGAACAAAAGAAAAGACTGAGTGAATGGTAAAGAAACACAGGCCTGAAATCTAGACTCTCTTTTCCAAAAGGGAAATTAGAAAAAGGATGAGGGACCATCAGAAATAAACATAAAGGATATAAGATCACAGCCAGCAGACTCAAGTTACCAAGGACAAGACTAGAACTGATGATATCAGGGCCCTGAGGAGTCAGGAGGGTGGCAGACAGAGTTCAGACAGAGGCTACTCTTGGATAATTACAATAGCTAACATCTCTACCCGATGCTATTTTTAGGCCTTTATAGATGAAGAAGCAAAGGTCCAAGTTTACAGAGCAGAAGTACACTATTTGTAAGTCAAAAGTCATAACCTAAACCTAAGCATTCTGGTTCCTCAGAAAATGTTCTGAACCACCTGCCAAACTGGTTTTAAGGAAACTTCTCTCTTTATATTTGGTGGGGGGGGGCATTCTCTAGAATATCATCTAAGAGTGAGAGGAGAGGGAGGAGGGTGCATATCCCTGCCCTTTCTCTACCTCTCATTTTTTCAGGTGGAAATCAGTGTGGTCTACTGAGTTGGTAGGGTAAAGTATTAAGAAGTAAAAGAAACACAAAATGTTGGAGTGACCTCTGTGTCATCTGAGGACATCTTATTTACATGTATTTCTCTTAAATCTGACTACTCAAAGTGGGATCCATAGAAGTGACTTGGTCTGTAAATTGTTACTTTTTCCCCTCATATAAGAAAGGCAGAATTAGCCAGGCATGGTAGCACATGCCTTTAATCCTAGCACTTGGGAGGCAGAGGCAGGTAGATCTATGTGAGTTCAAGGCCAGCCTGGTCTACAGAGTAAGTTTCAGGACAACTGGGGCTACAGGGAGACCCTGTCTCAAAAAGACCAAAAAAAAACAAAAAAAAAAAAAAACACAAAAAAACGCAGAATTAGATAATAAATATTTAGAGGATTTTGTAGCAAGTTAACATTAGTGTATGAGAGACTTTCTCTCTTTAAATCAATGTAGATAAGTTTAGAGAGTATAAAATTTGTATATATGGTGAGAACATTTGAAACTTTTTAAAAATAATAACATAGCTGGGCATGGTGGCACATGACTTTAATCCCAACACTTCAGAAGTAGAGGAAGGCAGATCTCTCTGAGTTCAAGGGCAGCCTGGTCTACACAGTGAGTTCCAGGCCAGCTGGAGATACAGGGAGACCCTGTCTCAAAAAGACTAAAAATAAAAAAATAAAAAATAACATTAAGAACTGGTTCTTGGGGCTGGAGAGATGGCTCAGCAGTTAAAAGCACTAGCTGCTCTTACAGAGGACCCAGATTAAGTTCCCAGCATCCACATGGCAGCTAATACTCATCCATAACTCCAGTTCCAAGGGATATGACCCCTCTTCCAGCTGCTCTGGGTACTGCATGCACGTGGTGCACTTACATACATGAAGGCAAAACACTCATACACATAAAACAAAAAATAAATAAATAAATAAATAAATAAATAAATAGATAAAAAGTTTTTTAAGAACTGATTTTTTTCTGCTGATAATTTGAAAAGCACTGGTTAAGAATAAAACAAAGAAGTAAGGCTCTGGAAGAGATCACAGCTGACTGATTCCATTATGTCTGCACATGACTTCTAACATCTAAGCTATGGTCCATGACAAAAAGAAAACACTTCTCTAGAAATAGCTGCATACACTCTGGGGACCGGAATAAATGAGTGTGGGCAATTCATGCAGAAACCCTGCTGAGAGTCCTGCCCTGTGTTTTGTGACCTACATTGCTGAAGCACAGATTGTGAAGAAATAGCCCAGTCTCAAAATGAGGTGGCCTTGGTTCGAGCTTCAGCTATGCTGGCAGTCTCTGTAATCTTGATAAAGTCATTGGTTCTTAAAGCCACTTAAGCCTCACTGCATTCATTTTGGGGAAAGGAAAAAGAAGAGCATGTGCAGAGCATGAAGAGTGGGGAAGAATGATGCCCTGGAAAATCCCTAAGACTTCTTAGAACTTTAGTATTCAATTATTATCCATCTAGATCCTGAGAAGTGACACTCAGAAATACATATTTAACTTGTAGCTTCCCAAGCAGCTAACAAGGAAATACAAACTGTAAAGTATAAGTACCTCGTACATTAGGTGAGATTCCACTAAATGAAGCACAGTATCCTTACAAACGAAGAAATGCCAATGTAATTTCTTAGTATTTCTTGAGTCTATGCAAACACTGCTGCATTCAAATGTTTTATCTCCCATAGGACTTTGTGATTCTGATGTAGTTTGCTTGTGAGGAGTCTTACATGCATGTGCATGTGTGTGTGTGTGTGTGTGTGTGTATGTGTGTGTGCTTAAAATTTCAATAAAAGGATTGTTGCTCCTCTCTTCTGCCCTTTGAATTGCTTCAAGTATTTTATGAAGAGTTGGTTTTCCAGACATGTATTCCATCATCTTGTTTATGTCATGGAAGATTTTTCTCTCTCCTTCAAGTATAGTCGACATTTTTGCTGGGTAAAGTATTCTGGGTTGGCATCCATAGTCCCTTAACACACTTTCCCTCAAAAAACTATCAATGCCCTCCTGGGTCTCCACGATTTGATACTCTCTCTTGCTCCCTCGAATCTAATGAGCCTTTTCAAGGGGAAATAGGATTATTTCACTGACTTTAAGACTTGCATGGCTCTCTTTCTTGAACCAGAATGATCTTGCACAACTGCGCTGTCATTCAGTGCCTGCCTTCCTAGGGTCTCTGTTTTGTCACACTTCCTCCTACTCGCCTTTCTAGAGGTGTCCCTAGTCATATTTCATCTTCCCCGAGGTTCCTCTGTTTTACCTGAACTCAATTGCCTTTCATCTCTTCAAAGACTCCATACAGTTTCATCATCCTGAACAGTCCTTCCTAACCTCAGCTTTGACTTGGGTTTTTTTCTGTTCTGGAAGTCTTCCTTTGCTCCTAATCTAGTTTAAATTATAACAAATTCCTTTGCAGAACCATGCTCTTCACTTAACACTCTGAATTACATACATGAGACAAAAGAAAAGAACCTGAGTGAATGGTAAGAAACACAGCCCTGAAATCTCGAGACTCTCTTTCCAAAAGGGAAATTAGAAAAAGGATGAGGGACCATCAGAAATAAACATAAAGGATATAAGATCACAGCCAGCAGACTCAAGTTACCAAGGACAAGACTAGAACTGATGATATCAGGGCCCTGAGGAGTCAGGAGGGTGGCAGACAGAGTTCAGACAGAGGCTACTCTTGGATAATTACAATAGCTAACATCTCTACCCGATGCTATTTTTAGGCCTTTATAGATGAAGAAGCAAAGGTCCAAGTTTACAGAGCAGAAGTACACTATTTGTAAGTCAAAAGTCATAACCTAAACCTAAGCATTCTGGTTCCCTCGAAAATTGTCTGAACCACCTGCCAAACGGGTTTTAAGGAAACTTCTCTCTTTATATTTGGTGGGGGGGGGCATTCTCTAGAATATCAACTCTATAGAGTAGAGGAGAGGAGGAGGTGCATATGGCCGCATGCCCTTTCTCTACCTCTCATTTTTTCAGGTGGAAATCAGTGTGGTCTACTGAGTTGGTAGGGTAAAGTATTAAGAAGTAAAAGAAACACAAAATGTTGGAGTGACCTCTGTGTCATCTGAGGACATCTTATTTACATGTATTTCTCTGAAATCGGACTACTCAAAGTGGGATCCATAGAAGGAACTTGGTCTGTAAATTGTTACTTTTTCCCCTCATATAAGAAGAGTCAGAATTAAAGCCAGGATGGGTAGCACATGCCTTTAATCTCAGCACGTTGGAGGCAGAGGCAGTGTAATCGATGTGAGTTCAAGCCAGCCTGGTCTACAGAAGTAAGGTGTTATCAGACAACTGTGGGCTACAGAAACCCTGTCTCAAAAGACCAAAAAAACAAAAAAAAAAAAAAAAAAAAAAAACGCAGAATTAAGATAATAAATATTTAGCAGGATTTTGTTAAGCAGTTAACATTAGTGTAGAAGACTTTCTCGTCTTTAAATCAATGTAAGATAAGTTTATGAGAGTATAAAATTTGTATAATGGTGAGAACTTGTTGAACCGTTTTAAAAATTAACAGTAGCTGGGCATGGTGGCACATGACTTAATCCCGAACACTTCAGAGTAGAGGAAGGCAGATCTCTTCTGAGTTCAAAGGGCAGCCTGGTCCACACAGTGAGTTCCAGGCCAGCTGGAGAATACAGGGAGGAAGCCCCTGTCTCAAAAGACGAAAAATAAAAAAATAAAAAATAAATTAAGAACTGGTTCTTGGGGCTGGAAGAGATGGCTCAGCAGTTAAAAGCACTAGCTCTCTTACAGAGGACCCAGATAGTCCCAGCACCCACACAATGGCAGCTAATAGTCATCCATAACTCCAGTTCCAAAAGGATTGACCACCCTCTTCCAGCTGCATCTGGAGTACTGCATGCGCACGTGGTGCACATTACATACATGAAAGGGCAAAACACTCATACACATAAACAAAAAAATAAATAAATAAATAAAATAAATAAATAGATAAAAAGTTTTTTAAAGAACGGATTTTTTTTCTGCTGATAATTTGAAAAGCAGCGTGGTTAAGAATAAAACAAAGAAGTAAGGCTCTGGAAGAGATCACAGCTGACTGATTCCATTATGTCTGCACATGACTTCTAACATCTAAGCTATGGTCCATGACAAAAAGAAAACACTTCTCTAGAAATAGCTGCATACACTCTGGGGACCGGAATAAATGAGTGTGGGCAATTCATGCAGAAACCCTGCTGAGAGTCCTGCCCTGGTTTTTTTGTGACCTACATTGCTGAAGCACAGATTGTGAAGAAATAGCCCAGTCTCAAAATGAGGTGGCCTTGGTTCGAGCTTCAGCTATGCTGGCAGTCTCTGTAATCTTGATAAAGTCATTGGTTCTTAAAGCCACTTAAGCCTCACTGCATTCATTTTGGGGAAAGGAAAAAGAAGAGCATGTGCAGAGCATGAAGAGTGGGGAAGAATGATGCCCTGGAAAATCCCTAAGACTTCTTAGAACTTTAGTATTCAATTATTATCCATCTAGATCCTGAGAAGTGACACTCAGAAATACATATTTAACTTGTAGCTTCCCAAGCAGCTAACAAGGAAATACAAACTGTAAAGTATAAGTACCTCGTACATTAGGTGAGATTCCACTAAATGAAGCACAGTATCCTTACAACAAGAAATGCCAATGTACATTTACTTAGTATTGTCTTGAGCTAAAATGCAAACACTGCTGCATTCAAATGTTTTATCTCCCATAGGACTTTGTGATTCTGATGTAGTTTGCTTGTGAGGATCTTACATGCAGTGTGCATGTGTGGTGTGTGTGTGTGTGTGTGTATGTTGTGTTGGCTTAAAATTTCAATAAAAGGATTGTTGCTCCTCTCTTGCATGCCCGTTGAATTGCTTCAAGTACTTTTATGAAGAGAGTGTGTTTTCCAGCACATGTTATTCATCATCATCTGGTTTATTCAAATGGATTAGATTTTCTCTCTCCTTCAAGTAAGGGTCGACATTTTGTTGCTGGGTAAAGTATCTTGTGTGGCATCCATAGTCCCTTACACAGGGAAAATCTTTGCCTCCATGTTCTTCTTGCTTTGCATCAGGTTTGAGGCGAGAAGTTCAGTTGTAATTATAGATGGGTTTCCCTTTGTATGTGACTTGTTTTTTTTTTTTTTTTTTTTTTTTTTTTTTGCCTCAAATTTGCTTGTTTGGCTACAGATTTTAACTTAAGGCTGGGGTTTGTCTTTTTTCCTGATCTTGTCTATTGGGGTCCTATGTGCTTCTTGTATTTGTATTGGGTTGTCTATTTTTAGTTTGGGGAAATTTTTCATCTAATGATCTGTTGAACGATCTGACAATACTATTCTCTTGAGATTCTTCTCCTTCCTCTATCCTATGATGCTGGAGGTTGGTTCTTTTCATAGTGTCCACATTTCCTGGTTGTTCCCTTTTGGTGTATTTTTAAAATTTTTCGATATTTTTAATTTGAGCTATTTTGAAGTCTTGCTCTGTGGTTATCTTCCAGGTCTGATATTCTTTGTTCTGCTTCCCTCCATTCTACATTCTGAGGCGTCTCTTATTGTTCCTTTTCTTTTCTCTTGATTGCACTGAGTGGTTCTATTCCTTTTTTGTTTCCTCCTGTGTTTTTCTTTAGATATCTTGCCCAATTTCCCTTTTTGAGCTTCTCAAGTTTCTTCTTTGTGCTGCTCATCTCTTCTTGAGTGCTTCTCTATCTCTTCTTGTGTTCGTTGGTGCTCCTTTTCAGTGTTCTTATACTGTCCAGTTGTGGACGTTTGTTTTTTTTTCTCCTCTAGTTCTTTCCTGTTCTGGCATGTTTGTCATTCTGTTCCTTTAGGTTGTCCTTCTCGAAGTTTGTCATGTTATCCCTCTAGGTCCTTGTTTTGAGTTTTTCATTTCTCTCTTTTAGTTACATGAACTTCTTTTATATTTTCTTTTAATTTCTCTGCGTATGTCAGCAATTATTATGTCTAGAGTCGGTTCTTTCCTTTTGGTCTCCCTCCAAGGGATCCCTTGTGGCACCGATCTCCTCCAGGTTTGGTAGCGGCTGGTGTGCAGTGATTTCCTTGCTCCTTTCCCAGTGTTGTCCTGTCGTCCGTGTCCCTCGGCAATAGTGGATTCCTTTTTGTGGTTCAAGTCACAACACGATTTTCACTATATTAGCGGTTGGTTTTGCTTGCCACCTCTCAGTGCTTTTTTTTTTTTTTTTTTTTTTTTTTTATGGTTATTGACTTGGCCTAGGTTTCAGGTTTTCAGTTTCCCTACATGTAACAATAGTATAATGAGTCTATGAAACTTACCTCCAAGGTGCCCACAAAGGTTCTGATATGATACCTGTTCCGCCTCCTCCCCCATAGAACAAGAGAAATATGACGATATGAGGTCGTTCCCCACTGTAAATTGGAGACCATATTATAGAGGTAATCTCTTATAAAACCGTAAAACTGCCTTTCTTAATGACTACTAAGACATGGGAACTGTGGAAGGGATTATTCTCTCGTTCAGAACCAATATAAGACCTTAAAGTCCTAGGGCTATGCACTCAGGCAAAATATTTAATACAGGAGCTCTGACATCAACAATGAGTGTATCTCTACCAGTTGGATGTTGGCCAGGGATCCAAGGCCCCACAAAAAGGTAAGGGCTCCTTGCCTCTAGGTTGGGATACCTACAGAAGGAGATGCAATAAGACCTGCTGCCGAATGACCTGACGTTAACATTGGAGGGATGTATTGAGACCAACTCCATGCAAGTGTACAGATGGCCTCTGGAAATGCCAGATAGTGTTACCAAAGGCCCTATAAACCAATAAAGCAATATGGGTCTCCCTTGAGTCAAAGCAAGACTCCACTGCTAGCAACCAGCTTACACCTGCACCGTCGCCTGGAAATACTGTGCAGCAGAGCAGCCATGTGCCCTGTAGTTATTCCCAAATCTAATTGGCTATTTGCTCTCCCCGTTGGAGAAATAACCCATGGCTGATGCCACAACTTACATCCTCTAGCAGGTTAGTAGATGTTATAAGCACAGTCCAAGAAGCCCTGTCAGATTTAACAGGGGGGAAAATTGTAATTCATCGGATTAACATATCCAACATGTGTCTATGCTAAAGTAACCTACCATACTATTAGTGCTGCTTAAATAACCTATATATCTAATTGCTTGTTCTTTCTTCATTAGTAGGATCGAAAGGTTATTCCTGGACGAAACTGTCAGCCCCATGAAAGAAACAGCCAGAATTGACCAGAGTCCACTAAGCAGCTCCAGAAGGAGAGTGTGACTGTTTTACTTCATCCACCAGGGGCCCTTTTCTAAGCCTAGTGAACAACCCTGTGGAAGAGGGGCGTGGTAGAATGTAAGGCTGCGATTGGGGTGACTGGGGAAACTACAGCACTGTCGTCTGGACACTCATTTGAACAACTGAGTGACCACAAACCTGTCCCCCCCCCAACTGGATGGTGGGGCTGTAGATGTTTGGGCACAACAGCCCGGCAGATAGGTTTTGCATGAAGGATGCTTGTACTCATGGATTATCACTTATAGCTAAAAATGAAAAACAAAAACTGAAAGAAAAATGCAGGACAGTTATGGGCAGAATGCATATCTGGGATGGGGTGGGGGTGGGGGGGGGAGGTCAAGGTAAATAACCGGAACTGAATTGGACAAAATTTGTGTGAAATGCACAAAGCGTCAAGAAAAAACTAATTTAAAAAACATTTTTTTGGTCAATAATAAAACTCATCAGAAAAAAAAACTGCTCCTATGTCCCTAAATTTCCCCCTCTCTCTCTAGTAAGCTCTCCTTGTCTCCACCTTTTAAGAACTAAAATCAAAATGCAACATTCACTTAATAATATTGTGGTGAGGCAGTGGTGGTGGTGCAGCCTTTAATCCTAAGCACTTGGAGGCAGAGGCAGGTGGAATCTTTGTGAGTTCAAGGCCAGCCTGGTCTACAGATTGATTTCCAGGACAGCTGGGGCTACAGGGAGACCCTGTCTCGAAAGACAAAAAGAAAGAAAAAAAAAAAACGTTAATATGAAGGACCAGATGGGTCAGAATCCAAATCTTTGCTTCTACTTTGGTGAGAACACTTCATTATCTTCCTATAGGACACAAATTGTTATTGGCCAACTGCTTGTGTTTCTCTTCTAAATTTTTCTTTATTTTTGAGAATTTCATACATGTAGATAATAAAATATCATTATTTCATTCCCCCTTCCCTCTCCAACTCTGCCTGCTTCTCTTCAACACACCCCTCTCCCATGTTTTTTTTTAATAATCCACTAAGTCTAGTGCTGTCTATATATGCATGGGGGGATGGGGGCCCATCCACTAGAGCATGGGAAACCTACCAGTCAAGCACAGGTCCTTAAAAAGAATGATCCGGAGGATCTCCTGAACCAATGAAGTGCCGGTACCATGCACAAGATAAAGAGCAAACACACACACAACACCACCACCACCACCCCTCCACCTGGGATTGCTCAAGGATCTGAAAGGAGGCAAGCAAAGCAAGCCTTTCAACATAGTGAGAGGCATTTAGGACTCACATTGGAATTGAAATACAGGCAAGGAGAAGCCCAATGCCAGGAACACAAAGAAGAGACAACACATGAAATGGGCAGGATAATCCCCGCACCAAGCTCTACGAAACCTGTGGAAGATTCCTACAGTGAGATTCCCTGGGGGATGGCCCAGTACACAGATACATAAACACAATTAGGAATGTATTGAAAGAACTACAAGATTATAAAGAGCAATCAAAGAACTAGAAAGAGGGGAGAATGAAGAAAACCAGAAAGACCTAGAGGGAAAGAAATAATCCATTAAGAGAAGACAAACTCCAGAAGGAAGCTAGAGAAAATACACTCTGACAAGTGGCACTGAAAAGATCCATGCTGAAATGAAGATAAGGAAACAACCATGAAAGCAAAGAGCTACTACGAAGAAGATTGAGAACTCACAATGGAAGTGAAATACGTAAAGAAAGAACAGAATGAATAAAGAAACATGACACTCATGCCCAAATCCAGAGGAAAAGTAATGGGAAAAGCCTCAGAAGGAGAATGGAGGAAGCTAGAACAAAGAATATCAACCTCCGATGGAAGATAACACAGAACACTAAAAAGCTCAAGATAAGATTATGAAAAATTTTAAAAATACACAAAAGTGGAACAACCAGAACTGTTGGGGACACTATGAAAAGATAAAACCTATCCACATCATAAGGAGATGAAGGAAGGCGAAAAATCCCAAAGACAATGGTATTGAACAGATATCTTCAACAGAATAATATATGAAAACGATCTCCCAAACTAAAAACAGACAAACCATACAAATACAAGAAGCACATAGAACCCAAATAGCCAAGATCAGAAAGATACTCCGCCCACCATTCATAGTTAAAATGCCGAGAACACCCAAAACAAAGTACAAATCCTAAAGCCACAAAGAAAACACAAGTACCATATGAGGGGAAACTATTGAATTACAGCTGACTGTCTCATGCTACAAACTAATGAAGCAAGAAAAACCTGTAAAAGCATCCCAGTTAAAGCGACACAGAATGCCAACCCAGTTACTATACCCAGCAAAAGTGTCATGCTAGTTGAAGGAAAGAGAAAAACTCTTCCATGAATAACAAGTTTGAAAGAACACAGGTGTTGAAAACCAAACCTTCAGAGAATACTGAAGCAATTCAAAGAGCAGAAGCATAAGAGCAAGCACCCCAGGAACCTGAAAGAGAAATTATTAAAAAGCATAACTGCAAGAAGTAGAACCTAGACCAAACAATGTAAATGGAGATAAGGCAAAAGAAGCAACACAACTCTCCATCATCACCTTAAATATTAATGACTAAATTCCCACAAAAGACAAGACTGGGAGAGTGAGATTAGGAAACAGAACCATCTTTCATGCGGTCAATAAAGAAACCCATCTTCACCGCTAAAGTGGTGCCGCTGAGGGGGCACGTGTGTTGGGTGTGTGACCTTAAAAGTGAGAGAGGTGAGTGGTGGTGTGGAGTGGCTCTGTTCGCATCAAGTTATGGGTGGCCGGTGAAGAATGGTGCAGTGGTGTGTTGCTATGGTGTAGTTGATTCGACGAGTAGAATAACTGGTGTCAGGGTGGAAGTAAAGGTGAGAAATCAGAAGAAACAAAGAAGGCCATTACAATTTTTATTGAAGAAAACAATTCACCAAGAAGATTTCACGAATTATGAATATATATGCACCCAACTCTGGTGCACCAAACTTTAATAAAGACAATCTTCAGGACAACAAGTCACACAACTAACCCCAGTACACGAACTCATAGTAGGGGATTTCAATACCCCACTGGAGCCCTTTGGTGGGGATAGATCAACTGACAAAGAAATAAACAGAGAGACATCTGAGAACTCAACGATATGATACACCAACTGACCGGTGGGGTGGGGGTGTGGTGGTGGGTGTGGTCATGACCTCTAACTGAATATTCCACCCTAATACCAGAGATACACTTTTCTACTCAGCACCCCATGGAACAGTCCCCAACGAGACCACATACTGGGACATAGAAGAAATCTCCGACAAATACAAAAATTTAAAAATAAGTTCATGCATTCTATAGCCCACAGTGCAAATAAAGCTCAATATAAACAACAGGATAATCTCTACTGTCTACAAGAACACAAGGAGACCAAACAAACAACTCTTGAATAATGAATTGGTCAAGGAAAGATAAAGAAAAAAAGCATTCCTGGAACTGCATGACATATGACAAATCAAACACAACAAAACCCTATGGGATACCTTAAAAGCAGTCCTAAGAGGGAAGTTTATCACCCTGGTGCCTCATTAGGAAAAAACAGAAAGACACAAGTGAATGATCTAACACTAACAGCTAACAGCGCTTTAGAGGCAACAACAGATAACCCTAAAGAACAGACAGGAAGAAAACAAACAATTAGAGCAAAAATCAATGAAATAGAAACAAAGAAAAACATACAAAAAATCAATGAATCCAAAAGTTTGGTTCTTTGAAGCAATAAACAGATAAAAAAAAAAACAAAACAACCTTAAAGAGAACCAAAAAAAGAAAGGAAACAACCTCCAAATCATACAATGTGACTGAAAAATAAGGATTGAAATGAAAGGCGAAACTTTCACAACAGACAAGGAAAACATCCAGAAATCACCAAAAGGGAATACTTCAAAAACCTATACTCTACCACGTTTGAAACCTAAGAAATGGATGAAATATCTGAAATCCTGGGAATCACCAAAACCAACCAAGAAGAGATCGATCGCTTTTAACAAAACCCATAATAATGAGGAAATTGAAGAGATGTAGTAAAACACCTCCCAACTAAAAAAAGCCCAGCCCATACGGTTTGCAACAGGCAGAATTCTATAAAAACATTTCAAAAGACCACAACCATTATTAACTGAAAGTTTTAGAAGGATACAATCAAGGGAATTCTCCCAACATTCCTTCTGAAAGCACGAGCCTCACTCTATTGCCAAAACCAGGTAAAGATACGACACTAAAAAGGAGAATTATAGACCCATCTCCCTAATTGAACAGATGCCAAAATTCTAAACAGGCGCTATGGGCAAATCGCATACAGATCCACATACAAAAGATCACCCATCATGACCAGAGTTGGATTACATACCAAAGATCAGGGATGACTCAACATACGATAAATAACATAAAAAAAAAAATCAAAAGAAAACAAAATAAAGAAAGAAAAAAAAACCACCCATCATCTCATGATGCTGAAAAAAACTTGACAAAAATCCAGCTCCCTCATGCCTAAATTCAGAAGGAAATTGGATTAGAGGGATCATTCCTCAATGTAATCAAGCCATATAACAGAAAACCCCCGCAATATCATCCTAAAATGGGGAAATGACAGAAACATTCCTTTAAAGGTAGAACTGGCAAGGCTGCCCCCTGTCACGCACTCCTCTTCAATATAGTGCTGTGAAACATTGCTAGAGCATAAAAGGCCAAAGAAAAAGAATAAAATTAAAGGAAGTACTAATTTGGAAAAGAGGAAGCCAAGCTATCCTATTTGTCTGAGATATGATTGTTTTACTTAGGGATGTTAAAAACTCCACCGAAAAACTCCTAGAAATGATTAACAAGCTTCAGCAAAGTGCAGGATACAAAATTACAACCTAAAAAATAAAATCAATGGCCTTTCTTTACACCAAGAAAAGCAACTGGAAGAAGGAATTCAAGGAGGACCTCCCATCACCAATTATGCTTCAAAACAATGAGAATACCTAGGACCAACAACCTTAACAAAGCACACCAAATGATCTTCTACAACAAAAAAATTTTTAAACCTCTAAAAAAAGTGAAAATTGGACAGAAGAAGAAGAAAGCATCAAGAAGATGGAAAAAACCTCCCCATGCCTTTCTGGATTGGGCAAATTAACATGTGTAAAGATGGGTCCATTCTACTGAAACTCGTGTATAGATTTAATGCAATTCCAATCAAAACCCACAAGAGTTTCTTTACAGGCTTGGGAAAAAAAAGTCCTAAATTCATCTATGAAAAAACACAAAGACACCCGGAATAGCCAAAAACAACCACTGAGTGAAAAGAGCTGACACAGGGGGGGATCTCTATAACCAGACTTTAACTATATTATACATTTATGTATAGTCATAAAACACGCCTGGTACTGGCACAAAAACATACTGTTTATACCATGGAACCAAAACCAAAGATCCAACACCTCAAGCAACCCATTACAATTTCAGTGCACCTCTCATATTTGGTACAAGGGGGCCGAGATACACAACTGGACAAGAAGATAGCATCTTCAGCAAGTGGTGTTGGCAAATACGGGGTGGATGTTCACCACTTGTTAGAAGAATGAAATTTAAAAACCCCGTCTTCTTGCCCTGACAAAAGTCAACTCCAGTAGATCAAGACCTCCACGTGAAACCCAAACTCTGAAGGCGATAGAAAAAAGTTGGCAGCAGACTACAAAGACATAGGTGTAGGAAAGGACTTCCTAAGCAGCTGTGCAAGAATTAAGAATCGACAATTGACAAATGTGACCTCATGAAACTCAAAAGCTTCTGTACATTCAAAAGAAACAATCGAGGGAGTGAAGAGAAATCCACAGAGTGGGAGGAAACCTTCACGGAAGAAACATCTGACAAAGCATTGATTTCCAGAATATTATAAACTACTCAAAAAGCAAAGAAGAAAGAAAACAAATGACCCACTCAATAGATGGAGCAAAGAGCTGAAACAGGAGACTTCACAAGTGAGGATTAGAGAGGGGCCAACAGAAACACCTTAAGAAGTGTTCAACATCACTAATCATTAAGGAAAGCAAATCAAAACCACTTTAAGATATCATCTACTCAAATAAGACTGACTAGGATCAAGAAAACAAATGATACCAAGTGTGGAGAGGTTGTGGGGAAAAAGGGGAACACTCATCCACTGCTGGTGGGAATGTAAACTCGTGCAAGCCACTATAGAAAGCCAGTGTGGAGAACCCTTGGAAGACTTGGAATGAACTTGCCACCCAACCCAGCCATACACTCCTAGGCATGTACCCTCAAGACTCCACCCCACCACAGAGATAACATGCATGACCATGTTTATTTCAGCTCTCTTCACAACAGCAATGAGAGTGCTGGAACCAACCCAAATGCCCCTCAGCTGATGAGAGTGGATAGAAAAATGTGTACATCTACACATGGGAGTTCTATGCAGCAGTAACAGAAAGACGACATCATGCGCTTTGCAGGAAAATGGCTTGGAACTAGAGGACATCATGCTGAGTGAAGTAACACAGTCCCAGAAAAACAAAGGACGAATGGTATCCCTCATCTGTGGATGCATTGCAATTACCTAGTTGTAAGTATTTCTTGTGTATGGCCCCCTTGAGCTTTTGTCCAAAGCAGCTGGGAGTGATGCATATTTGAAACAACAACAACAAGAACAGAAAGGACTGCATCAAAGATCTGACTGAAACAGTGAACCTCTGCTCAAAACAGTCAACTTCCACATGGAGAATATTGAGAAAGACTGAGAAAGGGATGNAAAAGCATGTTTGGCAGAACGCATGAGCTCTGGTGGGGTGGGGGGATGGCAGGGACACGGGTCTAGATTTGATAAATATATATAAAAATAAATAAATTTTAAAAAAAGAAATATTGGGCTGGAGAGATGGCCTAGCGTTTAAGAGCACCGACTGCTCTTACAGAGGACCCGGGTTCGATCCCCAGCACCCACATGGCGGCCGAGAACCGTCTGAAACTCCAATTCCAGGAGAACTCCAGTTCCGGGGAAATCCAACACCCTCTTCTGACCTCCGCGGCATTGCACGACACGGATGCACAGACTTGCATGCAGACAGTACATTCATACACATACAGAAATAAATATAAAAAATTAATTAAAAAAAAAGAAATATTACCATAAGACAAAAAAGAATAAGCATTTCTGAAAATGAAATCCAAAGGCCCAAAAGTCTGAGGTGAGCCCAATTTGCATTTTTTTGTAAAAAAAAAAAATAAAGGATTATTCCTCCCTCCCCCAGTAACTATTCACTGCCCCTCAGTGAGGAGTGGGGGCTGAAGATATTCTACATCATCCATGGTGAGATTTCAGCTGATTTCATCTTGTGCTAGTTTTGGCTAGGAGCTCACGGCTGCTGCAAGTTCACAATTCACATCCAGGAGACAGCATTTCACAGTATTTCACAACCTTCAGCTCTTAAAGCCTTTCTGCCTCCTTTTCTGTGCTGTTCCCTGAGCCTTGATGGACAGGGGAGTTAATACTGATGACCTGTTCACTGAGTATTTCTTACAGACTTTGTTGAAAGCCTCCCATTGAACTGTAACAGGTCACACTCAGGAAGAGTTCGTGAAGATCACGATAATAAATCCTAAGTGCTGCTTCCCTTTGTAATCTTGTAACACAGCAGGTATTACTGCAAACCTTTGGTTTGCATTTAAATAATGTGCTCATTTATTTCTTCACATGATTTTATGAGAAAATAATGTTGCAGATCATTTTTCAATCCATGGCTTAATATTTGCAGACTTGCAGAAATGCTGTTTGCTGGCAGCATCTGTTTGATGACATATTGCTTATCTCTAGACACACTATCAAGCACAACATTAAATAATAAAAGGTAGATTGTGTCTATTCTTTAGTACAAAGCAAATTCTACTTCTTGCTCAGTAATTACCTTAAAAGAGCGAAAATGCAATCATTAAAAATAAGTTTTTTTGGCATTTACTTGTATTAGATTAATGTTACGTAAATGAAAATGTCTCTACTGAGAATTTCTTCTCTGAAAATATATTACCTGATTTTTTTTTTTTTTTAGTTAGGGCTTTCTTTGGATTAAAGAAGGCTTTAAAACAATCCTCTAGACATTTTGGTATAATTATAACAGTGACTCAATATATTTAACCTGGGAATTTGCTTTAGGAAAGTAACAAGAAATAAATCAAACACTGAATCTTTAGTCGCCCATTGTCAATTGTCTTTAGTTTCCTTTAAAGGAGGAAAGGATGCTGACAATGTTTTCTTCCATCACCTTCAGAGTTTCGGGTTTCATGTTGTGGTCTTTGATCCACTTGGAGTTGATTTTTGCACAGGGTGAGAGGGTTTAATTTTATTCATCCACAAGTGGTGATCCAGTTTTGCCAGCACCATTTGCTAAAGATTCTTTCTTCCATTGAGCATTTTTGGCCCCTTTGTCAAATATGAGGTATCTGTAATTGTATGAGCTCAAGTTTGGATCTTCAGTTTTGTTCCATTGGTCAACAGGTCTGTTTTTGTGCCAGTACCAGACTGTTTTTATGACTATAGCCCTGTAGTATAGTTTGAAGTCTGGTATAGAGATCCCCCCTGTATTGCACTTTTCGCTCAGGGTTGCTTTGGCTATTCGGGGTCTTTTTTTCCTAGCACTTCACTTGCCCTCCATCTTCTTTGCATACTCACAGCACTAGGTACATTAGGTTTTTGGAGAGTCTTCCAGGGCAGAGACCAAATCTTTTAGTTTGGGATCCCAGAGTCTGGTAGAGATATGATACTCATTAATGGTTAGTATAATGGGACAATAAGAATTGTCACCATATCTGTGAATGCCACTGGTTTATTATCTAGTGTCACCACTGGCCTTTTTACATATTAAGATGACTTCTCAAATGGCCGGCTGTTTATAGGCCACCACCTACAAGACATAGGTGTAGGAAAAGACTCTAAATCGAACAGCAGCTGAGCAGGAAATAAGGTCGACAATTGACAAGTGGGATCTCATTAAACTCAGAAGCTTCTTCTGTACAGCAAAAGAAACAATCGAGGAAGTGAAGAGAAAACCCACAGAGTGGGAGGGAACTTTCACCAGTGATACAGCTGACAGAGCATTAACATCTATAATATATAAACTACTCAAAAAAAAAAAAGAAATAAGAAAACAAAGGACCCACTCAAAAGATGGAGTAAAGAGATGAACAGAGACTTCACAAGTGAAGAAATAAAGATGTCTGAAAAAAAATCTTAAAAAGTGCTCAACATTGTTAATAATTAAGTAAATGCAAATTAAAACCACTTTAAGATATCATCTCACTCTGATAAGAGTGGCTAAGATCAAGAAAACAAAAGACACCAATGCTGGTGAGGTTGTGGGGAAAGGGGAACACTCATCCACTGCTGGTGGGAATGTAAACCACTATGAAAAGCAGTGTGGAGAGTCCCTAAAAGACTCAAAATGAATCTACAACCTGACCCAGTCATATCTGGGTATATCCCACAAAACTCATCCTGCCACAAAGATACATGCACATTTATGTTTATTGCAGCTCACAATAATGAAGTGTCCCTCAACCAATGAGTGGATAGAGAAAATGTGGTACATCTACACAATGTAGTTCTATGCAGCAGTAAAGAGAGATGACATCATGAACTTTGCAGGTAAATGGATGGACTAGAAAATATTATGCTAAGTGAAGTAATACAGTCTCAGAAAAAGAAACAACAAATGATATCCCTCATTTGTGGATTCTAGTACCAAATACCTAGTTGTAAGGCAAACTGAGCAATGTACTTTTTAACCTGAAAGCAACTGTGCCATTATAATATGAATACCTTAATGGGATCTAGAATTAACTTATCACTTATTTTCAGACTTTGTTATTATGGTATGGGGGGAGGGTATGTATGCATACTTTACTGTAATATAAAATTAAAGGGGAATAATGTGAATTCCTAAACATGTTTTGGAATTAACATACAATTTACTTTCAGATGTCATATATGCATATTTTGGAGCAATACAAATTGGAAGGAACAACAATAAAAGGACTGGGTCAAAGAACTGACTGAACCAGTAAACTTCAGCCCAAAACAATAATCCTTCACATAGAAAAATTTCAAAAATACTGAAAAAATGATGTAAGACATGTAAGGCAAGGTGCATGAGCTCAGGTGGGGTGGGGGCATGGAAAGGGGAATGAGTCTAAATTGGACTGAGAAATGTTGTATGAACTGCACAAAACTTCAATAAAAAACATTATTAAAAATTAAAATTAAAAAAGGAGGAAAGGATACCATGAGGTTTTGACCTTAGACAACTACTGGCTGACAGGGACAAGTTGAGTAAGGAAATAATTGAAAAGTAAAGTAAAGGGCTGGAGAGATGGCCTAGCGGTTAAGAGCACCAACGCTCTTGCAGAGGACCCGGGTTCGATCCCCAGCACCCACATGGCGGCTGAGAACCGTCTGTACCTCCAATTCCAGGAGAACTCCAGTTCCAGGGGAATCCGAGACCCTCTTCTGACCTCCGCAGCATTGCACGACATGGGTGCACAGACCTGCATGCAGACAGTACATTGATACACATACAGTAATAAATAATAATAAAAAAAGTAAAGTAAAGTAAAGAGGCCAAGACCTGAAAATTCTTGCTCATTTTGTTTCTAAAATTTTCTATTTGATCTCATAATCATAGCCAGAACATAATTTTGAACATTTTAGTAACTAAAACCCAAAACCTGTGTTCTTCCATATTACAGTGTAACACCACAGTTAGACTCTGTTTGCACCACTGAATTTTCCAATTACATTGTGGATTTACAGTTTTTATTAATCATAATCGACCATGATTTAATGCTGTTGCCATGAGTGTGTCACTTATAAAAAGAACAGTCTCAGTCTTTCTCTAGCTCTCACTCTCTTCTGCCTTTCATACTTTCTCAATGGGATGACACAGCAAGGTGGTCTGGACAGATGCCAGGGCCTTTACTTTGGACAACCCAGGCTCCAGAACAGTGAGAAGACACATTTCTATTCATTATAAAATATCCATCCTTCTTAGAGCTACACAAATCATACTAAGCTTTGTGAAAACACTGTGCAAGACCAGAGGAGAAAGTCCCTGATTGCAGCAAAGACGGGAGGGAAGGAGAAACAAGCACTCCCTGATTTGACCTCTACTCATAGCCACTAGATGGTTAGAAGAATTACCAACAGGAATACAATGTTTGAAATCATTAGAAATGTCTCTGTTTGGAGTTTCCTGACAAAAGGAAAATGAGGAAAGGACTGAACTCTGCACCCAATTGGCACAGTCAAAACTGAGGCAGCATCTCTACGGAAATGGCATTGAAAGTCTCCCAAAGATCCTACAGAGGCTCTCATGCAGATCTCAACTATGTTGGGTCAGGTTCAGGCAGATCCAAGAAAGGAGACTCCCAGAATAGAGTAGAATAGAGTAGAATAGAGTAGAATAGAATAGAATAGAATAGAATAGAATAGAATAGAATAGAATAGAATAGAATAGAATAGAATAGAATAGAACAGAACAGAACAGAACAGAACAGAACAGAATAGAATAGAATAGCTGAGACATCCATCTACATGCCCTTCTAACTGGCTCCAACTGGCACCAGAACAATGGCCTTTGGCCACCTGAGCCACTGGCAAAGCTGCTCTAAGCCACAGGACCTGGTGCCTATGCCAGGAGGTGTGGCCCAACATCACAGGGTACAGGGCACCTTGTTTGACATTTTCTTCCCCCCAGAAAGGTAAAAAATACAAAAGTCCTCCATAAATAAAGTTGTCCAATATTTTTATGGACTCAAGAATTTCATACATGCAGTGTGTTTTCATCATATTCAGACCCCCTCCCCCTCTCCACTCCCCTGCCAACTTTATGTCCTCTATGATTATTTGTCTTTGATAAAGCCTGTGAACCCTAATACATGTTACCAAGTGCTACTGTGTTGGGATCTATTTCCTAGGAGTCTGGTCAACCTACCAGGTGATACACCAGTAAGGAAAACTGACTCTCCTCTCCCAGCAGCTATCAGTTGTCAATAGAGTCTCAGAGAGGGCTGGGCTTCTTGCTCACCTCTCCCATCCATGCTAGGTTTTCTCAGGCTTAGGTTTCCACAGGTCTTGTGCATGTTGCCACAAGTGTCATGAGTTCATATATCTAACTGCCCCATGGTATCCAGACAACACCATTTCCACATACTCATATACCACCTCTGGCTCTTACCACAAGGATCCCTGAGCAAAAACATGTCTGCTCATGCAGGAGTGGAAGGTACATTATAGGTATAACCAGTCACTTTCTGATTGCATTACATCAGTAGATAAAGATTGAATAGTTAGGAGGAGCAAATCTACATCAACACATGCAAGAAGAGGAAGCCATATGCAGACTCTTGCTAGAATGAAAACATACCCAGTGGAAAGGAAGGATGGATGGAACTGGATGGACCAAAATGAGGTGGTGATATGTTCAGCGAGTCTTTTTTCTAAGCTTGCCTCTGTTACTCCTAATTTAAATAGCCTGTGCTTTTTAAACTGTACACTTTAAGGAAAGAGAATGGTTAGATACACCTAATGATTAAGATGATAGCTTAAAACTTCCTTTTGAAAAACAAGCAGTTGGTCTGTTTCCAATGATACTGTCAATCACATGAAGAAAAAAACACAGTTTTCTCAGAAAACTCATGAATGGTTAAAATTTAAAAATAAGATACATTGGCCCAGACCAGCTGAGCTGCAGGGACAACACAGCATCTGATATGGGATTGTTGGAAAGACAGGCTAGGCCTGCCAGGCACACAGTGGCTGCCTGGCCCATACCAGCTAAGCTGCAGGGACCTTGCCGAATCTGGTAGGGGATTGTGGGAAAGAGAGGCTGGGCCCACTGGGCACACAGCAGCTGCCTGGCTTAGACCACCTGAGCTGCAGGGTACAGACCCCCCCACACCCCCACCCCCTACCCCCCAACCTCCAACCTCCCCCCCCAACCCCCAACCCCCAACCCCCACCCCCACCAACTGGAATTGCAGAGGGAGTGTTCAGTAAGCCCCACAACCAACCTAGAGGAGCTGGCTGGCAGCAGAGGGAGCACAGGGCTAAGAGGGCGTCAGAACGGCTGTTACCTACCCAGTGCTTGCAGAATAGAAAGGGAAGAGTGAGCTATACCTCTCAAGATATAACCAAAATTGAAAGCCTGAAATCTAGACAAGCCAACACCCCATAAATAAAGAGAAGGAATTAGAGAAAGTGTTCCTTCAACATGGTGAAGAGGCATTTGTGATTCACATCGAAATACAGGCAAAAGGAAACCCACATGCCAAGAGCACAAAGAAAGAACAATATGGGAAAAGCACAGAATAATTCCACACTAAAGTCTACTGAACCTATGGAGGATTCCCACAAGGAGACCTCCCTGGAGATAGCACAGGACACAGATTGTAAAACAATCACAGATATATTCAAAGAAAACATGGAACTAAGGGGAGAGAATGAAAAACTCAGAAAAGACCTAGAGGGAAAGAAGGATAATCTTCGGAAAGAATTAAAAGGAGGAAATGACAAACTCCAGAAAGAACTAGAGGAAGAAAATGACAAACTCTGGAAGGAAGTGGAAACACTGAAAAGATCCCATGCTGAAATGAAAAAGGAAACTAACCAGTGAAGCAAGGAGATACAAGAAAAGATTGAGAACCTACAAAAGGAAGTGGAAATAGTAAAGAAAACACAAGATGAAATAAAAAGGAAATGGAGCACTCATCCAATCAAGAGGAAAGAATGGGAAAAAGCCTCAGAAGTAGAATGGAGGAAGCAGAAAAAAGAATATCAGACCTGGAAGATAACACAGAACAACTAAAAAGCTCAAATAAAACCATGAAAAATTTAAAAATACACAAGAATGGAACAACCAGGAAATGTGGGACACTATGAAAAGATCAAACCTTCACATCATATAGGGATAGAGAGGAACGAGAAGAATCCCAAGACAATGGTATTGATCAGATCTTCAACAGAATAATAGATAAAAATTTTCCCAAACTAAAAAAAGACAAACCCATACAAATACAAGAAGCACATAGAACAACAAATAGACAAGACCAGAAAAGAAACTCCCCACACCATATCATAGTTAAAACACTAGACACCCAAAACAAAGACAAAATTCTAAAAGCCACAAGAGAAAAACAAGTTACATATAAGGGAAAACCTATTAGAATTACAGCTGACTTCTCCATGCAAACTATGAAAGCAAGAAGAACGTGTACCAAAGCATTCCCAGTGCTAAACGACTACAAATGCCAACCCAGGTTACTATACCCAGCAAAAATGTCAATTCTAGTTGAAGGAAAGAGAAAAATCTTCCATGACATAAACAAGATGAAAGAATACATGTCTGGAAAACTAAACCTTCAGAGAATACTTGAAGCAATTCAAAGGGCAGAGCATAAGAGCAGCTATCCCCAGGCACCTGGAAAGGGAAATTATTAAAAGCATAACTGCAAAAGTAGAAACCTAGACCAAAAATGTAAATGGACGATAAGGGAAAAAGAAGCAACACACATCTCCCAATTATCACCTTAAATATTAATGGACTAATCTCCCCAAACAAAAGACATAGACTGGGAGAATAGATTAGGAAACAGACTCCATCTATATGCTGTCAACAAGAAACCCATCTCACCCTCAAGGATAGGTGTCAACTGAAAGTGAAAGGATGGAAAAAATATTACAAGCAAATGGTTCCAAAAAGAAAGCAGGAGCTGCTATTTTAATATCGGACAAAATATACTTCAAAGTAGAAACAATCAGAAGAGACAAGGAGGGCCATTACATCCTCATTAAAGGGAAAATTAAGCATGAAGACCTCACAATCATGAATATATATGCACCAAACTCCAGTGCACCAATCTTTATAAACACAACTCTACAGGACCTCAAGGCACAGATTAACCCCAGCACGCTCATAGTAGGAGACTTCAATACCTCACTGAGCCCCTTGGACAGATCAACTGGACAAAGAATAAACAGAGAGACATCTGAACTGAACAATACAATACAGCAAATGGACCTCACAGACATCTACCGAATAGTCCACCACCAGAGAGTACACTTCTACTCAGTACCCCCACAGAACATTCTCCAAAATAGACCATACGCTGGGACACAGGAAAAAACTCAACAAATACAAAAAGATTGAAATAATCTCATGCATTCTATCAGACCACAATGCAATAAAGTTCAATATCAACACCAGGATAAATCCTACAGCCTACAGGAACACATGGAGACTGAACAACACTCTCCTGAATAATGAATGAGTCATGAAAGACATAAGGAAAGAAATAAAAATATTCCTGGAACTGAATGACAATGATAATACAACACAACAGAACCTATGGGACACTTTAAAAGCAGTCTTAAGAGTGAAGCTTATAGCCCTGACTGCCTACATAAAAAAAAAAAAAAAAAAAAACAGAAAGAGCACAAGTGAATGATCTAACACTGCAGCTAAAAATATTTGACAAAAACAAATGAGCCCTAAACACAACAGACAGGAAGAAATGCCAAAAATCAGAGCAGAAATCAATGAAATAGAAACAAAGAAAACAATACAAAAAAATCAATGACTCCAAAAGTTGGTTCTTTGAGAGAATAAACAAGATAGACAGACCTCTAGCCCAGTTAACCAAAAGAAAGAAAGAGCAACTCCAAATCAATAGAATTTGTGACAAAAGGGGAAACATCACAACAGACAAGGAAAAGATCCAGGCAATCATATGGGAGTACTTCAAAAACCTATACTCTACTAAGTTTGAAGACCTAAGCAAAAGGGATGAATATTTGAAATCCTGGGAATCACCAAAGCTAAACCAAGAAGAGATTGACAGCTTAAACAAACCCATAATATTTCAGGAAATTGAAGATGTAATTAAAAACCTCCCAACAAAATAAAGCCCCACTCCAGATGGTTTCATGGCTGAATTCTATGAAACATTTAAAGAGGTCCTACAACCACTGCTACTCAAACTGTTCAGAATGATACAGAGGGAATTCTCCCAGACTCCTATGAAGCCACCATCACTCTAATACCAAAAACAGGCAAGGATACAAGCAAAAAGAAAGCTATAGACCCATCTCATTAATGAACATGGATACAAAAATTCTCAACAAAATACTTGCAAATCACATACAGACCCCCATCAAAAAGATCATCCATCATGATCAAGTTGGATTTATACCAGAGATGCAGAGATGGTTCAACATACATAAATCAATTAATTTCATAAAACTCATAAATGGACTCAAAGATAAAAACCACACTATCATCTCAATTAATGCAGAGAAGACCTTTGACAAAATCCAACACCCCTTCATGCTTAAAGTCCTAGAGGGAATTGGATTGGAGGGATCATTCCTCAACATAATCAAAGCCATATACAAGAAACCCATAGCCAACAGCATCCTAAATGAAGAAAAGTTAGAAGGATTCCCCTTAAAAATAAGAACTCAGCAAGGCTGCCCCCATCACCACTCCTCTCCAATATAGTGCTTGAAACACTCGCTAGGCAATAAGGCAAGAAAAGGAAATTAAAGGAGTACTAATTGGAAAAGAGGAAGTCAAACTATCCCTCTTTGCAGACGATATGATAATCTATCTAAGGGATGCTGAAAACTCCTAGAAATGATTAGAGGTTTCAGTAAAGCGTCGGGATACAAAATTAACCTAAAAAAATCAGTAGCCTTTCTTTACACCTACAACAAGCAACTAAAGAAGGAATAAAAGGAGACCTTCCCAATCACAATAGCTTCAAAAACAATAAAATACCTAGCAACGAATGTAACCAAAGACACCAAAGATCTCTACAACAAAAATTATAAACCCCTGAAGGAGATTGAAAATGACATCAGAAGATGGAAAGATCTCCCATGCTCATGGATTGGAAAAATTAATAGAATAAAAATGTCCGTTCTACCCAAATTAATATACAGATTTAATGCAATCCCAATTAAAATCCTCAAGCCTTTCTTCTCATGCTCAGAAAAAAACTCCTTAAATTCATATGGACAAACAAAAGACCCTGAATAGCCAAAGCAACCCTGAGTGAAAAGAACAATACAGGGGGGATCTCGATACCAGAATTTAAACTATATTAAAGGGCTATAGTCATAAAAAACAGCCTGGTACTGGCCGAAAAACAGACCCACATACCAATGGAACAAAACTGAAGATCCAAACTTGAGCACATACAATTTCAGCCACCTCATATTTGACAAGGGGGCCAAAAAGACTCAGTGGAGGAAAGACAGCATCTTCAGCAAATGGTGTTGGCAAAACTGGATCACCACTTGTAGAAGATTAAAACTAAACCCCTACCTCTTGCCTGGTACAAATATCAACTCCAAATGGATCAAAGACCTCAACGTGAAACCCAAAACTCTGAAGGTAATAGAAGAAAAAGTTGGCAGCAACATACAAGACATAGGTGTAGGAAAAGACTTTCTAAATCAGACAGCAGCTGCACAGGAAACAAGGTTGACAATTGACAAGTGGGGCCTTATGAAACTCAAAAGCTTCTGTACAGCAAAAGAAATTATCAGGGAAGTGAAGAGAAATCCCACAGAATGGGAGGAAACCTTCACTGCTCATACATCTGACAAAACATTGATTTCCAGAATATATAAACTACTCAAAAAACAAACAAGAAAACAAATGACTCACTCAAAAGATGGAGTAAAGAGCTGAACAGAGACTTCACAAGTGAGGAAATAGAGATGGCAGAGAAACATCTTAAAAAGTGTTCAACGTAACTAATAATTAAGGAAATGCAAACCAAAACCACTTTAAGATATCATCTCACTCAAGTAAGACTGGCTAGGATCAGGAAAACAAATGCTGGAGAGGTTGTGGGGAAAGGGGAATACTTATCCACTGTTGGTGGGAATGCAGACTCATACAGCCATTATGGAAAGCAGTGTGGAGAACCCTTAAAAGACTCTGATTGAGCCTACCACCTGACCCAACCATACTACTTCTGGGTATATACCCACAAGATGTATCTTATCACAAAGATTCATGTGCAGCCATGTTTATTGCAGCTCTCTTCACAATAGTGAAGACCTGGAACCAACCCAAGTACCCCTCAACTGAGGAGTAGATAGAGAAAATGTAGTGCATCTATACAATGGAGTTCTATGCAATGGTAAAGAAAGATGATATCATGAAAATTGCAGGTAAATGGATGGAATTAGAAGCTATCATGTTAAGTGAAGTAACACAGTCTCAGAAAAACAAAAGATGAATGGTATCCCTCATCTGTGGATGCTAGCACCAAGTACCTAGTTCTAAGGCAATTTGAGCAACATTAATGCTATATTCCTCACAATCTGAACACAACCATGTTCTTATATTATGAATCCCTAGACAGGTCCTAGAACTAACCTACCATTTATTTTCAGACTATGGATTTTTGGCATATGATGGTGAACGTGTATACATATTATAGTTTAACATGAAGTTAAAATAGAAAAAGGTGAATCAAGAAATATGATATGGAAATAACACACAGTTTGTTTTCCAGAAGATACAATTTTAGTATAGGTATGATGTATCAGGCTGGTGTAACTTAGCCTTTCTGGGTGCTTAATGACCATACTTAATACCCAACCCAATTTGGCCAAGGGACCTAAGAAATAACTTTGTTCCTTGCCCTCAGAGATCAACTAAGTCTCAGGGGAATATGCATGGGGGCATCTCCTTAAATGTCCTGCAAATGTGAGTCACCAGTCTTCCTGTGCAGAGAGGTCTTGGAGATCCACTAATGTGACTCCAGCCAGTGTCCACCCTATAAAGAGGAGAGTCTGCTCATGCTTCAGAAAGAGAAGCCTGGTCTAGCAAGATCTAACTGTGCCCTCGAGTGGATGGAACTGGTGGTTGAAAAGCCAAAAGGAGCCAGAGGCTCCCCCGCCCCAGAAAAAATACCTGAGTGACCCTTGAGGACCAGATCCTCAACTGACCTTGAGAAAACAAAAAACCTTGGTTAATCTGGGCTAACTGTATGGCCTTAAGCATCCAAAAGGAAAGTATAACCAGAAATAAATAATCAATAAGGTCTGAGAAATTGTACTTCAGATATAAAACTTGAGAATCCTTCAAACCTTCAATGCCAGATGGGGACTACTAAGATATCCTGCATGTGGACTGAGCGGCTACTGGGATTTCATCCTCTTCAGAGTGTAGACTGCTGTTGTTGGACTACCCAGGCTGTGTCATGGAGGCCAGTGCAGGAAGATCAAGACAGGACACACACTTGCTGGACCTCATTTGGGTGACCATGAGGAGGGACTCCAGTATGGAACACAGGGGCATGATTGATGGTTGTTTGGGTTTGCCAAGGGGGAACCTTCAAGCACTTCCTTGGGGAAAACATGACGTCTTTTGGTAAAAAAAAAAAAAAAAAATTATATTTAACAGTTAAAAATTTTTGCAAAATAATATTTCTCTTTTTATTGATACATGCTACAATAATTCATAATTTATCCTTATATAATCCTGTGTTGTGTTGTATCATGTAGAAACATTAATATTCATATTCTAAAAAAAGAGAGAGAGAATGTAAAGTTATACTTCTTTTTACCTGCATGCAACTTTACTGTTAAAATGTGAATCTCTAAATGTGTTTTGGAATTAACCTATAGTTTATTTCCAGATTTTGTAATCTTGATTTATGTGTGAAGTGTATATGTGCATATTTTGGAATAATATAAAATCAAAGGGGAACAAAAAAGAGAGAGAAAAACCTACTCAAAGAACTGACCAAAACAGTAAACCTGTGCACTGAAAAGGTTATAAAAGACTGAGAAAAAGATGCAAGACAGGACTTGTATATGATGGAATCCATGAGCTCTGATGGGGTGCAGGGGGCATGAAGGGTGGGCATGGATGGGGGAATGAGTCTAAATTTGATTAAGAAATGTTGTATGAAATGTGCTCAACAAAAATTAAAAAGTTTTAAAAAACATAAAAAAGTTACATTGTATGTATTTTTCCATGACTCTGCCTATATGCTCCACAGCAAAAAAGGTATGTTTTCCTTAAAGCTGAATGTCGGTGCCCACAATCAAGCTATCATCTTCATTACGAATCTCATTAAATGACTCCTGCTATGTAATTGAGAGTTCAAAGTCAAATATAAACCTGACTGTATTTCCTTATACAGAGGAGGAGTGAGTTAAAAGGGGGGCTCAGAAGAATGGGGGGGGGGGGAGTTGGGGAGGAGAAACAACAGAAACAAGCTCTTTTTCAATCATAGAATGAAATTATATTTATTCATCCTAGTGTATGAGTTTTGCCAGCATGTATGTAAGTGCACCTGTGAGTTACAATGCCCATGGAGGCCAGAAGAGGGTGTCAGAGCCCCCTGGAAGTAGAGTTACAGACAGTTGTTAGACAACATGTGGGTTCTGGGAACCAAACTTGGGTCCTGTGCAAGAGCACACAGTGCTCTTAACCACTGAGCTGTCAACCACTCTCCAGCCCCCAAATTCTTTAATAAAACTAAAATTCTCTGAGGTCCATTCTAAAGTTACGGAGTCAGAATTTTTTCATTAACAAGGGCCCACATTATTCTTATCTCCAGGGAAACTGGAAAACACTTGTGTGGTATACAGAGAGATGAACAGTGCTCAGGGTCTCCCACCCAGGAGGTCTAGGGTCGGGAGAATGCACCGAGCATGCAAAGAGGAAGCAGAGGAGGGAAAGCCCACACCCCACTGGAAAAAAAGTGTGATTCCCAGGTTTGCCTGTTTCAGGTGGTATAGACTATGGACTTTCATTATTCACTTCAGCAGATGTAGATGAGAAAAGTACAGCCACTTCTTGGGAAGCCTAATTCAACTACAGAGCATAATTTTGACATGTACAGTAGTCCCCGCCCCCCATCCACATGGGATCTGTCCCAAATTCTCTAATGAACGTGTCAAATAGCAAATACTACTGAACCCTATGCATGTCTCTGAAAAAAAGCTTAATTTACCAGTTAAGCACACCAATCAACAAATAGCAAGGAGCTTAATGAGGATATTTAAAATATAAATTATTTCTAGAGGTTTTTTTTTTTCCATATAAAGTTTTTCAGACCACAGTTGACCATGGGTAACTGAACCTGCATAAAGTAAAACCATGGATAGTGAGAGTCAACTGATATGGTGGAGAGACAGTGTAGGTATCCCACATGGTCTTGCCACACGGAGCTAGTGTGACAATGTAATTAAGTCTCTTCCTTGGTAGCTTAACTTGCTAGAGCTAAATATGGAAGTTTGAATTAATTCAAGGCAGCAAACCAATAACTCCAAAAGCATCTCATTTCAGAAGAACTGGAGGACAGGTGATAAAGGGGACCAAAGGCTTGAAAGACCACTGTTTGCATGAGATTCCAGGAGAAACATTTCCATGAGAAATGTTCTCTGTGTATTCATTATCCTAGTTATTTAAAGCATACAATGTAATCAACAAATGTTTAGTGGGCATTTACTATATGCCAGACCATTTAAAATACATTTTTATTGAATTTTGTGGATTTCTACACTTTTTTTTTTTTTTTGGTATTTTTGAGACAGAGTCTCCCTATAGTCCCAGCTGGCCTGGAGCTCACTCTGTAGATCAGGCTGGCCTTGAACTCACCGAGATCTATCTGCCTGCCTCTGCCTCTCGAGTGCTGGGATCAAAGTCTTGCGCCACCACACCAGTGGATTTCTACATCTTAATCATACATAGCACCCCTTCCTTATCTACACCCCCATAGTCCACCCACCAGAATTCATGCATTTTGTCATATCTGTTAAGGTCTACTGAGTCAAGTTTGTGCATCCAGATGTCCCACTGTGTGAGTTCACTGACGCAAGCATAACTCCCGCAGGGATCAGCTGCCAGTAGTTCCTCACCGAAGTTGCAGTCTCCTACCCATTTCCCCAGTTCTCTGCTGGGTTTTCTCTGTTTGAGTTTGCATGAGCCTTATGCATGAGTCACTGTTTCTATAAGTTCAAAAGAGCAAGGTTCTAGGATCCTGGCTGTAAGACTCTGCTTCCTCGTGGTCATGCACCTCCTCCCCAGGCTCTTACAATCTTTCCATCCCCTCTTCTGAATGGTTCCTGAGCCCTAGGTGGGTGAAGTTTAATAGGAGTCCTGTCTAGGAACACGTACTCTAAAGTATCTTATTCTCTACACTTTGGCTAATTGTGGCTGTGTTCATTGCCCTCTGTTGCATGGGAGGCTTCATCGATGAGAGTTGAGATATGTACTATGTACTTAGCATTCTCTCTAACTCTAGTTCTAATATGTCCTGCAAGCCTCAAATATAGATGTTTCACTGTAAATGTGTCACTTAGGGTTGGGCATCTCACAGACACTTGTTCTCTGCATGTGAGCAGTTCTGGAACTCTGTAATAGTCTCTGCCCACTGCAAAAAAAAAATGTTTCTTTGATGAGTGGTCCCTGGCATACTTGTCAGAAAATACAAGGATCCATAGAGTAAGAAATTACATTGCCTAAGGATATAACAGACCTGGGGTTTTCTCCAAGATCTATGACCTCTCCAGCCATGTATATTTGTCTATGTTTAGAGTGTCACACATGAGTCCTCTCCCTTTGAGTAAGCTTTAAGTCCAATTACATAGCTTTTGATTACCCCCAAGATAAAAGTATCACTGCTACATCAATGTCATATGCTGTGCCAGACATTGATGTGGCTATTTGGTCTTAAAGCTGGTGTTGAACCATCTATTACTGTTCGCTGTTAGCAGCTTGCATAGTGTCCCCTCAAACTATAAAAGCTAGTCTCCATGGAGGAGGCTTCCGGGTCAGTTCCAGCTCTACTGCTCCAAGTCCTGTGTCCAAAGTCCTGTCTTCAGCAATTGGGTCTTACCTTCACATTCTGGGAGGCAATCAAGGGCTGTGGCAATAGTCTATATAATTCTGGAAGACTCTTGTACTACCCTGACCAACAATTCAAAGGGAGGTTTCCCCTGTCTGCCAGTGTTTCTTGTTGTATATAGCCTTCAGCTATATGCATGCACTCATATACACATATTGTATGATTGTTCTTCAATAGGGTTTGGAATTAATACATTCCCCTCTAGTGTATCACACAGCCTAAGCATTATTTTTCTCCTCTCACTCCCTGTCTCACCTTCCCTCCCCCCTCCCCAGCTAAGTACCCCTATTTTTCCCCACTTCCCCCTTGATAACGCCTGCACCCTATGATCCCTTCTCTCTTCAGCTCCTTCGTTCCCTTACCTCCATGGTGCCTTGTCTAACCTTGTCTCCTCCTTTCCCAGTTAAATACCCTCATTCTACCCATTTCTCCCTCAGTTACACCTGTCTCCTATCTCTCAGGCTCCTTCTTCCCCTTTCCCCCCAGGGCTCCTTTCCATTTCATCAGACCATTTTTAAGACCTAAGGGTTCCTAGCCTTCACCAGACTGCTAACAGGGTAATATGACTGATAGAAATAAACTAGCAACAACTTACATGGGGAATGGGAACAAAGGCTAAGAAATTAATAACAATCAATTACCTTCCAAAATCTTCCTGTGAATTTACTGCATGAGTGTTTTCTACAGGTTGATTTCCAGTAAAAACAAGTCTTACCCTTTTTGTTGAGCATATTTGTCTCATTTTATCGAAGTTAAAAGTTACAAGAGAAGATTTACCAGACAAGACTGTACTGTGCTCAGACTGTAATTTATCTGTGCTGCTGCTTACTTAGTATCTTGGTTACTCTTCTGTTGCTGAGATAAAACACTCTGACTAGGGCAACTCAGAGGGAAATGTTTATTTGGGTTTACAGTCCAGAAGGACGTGTCCATCCTGGTAGAGGAAGCATGGTGACAGAGATTGCCAGCAGAAATCTGAGGACTCACACCTTCAAGTTGTCACAGGAAACAAAGACAAACTGGAAGTGAACAAGGGCAGAGCCCACCCCCAGTGACATACTTCCTCCAACAAGGCCACACCTCCCAAACAGCACAAAACAGCGCCACCAACTGGGGACATAGTGTTCAAATGCTTAGAGCCTGGGGGATGTTAACATTCAAACCACCACAGAGTCTACACACTGTGGGTCTATATTTCCATAATTCCCTTTAAATTCCCACAATCCAGGCACTGAGTCAGACATGAATGGATTTTAATTCTAATCTTAAAATAAGCAAACCAAAAATTGATGTAATGAGAACTGGTTTGATTCTAAATGTAATGGAAAATATATTCAATGTATTCAAAGTATGGATGTGAAAATAAAAATATGCACTTACACACAAGTTTAGAAAATCTACACACACACACACACACACTGAGACTCGGGTGTAACTCGACTTTAGCATCAGCCTAAGTGGAGAAGGAACTTCCAATACTATGTAACCTCAGGCACTACAGCATGATACAAGACCCTATTCAAACCAAGCCTGAGTCCTCTGTCAGTGCTGCCAGCGCTTTTGACCACTGAGCCATCTCTCCAGCCCTTAGATAGTTAACTTTTAATAAGGTATCTGGGGCTACTCTGGACACAGGGAGAGGTTTATGGAGACCAACTACTGTTTCTAGATATTTTCTGGGTTGTTTCCGACAATACAACAACAATCTATTTGGGATAAATCCAGGCTTGCATTGCCCTCTAGTACTGAAACAGTGACGACACTAACAGCAGGCTCCCAGCAAATTAAAACTGGACACAATCCAGTGCTGATGGACTGGAAAGGAAGTGACTTACTCTTAGTAAAATAGGAGCCCACTTGGAATTCTTAGAAAAATAAATACAAACTAACCCACATAAGGAAGCCTGGAATAAATATGATCCTTCAATGGCTAGATGCTAAAAACTTGCCAACAAGCATCAAAATCTTTCAGGAAATCACAACTTCATAGTATAAATAAGGTCCCAGAAACTGGCCAGGCAGGAAGCAGTATGAGAGAGCACTAAAAGCATCTAATACAGGAGGTAGAGAGATGGCTCCACGGTTAAGAACACTGCATGGTCCTGTAGAACCCAAGTTCAGTTCCCATCAAACACGTGACAGCTAAGCACCATCCATAACTCCAGTTCTAGGGGATCCAATGACCCCTTCTGACCTCTGAGAGCACTACCCAACACAAGTACACTTGCAGACATGTAGGAAATACATTCATACACATAAAATAAAATAAAACTAATAAAGATTGAAAAGTTTTGGTCTTTTTGATAAAATATTTTTTAAAAAAGAATCTAACACAGCTGTTTTAAGAAAAAGAGCTTGAAACAAACAAAGTTTTCAATATATTAAGAGGGAAAGTTAGCTAACAGATGAAAACAAATTTGAAAAACAAATCACTGAGATGGAAAAACACATTCACCAAAATTAAATCATAGGAGGGGGCACTAACTGCAGGGTAAATCATATAGACAAAAATTAGTTGCCTCAAAGATATGCTAGTTGAAAATGCATAGGGCATGAACAGATAGTTTTCTAAAGAAGAACACATGGTCAGTACATTATTTTTCAAAGTGTTCAACATGCCTAGTTATCAGGGAAATGTAAATTAAAACTACTTTAAGATACAACCTCACCTCAGTCAGGATGGTTATCTTCAAGCAATCTGACAACAAAGCCTGGAGAGGATGTGGAGAAGAAGGGATGATTACTCACCTGTGGTGGGAGTGCAAATTAGTACAGTCATTATGGAAATTGGTATGAATATTTCTCAAATAATTAAAAATAGAAGTACCATACGACCCAAGTGTTCTACTCCTGGGCATATTCCCAGATAATTCCATATCCTCCCTCAGAATATTTGCACATCTATGTTTATTGCTGCTCTATTTAAGATAGTTAGGAAGTAGATACAGACTACGTGCCCATCATTAGTTGAATGAATAATGAAAATGTGATATATAGTGATAGAGATATATAAATTGTAATTTTATTCAGCTGTAAAGAAAAATGAACTTTTTGGCATCCGGGTCAAGGTGATCTCCTGAAGTACTAGGACCGTTTGCCCTTGGGGTCTTGGTAAGGGCCGACCCGCATGGCTTGCCCGGCCAGCCTGGCCCCTCCTTGAGTGCCAGGTAAATGGGAGTGCAGATGGAAGGGCCTTTAGAACTCTTGGCGACTGCCCAGGAAGCCAGGTCTTAATTCAAGTCTTGATCGTTAGGGGTTTTTATGGAACCAAAACCTCGTTCACAAGGCTGGTGTTAGAGACTTCCTTTTAGATCATCAACTTCAGATTCTCACCATGAACAAATCAGAGAAGATCGAAGTGGTTCTTCTTGCTTGTGGTTCTTTTAATCCAATCACCAACATGCACCTTAGGCTGTTTGAGCTGGCCAAGGACTACATGAATGAAACAGGAAAATATAGCATTATCAAAGGCATCATTTCCTCCGTGGGTGATGCATACAACAAGAAAGGGCTCATCCCGGCTCACCACCGAATTATCATGGCAGAACTTGCTACAAATAATTCACACTGGTTAGAAGTGGACTCATGGGAAAGTCTTCAGAAGGGGTGGGTGGAAACCGTGAAAATGCTCAGACACCACCAGGAGAAGCTGGAGACTGGCCATTGTGATCACCCCCAAAACACTTCTGCACTGGAAAGGCCTGGACGGAAGAGGAAATGGGCAGAACAGTGACAAGACTCCAGGCAAAACAAGCCCCTGGAGCCTAAAGCAAAAGGCGTGCCCAGGGGGAAATTGCTGTGCGGGGCAGATTTATTGGAATCCTTTGGTGTCACCAACTTGTGGAAGAGTGAGGACATCTCACAAATCGTGGCAGACTATGGGCTCATTCGCGTCACTTGGGCTGGCAGTAATGCTGAGAAGTCATCTGTGAGTCAGATGTGCTGTGAAAACCTGGTGAAAGAGTGGATCACCAATGACATCTCCTCCACGGAGGTCCGGATCACGAATGACGTCTCCTCCACGGAGGTCTGGATCACCAATGACGTCTCCTCCACGGAGGTCCGGATCACCAATGACGTCTCCTCCACGAAGATCCGGAGCGCCCTCGGAAGGGGCCAGAGCATAGCTACCTGGTCCCAGATCTCGTCCAAGGGTATATCGAAAAGCACAATTTGTACAGCGCCGAGAACGAAGGCAGGAACGTGGGGGTTTTCCTGGCTCCTCTGTGGGGGAATGTCACAGAAGCACAGCAGTTCCACGGCGTGAGAGCCCGGGCTGCCCTTCTGGAGATTTAAAACACCCCGGTGTCAGCAACTGGGGAAGGAATATCAATCCTGTTTCATGAACTAAAGTTTAAGGATTTTGCAAAAATCAACAGGGAATTAAATTAGACCTGTTTTTATTTAAAAGAAAAAAAAAAGAAAAAGAGAAAAATGTACTTTTCAGGAAAGTGGGTCCAGCAAACAGTGCTGAATTGACTCAAACTCAGAAAGAAATCCCATGTTCTTTCTCATCTGTATATACCCTCTCTTGAATAGTCTTGCATGCATATAGGTACATATAAAAATGGGTGTAATTGTGGATAAAGCATAGCTACCAGAAGGGAGTCTAAAAGAGGCTAACAGGAGAGGAGGCTCAAAAGGAGGCATGGGGCATGAAAGGGGAAAAGACAACAGGTGGGGGACAAGGAGTGAAGTGGGGGTACAAGACGGAAGGGGACTGGACTAAAACACACTGTGTTGGACAGTGTCATAATGCCTAAAGTTAATTTTAATCAATTAATTTAAAAATACACAGGCTAGAAAAATGGCTCGAGTTTGAATCCCCAACTCCCACATAAAAAGCCAGGCGTACCTGAACGTGCCTGTAACCCCAACGTGGGAACGAGGGGGCAGAAACAGGGAAGCCTAAGAGCTGGGTTGCCTGGGTCAGTAAAGGACCATCTCATGTCAACAACATGGATGCCCAGAGACAAACACCTGGCTTCCTGCCTTGGTCCTCCACATGAACAAGCACAGACACTCATACCTACATACATGCATGCACCATACACATACAGCACAAAACAGAAATACACAGTAGAGAATAAAAGAAAAATTATGAACCTAAATGAAAAATTTTATGGAACTTTAGACAAAAGATCAAATTTTTGATCATTAATAGATCAAATATTTGTGTTATTGGAGCTTAAGAAGGACTTGAGATGACTAGAAAGCTTATTCAAAGAAATTATAACAGAAAACCACCCACCCAAACAAAGAGGATAGAAATATCCAGGTAACAGAAAGGCAAAGGTCACAAGTCAAATTTAAATAAAACACCTTTACCTCAAGACGTCTCATATTAAGCTCTCAAAGATAAAGAACAAAAAGGTTCTCAAGACTTCAAGAGAGAAGTAACACACAAATGTGACAATTTATCTGACAGCAGACTTCTCAGCAGAAACTTCATAGACTAGGGGAGGATGGCATGAAATATTCACAATAATGAAGAAAAAAATGTGTTAGCAGGATATCACAGGCAGTAAAGCTATCCTTTAGAAAAACAGAAGTTTAGACGATATATCACAAGCAGACTTTTTCTGTAAGAAATCCTAGGGGAAACTCTTTAAACCAAAAAAGACATCTGTGAGTAAGGAAACAAGTGAAGATATACTACTCGTTGATCAGAGTAATTTTGCAGATGATTCAGAATTCACTAATATTGTAAGCATGGTTCAAGAGCTAGGCATATCCTTAATATGAACGCTAGTGAAAACAACAATAGTAACTATGTTATTATAATAAGAGATAGGCAATATAGAAATATCTAAAATGGTTTGTTAAAAATTACAAATGTGGTAGCACATGCCTTTCATCCCAGCACTGGGGAGGCAGAGGCAGGTGAATCTCTGTGAGTTCAATGCCAGCCTGGTCTACACAGTGAGCTCCAGGCCAGCTGGGACTGAAGGGAGACCCTGTCTCAAAAAAAAAAAAAAAAAACTACGAATGTGAAGAGAAGTGACCATAAGGACAGAGGTATTTTTAGTATATTTTTCACTTGTTCTTTTATCTGTTTCTATCTTTAAAATTATGTTGAGTCACTGTTATTTCAAAATAGCTTATTATAAATAACATTCTAAATAATCAAAACATGTTTGGGGTGTGAAAAGATAGCTCAGCAAGTTGTGATAGTTTGAATGAAAATGTCCCCCCAAAACTCTAAGGACTTGGACACTTAGTCCTGAGGTCACAACACTATTTGGGGAGTGTCACAGAACCTACGGGAGGTGTGACTTGGCTGGAGGAAACAGTTGGGGCTGGGCTTTAAGTGTATATAGCATAGGAGCTGGAGAGATGTTCAGCAATTCAAAGCATAGGCTGCTCTTGCAGAGGACTTGGGTTCAGTCCCCAGTGCCACATGATGGCAAACTGTCCTGCAGCTCCAGTTTCAAGTGATCCAACACTCTCTTCTGACTTCCATGTGTATTGCATGACATGCTACAACACTTACATACATGCAGGCAATACACTCATATGCATAAAATAAAATTAATATTTTGTATAAAAGAGCACATAGATCGTCCACTTCCAGTCTGGCTCTCTGTGCTTCCTACACCTGCTTGGACACATGAGCATTCACCTTTCAGCTCTACCCCACGACTATGGATTCTTCCTCTGGAACCATAAACCAAATAAACTCTTCCTTCTAGAAGTTGCCTTGGTCATGATGTTTTATCACAGCAACAGAACAGTAACTAATACAGAAGTTTAGAGTATGCACTTGCAAAGAGAACCAGAGTTTATTTCTAGTCCCAGGCTGAGTGGCTCACAACCACCTAATTCCAGTCCCAGTGGCTCCAATACTCTCTCGTCTAGCCTCTGAGGGCACCTCCATACAGGTTTACACACAGACATACAGAGACAAATAAATTAAAACTAAAGATTTTTAAAAGATTTTTAAAGCCTTATTGTAAGCACTAAGTAAAAATGTATACTAGGCAAATAAAAAATGACAACCAAGTAATCAAAACACACTACTAAAATAAATCACTGAACCAAAACAGAAAACTATAACACAGGGGAAAACTACAATAAAACCAGAAAATAAGATATATAATGGCCAAAGTAAGACTTTAATTATTAGGAATTACAATGAATGTAAATGAATTAAATTCTCCAATTAAAAGAACTAGAGAAATGGCTCAGCAGTTAAGAGAGCTAACTGCTCTTGCAAAAGACCCAGGTTCAGTTCCCAGCACCAGCTATGGGGGATCCAATGCCCTCTCTGGCCTCCGCAGACATTGTACACACATGGTACACTTACATACTTACATACATGCAGGCATAGGCATAAAAAAACAAACTTTAATTATAAGGGCACAGATTGAAAGGTCAGTGCTGGAAGACAATGCATGCAGATGGAGTGTAAAGGAAGGCAGAAATTGCCATGTTTACATAAAATATACTTTAAATTAAAAGGAATAAAGGGAGACGATATAAAGGGGTCAATTTATCAAGGAGAAACAGTAATTCTAAATTATATATGCCTGCTATCAGATCACTCAAATATGAATAGATTTAGAGAGACAGACTCCAATACAGTACTAGTAAGGGCCTTGTCACCCAACTTATGCAATAAATAGGCTGTCTAGAAAGAATATCAACAAATCAACATCAGAATTAAATTATACTCTAGATCAAATAGACATGACAGACATTATAGAACATTCCAACCAAAAACTGCCAAATAAGCATTTTTTTCTCCTGACTTGGAACATTCTCCAGGATAGATCATGTAATACATCACAAAATAAGTCTCAGCAAATGTTTTAAAAACTGAAATCTCCATGCATGGTGGTGCACACCTTTAATCTCGGCACTTAAGAGACAAAAGCAGGTGGATTTCTCTTAGATTAAGGCCAAATTGGTCTACCTAGCAAGTTCTAGGTGCTACAGGGAGACCCAATGTCAAAACAACAACAAGAAAAAAAAAAACTGAAATCATATCAAGTACCTTTTCTAACCACCATGCACTAAAGCTAACAAGAAAATCTTTGGAAATTGATATAGAAGGAAAAACATTACAACTGATTACAGAGAAAGACAAAAGATCATTAGAGTTATTATGAATAAGCATATCCCAACAAATTGATAATCTAGAACAAATGGAAAGTCTTGGGTTGATATACTTAACCAAGAATGAATCATTTAGAAATAGAAACCTGGGGGTTGGAGACATGGATCAGCAGTTAAGAGAACTGGCTGCTCTTGCAGAGGACCTGGCTTTGATTTCCAGTACCCACATAGTAGCCTACAACCATCCACACGTAACTCCAGTGCAAGGGGGTCCAATGCCCTCTTGTGACATCTGCAGGCATTGCAAGACATGTGGGCGCACACAGACACACACACACACACACACACACACACACACAAACATATATATATATGTATATGCGTGCAGGTAATATACGCATTAAATAAAATAATAAGATACTTTCAAAAAATAATAGCTAGAGAAATGGCTCAGTGGTTAAGAGCACTGACTGTTCTTGTAGAGGACTCAGGTTCAATTCCTAGCATTCACGTGGCAGCTAACAACCATTAGAAACTCCAGTTCCAGGATAATCCAGCACCTTTTTCTGACCTCCACAGGCACTGCAGACACAGGTGCACTTACATACATGCAGGCAATACATTCATACACTAAAATAAAAATAAGTAAAAAATATTTTAAATGTCCATATTAAGAAATAATAATAAATAAAATAGAAAACTGAATACATTGCTGATAAATGATAATTGAATCAGTAATGAAATATCTCCCATCAAAGAAACATTTGCTGAGACTTATTTTGTGATGTATTACATGATCTATCCTGGTCTTAAAACTTAGAAGGGGCCAGGCGTGGTGGTGTACACCTTTAATCCTAGCACTTGGGAGGCAGAGGCAGGTGGATCTTTGTGAGTTCAAGGCCAGCCTGGTCTACATACTGAGTTCCAGGACAGCTGGAGCTACAGGGAGACCCTGTCTCAAAAAGACCAAAAAAAAAAAAAAAAACTTAGAAGGGATTTAAGCATTCTTCTCCATGTGATCTCGGGTAAGTTGCTGAGCATTTCAGGCCTCTCGTGGGTTACAGAACGAGATTCTAATCTGGCTTTCAAGGCTGTCATAAGGATTTAATTTTAAATGTATATAAAGCATTTTAATCATCATCGTCGTCATAGTCATCTTCATCATCTGGAAATGAATCTGGATTTTCACAATCAAACTGGTCTACTTGATACATCTTACAGAAGCTTTTATTGAGGAAAATAGGATTTGGTTTCCGCTTGAAAATTTCTCTCTAAGCAATTTTTTTTCCTCCTTAATCTCTTGCTCCCCCAAATGAGTATTTTGCTGAAAGCTTAGCCAGAATGCAGAATGGCTCCCAAAGAGAGGGGGCACCTTCCCAAATCCATGATAAATATCCCTCAGCTCTACAGCTCCACAGGCTTAAATCCCACTGTGCAGCCAGGCCCAGGGCAGTAACCTTGGCAGTTTCAAGTACTACACTGTACGAAAATCAATTTCTTTGGGGAAAATAAATCACATTAGAACAGGTTAAAATCTATAATTTATGTGTATTCTGCCCAGGGTTTTTTGCACATTTTTAAACTTTTCACTTTAAAAAAAAAAAAGCCGGGGCTGGAGAGATGGCCTAGCGGTTAAGAGCGCTGACCGCTCTTACAGAGGACCCAGGTTCGATCCCCAGCACCCACATGGCGGCCGAGAACCGTCCGAAACTCCAATTCCAGGAGCACTCCAGTTCCAGGGGAATCTGACACCCTCTTCTGACCTCCGCGGCGTTGCACGACACGGGTGCACAGACCTGCATGCAGACAGTACATTAATATACATACAGAAATAAATAAAAATTAAAAAAAAAAAGCCATAGTGCTGAAGAATTAAAAAAAAAAAATAGACACAGCTGGCCATGGTGGTTTACACTATAATCCCAGTATCCACACTAAGCCACAAAGATCACTAGGATTTCAAAGACAGTCTGTTCTACATACTGAGTTGCAGGGGCCATCCTGGGCTACAAAGTGAGATCCTGTACCAAACACACACATACACACACACACACACACACACACACACACACGCACACACACACAAGACTAATACATATTACAGATGGCCCCCAAAAGACATATCTGCCAAGAAGAGGGAATAATAAGAAAAAAGGTCAAAGACAAATATTAGCCATTTATATGACATTCAAAGCTAATTTTGCTAATATATTCAGGGTTCTCTCAAACCAAGAGGGGGATCAATATAATAAAAATTAAGCAAGAATCTAAGCAGACTGTTCATGAAAAGAAATAGGCAAATAGCTCTTAACATAAAAATGGGAAAGCTTAATTGATTTATCAGTCTTCATGTTAGCTACTAGCAATATTATGAATTCAATTATACATTTCACCTGGTGACACGTAGGGACCCTATCATTCACACACATCTGAAAAGACATGGAAACCACGCAATTCCTATGGAGAGTGATGAGACATACGACCCAAAACACATATGACACATTGGCATATGGGATACTCTGAGCTGAAGGAACTTGAAGAAACAGTAGGGATGGATCCATCTCCTCCTCCACTTGAAGCAGGTAATAGAACCCGGGGAAGACTTCTGACCTTCAAGTCAGAGGTTGTCTCCCTGTACTGGGAGCAAAGGACCATCCTCTTTTCCAAAGACCTGTTTGACCTTGACTAATTTCTCTATGACTGTCCACTCTTCACTGACTTACCTTCAAGTGAGAGGTTGTCTCCCCGTACTGGGAGCAAAGGTCCATCTTCTTTCCCAAAGACCTGTTTGACCTTGACTAATTCCTCTATGACTGTCCACTCTTCACTGACCCACTTTAAAAGTATCCAAGTTTACATGATTCTTTGGGCACTCATTCATTCATTCATTCATTCATTCACTCACTGAGAAAAGCTCTTGCTTGTGTAGCCAGAATGGCCTCGAACTTCTGATTCTCCTGCCTTTTACCTTTCCAAATGCTACCAACCCCAAGGGATCTGCTTTTAAGATTCATCATTGGTTTTAATTATGTGTATATGTATGTATGCATGTGTATATGCATGTATACATGTGTGTATGTATTTATGTATGCATGTATATATATATATATATATACATATATATGTGGGTAGAGTATATGCATTTGCATGCAGGTACTCAAGGAGGTCAAAAGAGGACTTCAGATCCTCTGGAGCTACAGTTACAGGCAGTTTTGAGCTGCCTGATAGGGGTTCAGGGAAACAAATTTGAGTACTTTGAAAGAGTAGTACATGCTCCTATCAGCTGAGCCATCTCTCCTGTCCCAAAGGTCTTCATTTCTTTATGAAAATACATAATCTAAAACTTTTCTTTTTTAATAAATTTATATGCTTTTCTTTCATTAACCTACCTTTCTAATATAGGACCCTCAGCCATGAACCTAACAGTGTAATTAGTTACTTGTCTCATTACTCTGACAAAATATCTTATAAAGGTAACTTAAAAGTGGCTAGAGAGGTGGTTCAGTGGTTAAGATAACTGGCTGCCCTTGCTGAGGACCCTGGTTGGGTCCCTAGCACACATGTGGCAGCTAACAACCTTCAGAAAGTCCAGTTCCAGAGAACTATATGACCACTGCTGGCCTCTGGAAGCATTGCATGACACTGGTGTACCTAAATGTAAGCAAAACACTCATATACACATGAAATAAAAAATTAAAGTAACTTAAGGAAGAGTTTGTTGGGGCTTAGAGTTTAAGGGTCCATGCAGTCACACTGGGGTAGTTACCCCACCTCCTTGTCCTTTAAGGACAATAGCATTCTACTCATTAATAGTTCACAGGCTCCTGTCCTTGGCTCACTAAGGGTTAAAAGACTTCTTTGGGCTTTGTTGATGGAGAGGCTTAAGGAAGGGGCAGTCTGCTCCCAGAATGCTGGGAAGAAAACCAGACCGTTGTCCTTGTGTAGCCCCCACCTTTTATGTTTCTACGTGCAGAATGGAAGTTAAAGAACAGTGATGAGCAGAAATAGCATCTAATCTATCTTGTGTCCATCCGCTTAGCTCAGCACAGAGACCTAGAGGAGCGACCTCAAAGAAGACTAAGGACAGCTTCTAATTTGGGATCTAGAGGGATGAAGAGGACCTGGGTGCTCTAGAATGAAATCCCCAGCTCCTCCATTCTCACCTTCGAGTGCACGCATGGGGAGTGTCCTCAGCGCTATCGTGCTCCTGGGTGTGAGCAGCACAGGTGCCACTGTTCAGATTAGGAGCTATCTGGCTGACTGTGAACAAAATGGAATGCCATCTTTTGTACAGACTTCCAGTCCTCAATTTCCGGCCTCATGCTTCCTACTAAAATTCATTATGCTCAAATGCAATAGCTACCATTTTTAGTATAGTACAGTGTGGTAGAAGCTACCTTGTTACATGCAAGTTACAGTAAGTTCCAGCCAGATCATTACATTAAAATTTCTGTAGTCATACAATGAATAATGATATGCTCTTGTGAATAAGTGGATTGAAACAAAAAGAAGTTACAAAGGAAATGGCAAGGACGCAGTAGTCAGAGTAGGGTTTTGAAGTATACTGCAGCATCCAAGGCATCCAAATATTCTCTAGAGAAAGAAGTTTCTGGATGAACACTCACATTCTGCATAATGCTAATGATTCCTGGTGGAAAGTACTTTAAATGATGCCACATCCAGTTATATATTGAAGTCAATAATCAGTGACACTCTATGAGAAGCAAGTAAGTCGTTTCTAAATTAGAGTGGAGGAAGATATTATTTAGATTTACTCTATTTACATTTTCTGATCAATTAACAGGTCATGACCACACAGAGCTTACATTATTACAAGTGCTACAAGGAGCATTTGCCTCATTAATAAGATCCAGCAGTCCTAAATTTATGCAGGCAGCTGTTGCATTTATCATAGTTATATTTGCAAACGACTATAATGATCACATAATGTTATTATCAAGTTTTGGAAATGATCTAGGATTTGTTTTCTTAGAACTTATGCTAATCCTTCCATTTCAAATGTAGAATGCATAAAATATTTAGTATGTTTCAATTGAGGGGTAGGAGTACAATTCACCAGTTATTTAGAGGTAATAAATATACAATAAGCCAGACATAAAGTTTAGTCCTTTCGATTCCCATTTATCACAACATAGTATCATATGAAAGATTAAGTTCCAAGCTGAGGAAAATCGACTAGCTATTTTACTTTCTAATAGCCAGGGGTCGATAATTTCAAGCATTGTAGATAAAACCAAACCTCCTGAGTGAATATGTTTTCCATCATAACTCTTGAGACTAAGTGTGTTTACATCCCTCCTTCCCTTCTCCCCTACCTAACACTGACACATTTCTCCTCTTATGGACCAAATCTGAATCAGATAAGGATCTAAGCGTCCTATTATAGTCAGTTTCACCGGAAATGCACTCTAAAACATTTAGCACATTATCATCCCCCACCCCTGTACTGACATCCCCTCAGCGTGAAACAGTATTTCTTCTAAAGGAAAACAAAGAAACTGCAAAGATAATGGAGCAATCAACATCAAAGCCTTCTTCTCCGGTCTTACATAGTTTAAATTACTCTGTAAGGTACCTTCATATAGAGAGTTAAATAAAACAGCTTTATCATAATAGATATTCTAAACTGAGGACAGGAATGAGTGATTAAAAGCGTTGTTTGCTTTGGGGAAATCTGAGGTGCTGTAAGAATAGCAGAAATCCTAGTAGAATTAACAAGTCATAAATCCCTTCCAGGATCTGGCCTGCCTTTCTCCCTGCAGTCCTCATCCCTCAGCCAACAGCAGTGTTCTCTTCGATTCTCCCATCTGCTCAGACAGCTGTTCAAGACAGACTATGTGGCTTTATGGAGTTCTTCAAAAATTAATCACTCTGCAACAAGAATACAGTATATCAAATTAAATTATTTTATCTATATAGCATCCTATTATAGTGCAGCATGTGACTTGGGTTTATACATACAGAGAATGGGGGAGGGGGAGGACAAAAAGGGGTAGAGAGAAAGAAGAGGGGAGAGAGAAGAGAAGGGAAAAGATCCTCTTTTTCCCTGTGGTATATGAATTATGTATGAATTTCTAAAAGTCAAGGCACTTTAGTAATGAAGATGCCTAACAATGCTATTTACAAAAGAGTTTGTGGCACATGCTTTTTTTTTTTTTGGCCTTTGGCCAGACAGGGTCTCCCTGTATGCTCCAGCTGGCTGGTAAACTCCTACTCTGTTAGGACCAAGGCTGGCCTTTGAACTCTCAAAAGATCCACTGCCTCATGCCTTCCACTGAGGTGTAATAGGTTTAAAGGCTTGTACCACCACGCCTGGCTGTGGCACTTGCTTTTACTAGAAAGTTTTGTATATGTAGTAGTCACCATTCTAAAAAAATCATTGTAGGCAGAATTCTCACTTAAGACAGTGAATATGTATAGCTTATAACCAAATAAGAAAATTTTTGGTGTGTGCCTGTGCACCTTGAGGTTGCAGTGAACCCTCAGAAGACGCTCAGGCCAGACAAAATTGAAAAGCCTCGAAACCTAGACCCTTAAGTCAATACTTCATACAAGTGAGGAGAGAGGAAGAAAAAAAAAAAAAAAAATAGATCGGGAAGGAGGCAAGCAAGACCATCCACTCAACATGGAGTGAAAAGGACTATTAGTGAGGATTTGAATCAACAAAAAGGAAAACCCCAATGCCAGGAGACAAACATTGTGAAGGCACAGGATAATCCCCGCAACAGGCTCTATAATACTAAAGTCTCCTAAGCTATGCCTAAGAAAAAATATATTAATACGCAGGCAGCCTCTGATATCAGCAATGGCATTATTCTACCAAGGAGAATGTTAGCCAGGGGATCCAACCCCCACAAAAGTAAAGGCCCTTGCCTCTAAACTGGGATAATTGCAAGAAAAGAAAGGGATAAGGCCGCTGGGTCGAAAGACCTGGTGTAAACATGGGAAAGATGTATTGAGACATCACTTGCTAATATACAGATGGCTACCTCGTGGACTTCCAGAGAGTGTTACCAAAGGCCACTAAACCATATAAAAGCGCAAATACTGGGTCTTCTTGAGTCAAGCTAGACTCCTCCGTCAGCACCCAGCTACACCTCACCAGTGACTGGAAATATGTTGCTACAGTGGACAGCCATAATGCGGCGTGTATTTATCCCCCAAATCTAATTGGCTAATTAGTTCTCTCCTTGGAGGAATAAACCATAGCTGATGCCACATAAGCTTACATCCTCTAATGTTAGGAGGATTTTATAAGCCACAGTTAAGACCCTGTCATATATTAACAGGAAAAAATGTAAATCATGGATTAACATACCCATCCAAACATCTGTGTCCTTACCAAAGTAACGCGTACCATAACAATTAAGTACTGTTTAAATACCTTTTATCTAATTGCTTGTGCTTCCATTAGTAGGTTGTCGAAAGGTTTATTCCTGGACAAACTGTCCAGCCCATGAAAGGAACCAGCCAAAGTTGACCAGAAGAACCAGACACAGCTTCAGAAGTAAGATAGACTGTTAAATGCTTCTCATCCACCTGTGCCCGCTCTTCTAAGCCTAGGGAACAACTTGTGGAAGAGGAGGCGGTGGTAGAATGTAAGGGACTGCAATTGGGGTGAATGGTGAAACACAGCAATATAGTCTGGAAACATCATTTGAAATCAATATCTCAATTGAACATACAAGTCCCCACTGCTGGATGGTGTGACCCAAGGGCTGTGTGGGTATGGGCAACCTTCTTGCAAATGGTCTTTAAACATGAAGGATGCTTGTACTACAAAAAACAAAAAAAAAAAAAAAAAAAAAAAAAAAAAAAAAAAAAACTGAGAGAAAGATGCAGGACAGTTATGGCAGAATGCATGATCTGGGATGGGGTGGGGTGGGGGGAAGGGAAAGGGAAATATGCCTGAACTGAACTGGAAAATGATGTATGAAATACACAAAGCATCAATAAAAAATGAAAATTAAACAAAAAAAGCAAGAAAATTTCTAAAAAAATATTTAAAAAAGAAAATTTTATAGAGATGTGGTCTGTGTACTGTAGTGTCTGCAATATCTAGTTCATTAGGACTATTTTTAAAAATGAAAAATACATGTGCAATTTGTTTATTCATCAACTATCCACAGTAGAGACATGATTTTAAGACTAGTAATTAAGCAATTATTTTTACTTCAGTCCTAAGCAATGTCTCTAGGGTCCTCACAAATATGATTCAGATGTATCATGAGTCTTATTGTTGCAGGTTGGACAATAAGGAGACTGCAACAAGAAAGCTGATGCAGCTTTCGGGAATGTGATGCACCTGGAGAGTAAGCGCCCATTCTCAGGGTAACTGACATACCATTCCAAGATGTGTGTGTGTGTGTGTGTGTGTGTGTGTGTGTGTGTGTGTGTGTGTGTGTGGAGGTGGTGGTCATACTATGGTACTTGTATTAAGGTGCTGTTCCTTGTTAGTTACTTATGATGTGGTATTTGTGATCATTTGAGGGATAAGGAATGAAGAAGGGGAAATAAGCATTCAAATGGGGCAAACTTGGGTTGTCTCATTTGGCAACAGGGCACAACCCAAGATGTGACATTAAAGAAATGCCAGTCTTACAGGCTTCTGGGAACTTGCTCATATGAACATAAAGCAACCGTAACAGCATGCACAAGACCCATGCAAACCCAATCAGACAAATATCAGCATAGAACTTTCACACAAAACTGTTGGCAGCTGATCACTGCTCAGGGAGGGAGAGTTGGTCTTCTTTAAGAGAGTGACACTAAGACAGGCTCTATGGATGTAGTGGATGAACTCCCACCGAGAAACACCTGGGTACACAAACTTGATAGGCCTTAACATAGATGACAGAATGCATGAAATTCTATGGCTGGGCTATAGGGGATGTACAGATAGGGGAGGGTATCTAAATATGATTAAGATGTATTATATGAAATCCATAAAAATTCAATAAAAGTATACATTGAAAAGAAGAAAGGAATGGCTTCAGGGGCTGGAGAGATGGCTCTGAAACTAAGAGCAAGTACTGGTTCTGCAGAGGACTGGGTCCCATCCACAGCACCTACATCAGACAGTTCACAACCACCTAGAACTCCAGCCCCAGGGAATATGACGCTCTCTTCTGGCATTCAAGGACACCTGCACTCATGTGCACATAGACAAATACACACACATACACACACACACACACACACACACACACACACACCAAAAATAATAGCTTTACAGCCTGAGCGATGGCTTGGTGGTTAAATGTCTGCTGTACAAGCAAGAAGACAGGAATTCAGATCCTCAAAACCCAGGTAAATGCCAGGTAGGCATGGCGGCCAACCTCTAATCCCACCCTCCCCAAGCAAGCTAAGCAAAACCAACAAACCACATCAGAGAGCTTTGGGTTTTATTAAGAGACCTTCCCTCAAGGAATATGGAAGAAAAGCAGTCATGAGAGATTCCCAATATCTCCCTCGGGCCTCGACCTGTGGACATATGCATGCATGCTCACATATACACATGCACATCACTATATGTAAAGAAGAAAAATAAATAGCACGATGGGTGATTTGAACACACTTTTACCTTTTACAATAAATAGATATATAAGATAAATAATTTCTACTTATTTTACCCAATCATTGTTATGGCCACTATACGTGCTAAACTTTGACCAATAATGTACCAATAATAAATAAGTTATAACACCCAGATGAGCTATAGGATGATAAAGTTCTTTTCAATGTGAAGAATCATGATACATATGCATGAACAAAAGCTATCGACATTGCAAAACAGGTCTCGTGATCACTTGGAAACTCAACTCTTCTGGTTACAGTGCTTATGCATTGTTTAGTGAGCCTTATGATAATAAATGCCCTTGATGAGAAACTCAAGACCCTATGTGGTACTGATGACACACAAAGAACTCTTAGGCAGAGCTCCCTCTGCATCTCCACCCCTAAACAAAAGGAGGCTGTGGAGACATCAGGGACATATACAAAGTGCTTCAGGCAGGTTGTTGGCTGCTTGGTTAACTGATGTGTTGTAGAGACTTCTTCCCTATAAGTTTCCTATATGGAAACTTATGAGAAAAGTCCCTGAGCTAGGAAATATTAACCATCATATGGAAGATTCAAAAACAGAAGAACCACCAATATTAGATATCCTTTTGCTGTATCAGGTCATCCATCTAACTTCTTTGGGCCTCTGTCACCCTGTTGTAAAAGACAAGTGTTGCTCTCTATAGTGTTTCCCTTCAACTTGAAATACAAATGTAGATGGCTTGCGTTCTCAATGTTGATGGCCTCATTACTAGCAGAACCCCTGAAAAATGTGACTTCTCTTCTAACTCTCACCTCTCATTTTGCCTCTTTGGGCTGCTCTATCCTGTGTTCAGTGTGCACAGGGCCTAGGGAACATGTACTTATGAGTGTTTAAGGTGCTACTTGGGTCCTGGAAGTTTTAGCTAAACTCAGCTTTTAGGTGAGCAGGGAGGGCTGCAAGAGCATTCCCCACAGTTATCTGAGACTGATCATTTCTAAGACTCTACATCCATCAGCGAACATATTGGAAGGTAGAACTTCCCACTTTCCAGATGGCACAGAGAGAGACTGGGGAATAATTCTCAAGAATAATGCAAGTTAACCTCAAATGGGGCTCTGCCAAAGGAGGAAAAGCGAAGTCATATTTTCCCTCAATTGTAGCTCCGTAGGCCAATTCCTGTATTTCACACAGAGAGTATGCGAATGTTTCTTTTGGGAGAAATGTTAGTAAGCATATTGGCAAGAAAAGATGATAAAGCTGTGGTGTAGATCAGCCACTTTAATAATAGAGAGGAGTCATTGCTTATTCTGTGCAGAGTGACTACAGTAAGCAATTAAACTCCTCAAGTGTCTATAAAAATGTTGATTACACCTAACCTAAGAATCTGTAATAAAGCAGAAACAACACTTTCTGGCCTGGGTTTCCAAGCTTGTGGCTGTGGAATGACACAGTCTTGTTCCGCATCTTCACAAGGAAAGCCTTATTTGCAGTTGCTAGTGGGGAAAAAAAATAATTTTTATCTTTAAAAATTATAATTATCTTCAAAGATTGCCATTTCATCTGAAATAGTTGTAGTTTGGGATTTCTATCACCCAAATCTTAGTGTTCTCAAACTCTGCCTAGGACTTTTAATGTACCTACTGTTCCAAGTCAAAAATTTCTTCACTTAGTGCCTGAATCAGCCATGTAGGAAACTTTAACTTAGTTCACAGGGATCTAAGCATTCTGCAAAGTTTCATGTCTCAAAATTATTTTTAATGTGCTGCTGTATATTTCATTTTATTCCCTCCCAAAGTGCCTATTTGAAATGAATATTTTTTTTATTTTATGTGTATAAGTGTACTCTCTGCATGTAGGTTTGTGCACCCATGTCATGCAATGTTGTGGAAGTCAGAAGAGGGTGTCAGATTCCCCTGGAGCTGGAGTTAAAGATGGTTCTTAGCCGCCATGTGGGTGCTGGGAATCAAACTTGGGTCCTCTGCAAGAGGAGTCGGTGCTCTTAACTGCTGAGCCATCTCTCTAGCCCCTGAAATGAATATTTGTAACACTCTAATCTGGTTCTGAGAAATCAGGTGGGTAATTTTGGTTTTTTAATATATACATTTCTATTATGAGACCAGACATTATAAATAAAGAGCAGTCATTATACAGATTTTAGGAAATCTTTAAAAGACTGGAGTATCTAACAGAATATTTGCCAGCCAAGTTTTCAGAAATGAATGTGAAAATGTGGACATTTGAAGGGAAAGCTTTAAATAGCCCCTGGATGGCACTGAACATAATGAATGCCCCAAAGGGCTCCCATGAGGGTAAGCTTAGAAAGCAGAGAGCCATGGAATGAGGTAAAGGAATGGCTTCCTTTGGTCTGGGGTTTTGCTAATGTCAACATAGACTCTCAGAGTGCTAATGCTAGGGAGGCCTGGATAGTATTTCTGAGATGAATCTTTTGCTAACAAAACACTTATATAAAAACATACATGTAGCCGGGCATGGTGGTGCATGCCTTTAATCCTAGCACTTGGGAGGCAGAGGCAGGCGGATCTTTGTGAGTTCAAGGCCAGCCTGGTTTACATAGTGAGTTCCAGGACAGTCGGAACTCCAGGGAGACCCTATCTCGAAAAACCAGAAAAAAAAAACATAAATGTAAAATAATATGTGGAACTTTGCAGTATTCACAATATATACTTTCCAGTATATCAAGGAAGGGTGCTCAAAGATCTTGACGCAGACCAGAAAGGGACCCTCACCTTTTTTCCACAGGTAAGGATTCAAAGATGTATAGAGGTTAACAAGCTAACTGCATCCTTGCCGGATATAGAGTTTCTTTTTATTTTTTATTTATTTGTTTTTATTTTATCTGTATGAATGTCTTTTATCTGCATGTTTATAAGTGTATGCATGTTGTGCAAAGCCTGTAGAGGCCAGAAGAAGCCATGGATCCCCCAGAACTAGAGTTATGAATGGTTGTTAGCTGCCATGTGAGTACTGGGAATTGAAACCGGGTCCTCTGGAAGAGCAGAGGACTGTGTCATCTCTCCAGCCCTCTCTTTTAATTTGTTTAATGTATGGTATGTGACTGTATCTGTGTCTGTGTCTGTGTGTTTGTGTGTCTGTGTGTGTGGTGAGGTGTGCACATGCACCGCAGCATGCATGTGGAGCTCAGGGTACAGAGTTACAGAGTCACCTACCTTCTTCCACCTTTATGTGGATTCTAGGGATTGAATTTAGATTGCCAAACTTAGGTAGCAGGCACTTTACCCACTGAGCATCTCCCAGGCCCCCAGATATGGATTTTCTTGAGGGAGTCGATTTCATGTTCCTCAGCAAACAAAAGCCTTTATAACAAATTGATGCATCAAGTTGCGGAAATGATCTGAGACTGGAACATCCAAGATTATGACTCCCTGTTCCTTCCAAGCAATTTGTCTAAGAAGTAACTTGGGCCTTCTTTCCAGTGACCTGATTCCAAATAACATGAGAATCGCCATTCTGTTTCACAGTATCATGTTTAATAATTTTTCATTTTGATAGCTTTTCTCCCTGGTCAGGTACAAGCCACGGTTGTAAATAGATGATATATTTGTCTGTGTCTTCTTTAACGGTGGACCCATTCAATGCATTTCCCAGAAGCTCATTACCCAAGAGAGACTGGAGAGCTGGCAGTTGTGTGACCTCATTTGCAGGAGGTACTACAATCCGTCTAGCCCATTAGCTAGCTAAGCCATCTCATTGTAGGATAAACACGAGGCATGGAGTGGAGGCAAGTGGGCTGGATTAGGCAGCTGCATCCTATCAGTACTTGGGCAGGTCGGGAAACCAATAGGTCAAAGCTATGTGGGTGGGAACGGATGGCATATTTGGCAGAGCTTATGGCAGAAATTTGTAGAATGCTTGGTAATTGGTTCCAGCAGGATTTTCTGGGCAGGTATCTAAGGGGTGAAATAGCCAAGGCTCTCCAGCAAGAGTCAGTGCTGTCAGAATCAAAGCCTACTCTGTATCAAAAGTGCTCTGTCTTTTAGTAACTTATTTTTATCACTTTCCATTAGTTTTCAAAGAGTTATTCCCTTCAGTCTCACCCTTCACATTCCTCCCTGGCTCTTGAAGCCTGTTATGCTTTATTCCTGAGGGCAAAGGCAGCTGGAAACTGCAGGCACTCCTGCTCTCCCACAGCCCTCCTTCTCAGACATAAAACACAAGAAGTCAGGCCCCATTGCTCAACTGATGATTATTCTCTCTGTCATAATTTCAACACAGATAGAGGTCTGACAGCACACACACACACACACACACACACACACACACACACACAAATGCATGCACACTCCCATTGCAAGTTCTCTATGAGTAGAAATGGCCTCTAAAATGATCCTCAGTGGACAAAGATCACCTTTACAAGAAGAAAGGGGGAATGTTTTCTATGGAGCACTTTTGATGGTTCTTTGATATTTCTGAAGCAGAGTTTGTCAAAAATATGAGGCATCAGCCTGGAAGTGCCCTTACACACATTCATACATACATATGCACAGACATACACACATGCACACACACACACACACACACACACACACACATACATACACATACACAAACACACATGCATACATACACACATGCATACATAAATACACACATATACATACCAAAAGCCTACATTGTTGTATAGGTATTCTCTTAGTTGTTCATTCTGTGTTCCCTTGATTCACTAGAATCACATATGTGAGAACAGAAAGGGAACAGACCAACCATCTTATTTTTTTACACAAGGAAACAGCAGTCCACAGGATAAGTGACTCTGCTGAGGCAGAAGATCATGGCCACTGAGCTTTGAGTCTCCAACCAGTTCTCCTTCCATCAGGACAGTTGCTCTTCAGGAATAGAGTCAGAAATATTTCATCCCTTCCATAAATATGTATTGGCCAGTACTGTGTGTCTGCTCCTTAAAAATGGCTATGGGTAAGAACCTTTAGCCTTATACATAAGAACCCTTGTGGACTAATCAATTCTTAGTGTCTTTTAATTACTTAAAGAAAGATACCAGGTGATAAAATATTTTGTATAACAAATGTTAAAGTATATTTCTCTTTCCTGTGTTTCTTTGAGAAAAATAAGTTAATATTGCCACAGATACCAATAGCATAAATATTCTTAAAACAAAACATTTTTGAAAACTAGAAAAGAATACATTAACATCTTAGAGAATATTTTTCAAGAATATTTTTCTTGTTGTGTGTGACCAAATAGCAGACAAGAAGCAGCTCAAGAGAGGAAGTTCATTTTGTCTCACAGTTGGAAGAGATACAGTCCATCAGGGAAGGGAAGGACCACAGCAGGCCACTCCTAAACAGCACAGGAGTGTGCCCCTAAAGGACTCCACCTCAACTCTTGGGGAAACAGGGAGCAGAGAGTGGAAAGGAAGAGGGCTGGAGTTGTAAAACCTCAAGGTGACCCCATTTACCCTCTTCCTCCAAGGAGTTCCCCCTTTCTAAAGGTTCCACAGCCTTCCAGAAGAGCGCCCAACCTGAGAACCAAGTGTTCAGACACAGGACCTAGTGGAGGACATTTCACATTCAAACTACAACACAAGGTGTTTAGGAAAATACATGGACTTGAGATCGGGGATTTCCCAAGACCACCTGAAGCACAGGTACCAGGGCCCGGGTTAAACAGGAATCCCACCCCTCCACCCCACCCCCACCCTCACCCCTGCCGACTAGGATTGCCAAAGGAGTGTCCAAGGGTGTTCTCTGGAGAACCTTCAGAACAGAAAGAGAAGAGTGAGTTAGACTCCCAATAGAAAGCCTAAAACTTAGACAAGTTAACACTCCATAAGCAAGGAGAAAAAGGAATCAAACAAACAATGAAGGCATCTGAAGAAGGCAAGCAAAGCAAGACTTCAACACAGTGAAGAGGAATTTGGGATTCGCATTGGAATACAGGCAAAGAGAAACCCACATGCCAAGGACACAAAGAAGAGACAACATGTGCAAGATAATTCCACACCAAGCTCTACCAATCCTGTGGAAGATTCCCACAGTGGGATCCCCCTGGGGATGGTCCAGGACACAGATATTAGAAGTAAAATTGTGGACATAAATAAATAAAAACTATAAAGAACAAGTCAGAGAACTTAGGAGAGAGAATGAAAAACTCAAGAAGGCCCTAGAGAGAAAGAATGACAAACTCCGGAAGGAAGTGGAAACACTGAAAAGATCCCATGTTGAAAAAGATAAGGAAAGCAACCAGGGAAGCAAAGAGCTGCAGGAAGAGATTGAGAAGCTCCAAAAGGAAGTGGAAATACTAAAGAAATCAGAAGACAAAATAAAAAAGGAAATCAAACACTCATCCAATCAAGAGGAAAGGAATGGAAAAAGCCTCGGAAGCAAAATGGAGGAAGCAGAACAAAGAATATCAGACCTGAAAGATTACACAGAACAACTAAAAACCTCAAGTAAAGACTATGAAAAATTTAAAAATAAACAAAAGTGGAACAACCAGGAACTGTGGGACACTATGTAAAGATCAAACCTCTGCATCATAGGAATAGAGGAAGGAGAAGAATCCCAAGAGAATGGTATTGATCAGATCTTCAGCAGAATAATAGATGAAAATTTCCCCAAACTAAAAAAAAAGACAAACCAATACAAATACAAGAAGCACATAGAACTCCAAACAGACAAGATCAGAAAATAAATTCCCCACACCATATCATAGTTAAAATGCTAGATGCCCAAA